>OZ010666.1:52563019-53115519 GCA_963932185.1 Troglohyphantes excavatus
CGTCCAGGGATCTCCAGTTTTTCCATCAATGCATCCAGTTTTTAAACTCATAAAAATACTCAATTTTACAGTAGTTTTTCAATGTATTTTTCAGGTATAACTTAAAAACGACCTCTTTACAATGAAATAAAATTTCGGTAAAAATATATAAGTGGAAGAAAAGTGCCTAGGAAAAATATTTAAATTTACAAAAAGTGAAAACAACTTTACAATTGCTAAGACAGCATGAGCGTCAGTGGGTTAATGATAAATGTAGTAACCTCTCGTGCATTATGCATAGGCGGGCAATGATTATTCATTCTCTGAATGATGATATTAGTTAACTGTGCAGCCAAAAAGTACCAAGTCCGGCGAAGAGCAGTTTTTAGTTCTTTAACACATGTTCTTATGGACAATAATGATACAACTTATCTTTCAAATGCACCCTACACATGAATTATCTGATTTGGATTGGTAGACTTTTTGCTGGTCAATCCATATTTTCACTTTCTCAATAGGCATTGAGCATGTAAGCTGAGTAAAGATGCGCATTACCGTCCATGAATAACAACCTGCGTTCTACACTACTTAAAAACAGACCAAACTTAGTTCAAAGATGTCAAATCTGTATTTCTGAGTAATACACACCTCTATCGAAACTATGAAAGCCTGTGCGGTTGTTTAAACAAAAAGTCTCCGAACCAGCACTCGAAAGGGATCCATTTTAATTAATAAATTGGAAGTATTAATTAGTAAATTGGATAATATATTCATGTTTCTTCCCGCACCGTTATACGAGAAGAATTAGGCTATAAACAAAGTATGGATAAGCTTAAAGATCCGGAGCTGGAGTGCTGGTTTGGAGATCTCCCTCGTTAAAACGACCATACAGACCTTCACAGCATTTGTAGAAGAATGTTACTTCCTAGAAATTTATACTTATTTGGGTCTATTGTGAAGTAGTGTAGAGTGCAAGTTTTTAATTAATGAACGATAATGCACATATTCACCGCGTTTACATGCTCAATAATTATAGAGAAAATGAATATATGTATTGACCAACAACAACAAAATATATCAATCTGAAGCAGATAGATCGCACATAGGAGGATGTTGGAATGCAAACTGTATGTTTACTTCACCCATTAATGAGCGTTAAAGAATTAAAAACAGCTCTACGCCGAGTTCTACAGCTAATGTATAACTTCATCCAGAAAATGTATAATCTTTGCCCGCCTTGCGTGTGTTCAAGTGGTTGCTACATTCCTCATTAAAGTTTTAGCACAGCGTTTTGTTTCCTTTATGTTCCCAATTACGTTATAATCCGTTTTACTAGCTAATGGTCCAAACACAACTTTTAAAAAATTATACACCACAATTTATATAGTTTTGATATTGCATGAACCTTGAAATGTGTGTTAAGTTTCACGCAATTACAGTTACATGACCAGACGTTTAAAAAATATCTCCGCAAATAGGACTTTTAAAAGAACTCCACAAATTTTAATATTTTATTTTTGACATGTGTGTATATATACGTTATTTAAGTTGTTTATTTAACTGTAGTGTGTGTTTTCTAAATACGATTATTTTTTAATGTTTACATTTTTAACCTTATATTCCAAGGAATTAAGGTATAATTGTATTTTCTTATAAAAGTGAAGATTTCAAATTTTCCTACAACTGAAATGATAAAGGTTTTTTATTATGTTTGTGTCACAAATTTTCTTTTAGAAAGATTTGTTTTATTACTTTGTAAACAATTGTGTGAACTTCCACGAACGAATAAAGGAAAATATTACGATGCAAAAAATAATATAAATTTAGGCATTTTTAAAAAAAACATTTTAAAAATATAATTTTGTTTTAAAAATAAAATCATATAAGAGTTAGAAAAAATCCGAAATTCGCGTTTAAAATTGTCATTACTACTAAATAAAAAATAACTAAAAAGTGTAAAAAGAATATGCTTGCAATCTACTATTTATCTGTATTACAAACAATTCATAAGCTTAAATTTCTTAAATAAAAACTCATATACATTACCAACGTTCAATTCAAAATCAATCCATTTAAAACATTTCTACCTTTTCTGCATTAAATGATGGGGAATTCCTATTCCGATTCGAATTCATGGATGTTCTTTGATTAAATTCATCACATCATTTTTTTTTCTCTCGAGTTTGCTGACTCGCGATCATTATCAAAGGGAAGAAGGAGGATCAAAAATCCATTAACCATCTCTTCGCACACGTGTATTTTATGTGGTGCATCCCTCTCTTCGATTAAGTTCAGGTGTTGTCGGCATCGAAAGATTTATCGTCGATTCGGATTACAGAGGAATTCCGAGGGTTCGGGGAATGGACCTGTGTGGGAAGATAGAAAAGTCATCAGAAGAAAGCGCTGAGGATTTATTTGATATTTAGATTATTCTACTGTATTATTTAAAACCGAAATAGGAAAATTGCGAAATGATGGTTAATTAAAAACGTGGAATATATAAATTTATTTTATGTTTTTATTTTTAAATCTAAATGTGTTTTGATGATGTCTGGCAGGTGCAGAAATATACAATTTTGCAATTAGAAGTCCGGAAGTTCGCATAATAAGATGGTGGTTGTAAATGTTGCAAAAATTAGAAAAAAAAAACACTAACTGTAACAAAAGAAAGTACAAAAGAAAACAACTATAGATGGCTGAATGCAGTAAGTTAAATTTTTTTAATAAAATTGTTTTGATACGAGAACAATTTGAAATCATGCTGCACCAAACCTAAGTTTAATATTTAAAGTTATAAAATAATCCACAATTGTATTGCTGACAGACAGACATTCTCTCTTTTATTTGAAAATCCTTAAATTTCTTAAATACAATTATAACTTTTAGTTAATATTTCAAGTCTCCACATACTCATTGACAGGTTCTCGTCGGCAATTGCCACCACATTACTTACTTTGTTTTCAGTTACCCTTGGTCTGTTATGCAGGGAAGTGGCAGATTTTAACTGCATTAGATAGTATTTTTTAACATTTACCCCAAAATGTGTACAACAACCTTTCGCGGTAGTTATACCTTCTGACAAAGATATCTCTGTTTCTAGGATGGTGATAGTCTTTTAAAATAGCAGGTGGTAATGATTAATAAATTTAAAAAATCGCTTTTTTTTTTAGTTGTGTGGCCCATTGTTGCTTGGATCCGTTGAAGTATACATGGACAATATTTAAGGAATCTATCTACGTTCCAAAGAATGCATTTTAATCAGAAGTAGTTTGTATTGCTTCTCTTCTTCAATGTAAACAGAGTTACTTCAGAGTCTTTATGAACGTAAGGTAACACCACAAATTTGAATAACTCTTTTATAATTTTTTTAAAATCTAGTTAGCGTAAAATAACACTAAAATTTGAAAATATTTAAATATTACCGCTACATAAAAAAACGATATCTAATTGTGAATGCTAATTGCTTCAGTTAAATTAAGAAAATTCCAGCGTAACATGAAAAACTTAGTTGATATTTTCAAATTTAAATTTAAAGTTGCTTCTTAACATTATTTTAGAATAATTTCTCTTGCTACTCAATCAACGGTGTCACGTGACGTAATTCAAGTAAATGTCATAATATTTACATATACATAAATTACAAACTAATTATTTTAATTACCACCACAAATAAATGAAAAATCGATTTAATATGCAACAGTGAATCAGGAGTAAATGATTTAAATTAAGTGTACCAACCAGAATTACGTGACTCGAAAGATCTCCCAAACTAATTCAGCAAATATGCAACCGTGACATGACACTGTTAATAACAAAACATCATATAATTATACAACCCAACAAAACCAAGTAGTTAGAAATTAGTTTTGTTACTTGAGTATGAGACCAACAATCAATCCATTAATACATTAAAACAAATACAATCAAGCTGAGACTAAGGAAACGTGTATGGTTACGATCTGCGGATCATTTCTACTGAATTTATTCTGATAATTTAAGTTTGGAGAAGCTCCATTATCTAATACCACCATGCTTCGAAGTTATTAGTAAGTAAAAAATATTATCTTATTGATTCAAATACTTTTCAAATGCATAATACTTACTTTATCTTATTTGAACTTTGGTTTGGTTAATTAACGTCGCACTAGAGCTGCACACTGGGCTATTGGCGACGGTTCGGGGCCTATCTCGAAGGAAAGACCCGGGAACGATGCCTCGTATTTTTGAACCATGATCAGATGACGAGGACAACACCTGAGCTGGCATCCGACGCAACATCAATAGGCGTCAGGACATTGGACCCCGATCAGATTTATCGTGCACCAGTCCCGTATAATTTGTTGGATGTTCTGGACGACTTTCTAGTATTTTTGTAGCGAAGCTGCTAACCCTTCGATCGCAATATCACTACTTTTTTACTTTTCTTTGTCGAGTCCATCGCACGGATTCGAACCACCAATCCTCTGATTAGTAGCTGAACGCCCTTATCCACTGAACAATTGGGGATCCCTCATTTGAAGATATATTTATAATCAATTAATTGTAAATTAACTTGAAATAATTTACGTATTATATAAATTACCATTTATATTAGAATTCAAGTTAGACATAACTTACAAATTTTCAGGTTCTGTAAATACTACGTAGGCATTGACTTATAAAACAAATGGACCCCGCATAACTTATTTCGCATTTACTGATCTTGAATGCCAGCATTAGTGACCCCATAAGCTTTTGGAAGAGAGTCAAAGTGTTTCTTGATTCACATCAGAGTTCTGAAAAGTATAGAAAATCCTATTCGAATGAAATAATCATAATTGTAATATTTGAGAAAATTACATGTAATTGTAAATTATATAACACCAAAATGGTACCACTTTGATAGCAGTAACATCCCTAGAGTTGTAGTTAATAATTTGGCATATAAACTTTACGCAACTAAAAAGATGCAAATCTGATTATTATGAAAGGAAGGATCCGTTTGTGTATTGTCAGTTTATGTAATAAGTACCCAAATATTATATAATAAAATTATATTAAAATTAATATTTTATATATTTCATTTTTGGAGAATCAATTCAGTTTATTTTATGAATTTTCATAACACGAACAGCAATATTAAATTGTTTTATTATTTATAACATACAATATACATTATTACGCATGCCTAGTAAAATCCACCAAAAACCATTTTCTCTAGTAAATAAATCAGGTTTCTAAAACGAATTGTTTGCTCAAGAGCATCACTTAAATAAACAAAGCTCTCAGTACATCAAACAAACGGATAAGACTGTATACATTTTATGCATTTTAAAACTAAGGAAAGGAAGGAAATTAGGTCTTTTTTTCCATTATTCAAATCCACTTCTTCAAAATGATGAACTGAGCGAGTTTTAGAGGACTGGATAGCTTCAATCTTTATTGTTTCAACCTGCCTTTCAGAAATTAATCTGGGAATAATACGAGTTTCAAAACATTGAAAGCATTTTATTTGTCTATTCTTTTGACTGCTATAAATGCTTTTAAGGTGAGAGAAAACAGAGTTGTTTTAGATTAAATATAATGTTTTTTGAAGAGTGTAAAATGATAACATTGAAGACACTTATACTTTACAACTTTTTGTTAGCATCCATTAAATTCAAAAAACTATTCACTTCATAATAAAACAACAATATTCCACTTAATTTCATTTCTGCTTATTTTTCTGTTAAACAACTGCATCGATGTTGTTTAGAATTTGTATGCCCTCAAATGTTGTAATGTAAGTAAATGTCCCATTTTCCCAAATTTTACGCCTTTGTCTAATTTAAACGCATCATTTACTTCAATGTTAAGAATTTCAAAACTACGTCATCAAAGAAATTTCGAAGAAAACGGTTAGAATTTTTTTCGAGAACAATGAAGCAAACAATTGCTGTAGAACTCCAATTATCCAAACTCCAGTTATCCGGATCAAACAAAGCGGATCGCCAATTATCCGGTTCCGGATCCCTTTGATAAAAAAAAAATCAATAACATCCATATTTTAAAAGTTTCTTATGGGTGAATGATATCGTTTTTAATAGTCAGCATATTGCATTAAATACTAAAGCAAAATTCTTTATTATTCAATAATATTATACATACCCTTTCACTAGTATTACCACAAAAGATTATTTTATAAGTAACCTTTTTTGTGAATTACCCAATTACTTGGATGTTTGATTATCCGGTTGAGATCTGGCCCCAAGTCATCTGGATAATTGGAATTCCACTGTACTTTATCTGGAAACTTGAATTAAACAATTACCAAATGTTTATGTTTGATCCTTATTTTACTAATAGATTCCACATACACTAGAAAATATTATTCTAAATTCTGCGTTGAGATTACCTTCTCGAAGCATTATCCGTTTTTGAAATTATACATGCAAACATTATTTAAAATAAATATTTTTTTAAACTAAAGAAATCTCAAAATGCATAGAATTAACAGCATCTAGATAATGATAAAAAAAACATGTATAATCAGATTAAAATTAAAAATATAGAAATACATAGTATGAGCAAAATATATATAAGTCTAGTAAAAAATTAAAAGTTCAATTAAATATGTATAATCAGATATATTTATATGGAAAAAGAACGATTTCCCTACTTCTGCTTAAAACTCTAATGCTTCTTATTCAAAACACCTTAATATTTTAATGGCAATACATTAAAAATTGAATGGTTTGAAATTGTTTATAAACGCAAAATTATATTTGAAAAGTGAATAGTTCACTGTTCACCGATGTACGGAAATTACACATGTTTCTTATTTATTTTAATTGCTTAAAATAACTCTTTTTTTCATTGCAAGATGGCTACCGTTGTTGTAGCCACTGAGCTAGAATATAATATAACTATAAACAATGCAATGAGGACTCCAATTGAGTGATAATGTACTTTATCGTGTCGCGCGGATGCATACTATTAAGAAGAAAAGTTGGGAAGACATTCTAATTGGATATGGGGGTGTCTCACGTGACGTCACAGAAATGTTTAAAACTATTTTTGTTCGTAGTTATTATCTTCTTTTTCTTGTAAGTAAGACAGTAAGTACAGCAAAACATTAAAAGTGCAACTTAGAATGTATTTTTGAAAGCCAGAAATGCGTTTCTAAATCTACGCAAACCTATGTGAAAGAATTATTTTTCTACCTTTGTTCAAAAAGGAGTAAAGTGGTCGACGACGCTGAGTCCTCGCTCCAGTGCTTATAAGTTATATTATTCTAACTTAATGATTGTAACTGAAAATCATCATCATCAAATGAAAATGTAACCATACACACTATTATTTAAAAACTGCCACAGTTCGAGACGTATTAGGTAAACTAAGAAATTATGTACATCTGTGGTATTTGAAAAAATTAAAACTATAATGAACTAAAATTGTATTACCATACGAAATTATTAATAAATATTTCAAAAGGTATTATTGCTACATAAGATAACATTATCATGACAATTTAATTACTCTGAAGTATTACAATGAATTATCAATGACATGTTAATATTAATTACTATTATTTAAATACTTACCATACACTATTTTTGGTGTACGTAAAATTTTGATCTTCTGAGTGTTTTTGTAATATGTACTAGGCTGTGATATTATGACCATATTTCGTAAATGTTCAACTCTATTTATTTAATTGATTGTCTTAACGCTTTTAAATTGTAAAGGAGAATATAAACTCGAATCACCACACATACCAACAACTCTTTACCCATAGACAATTCAACAAACACTTCTTCCGATTATTCTACACCATGCTCTTCCATTTCACATTTCCGCTCAGCAAGAAATCCCTATTTACAACGGGCATTTCCGCATCTCAACTCAAAGGAAATCTCAGAAAAGGGATACTTCCAGTCTTAAAATCCCTCTCTCACACCTGGGGACTAGGAACAAAAGATTCTTCGACACCAAGAATCCCCAGAAGGGGAATAAAATCACACCTTGAGAGGAAAAGCATTCCATTCCTCCCCTGGATAGCAATTCTAAGGGTCAAAGACAGGGGCTTTTCAGACCCTCCGCGGAAATTTCCATCGCCTAAAATTGTCTTTTTCCTTTCTGATGTCGTCGTCTTGCCCGATGGATCGGCTTGAAAGGGCCTTTTGTTTTATGGATGGGAGTGTGGAATGTTTGCGCCATGAGATTTTAATATTTGATCTTATCTTCTATGGAAATGGTTTGGTGTCTCGTTTTTGTGAAAAGAGTGTCTTGGGTTGAATGCCAGGAGAAAGCTTAAATATTTGACTGAAATAAAAAAAAGGTTAAAAAATATTTTTTTTTGTTTGAGTGGAGATTAATTTTCTATTTGCTGTTGGCATAGAAGGCAAGAATTTTTTTTTCAATTTTTTTTTTATTTCTTTGTTAAAGTGAAATGCATCACCTAGTGATATGTTTAACGTTGGTTTGTATAAAAATACTTAGTTTAACATAAAATGTTTTGAGATCTTGTTTTGTTTTAGATTCAAACAGTCTTTTTGTAATTTTTCCCCATCATTTTCTAATTGTTAACTCACTGAAGGTCAAACGACGTAATGTCACCTGCTTTGAAGGTCACGTCTTGTTTACGACAATCCATCTTGACTCTGCAGCTTTTTCAGCAGTGTAATCAATCGTTATTTTTATTCAACACTTCATTTTACATTGTTTTTTACAAAAAAAATTTTGAAACTTTTTAAAATTAAATTAGATACTTTAAAATTTCTAAAACTGCATCTACTGGATAACTCATTTTAACCTTTATGTAGTTAAAAAAAATTACAACCTCAGAAATTTCTTTAACATCTTTGATGAGTTAATTTTTATGTTTGATAATGACTTCAAATATTTATTCAGCTATATGTATATTTTAATTTTAGGAGCTTTTTTAATAAAAGCCTGTATTGTATTTGCAAGAACAAAAATGCCTTTCTTTTCTCAAGAATTATTCCCCTTTGTAAATTTAAAGGCAGAATTGTAAAAATAGAACCAATACACGATTACTTTCATATCGTTGGAAAAGAGCAACCGTTCTTTTCTGTCGATGTAATGTATATAAACTTTCCATTGTATCCAGAAATGGAATTGAGTATCAAAACACTTGACAAATACGATATTTGTCGAAAAACATGGAATGTTATAGTAACACAAACAAAACGAAAGTCAAAATTTTGTCATTTGGCGATAACTTCTTTTATGCGATCAGACGTGTACAAGTTAATAGTTTACTTGCGCTCGCCTGATCGAATAGTTATCTAAAATAATAAAGATAAAATAGATTCATTATGTAGTTTAGGGTAACATTAAAAGTTCAATAAATAATATTTATATGTAAAAGATATTTTTGTTCATTAAACCTCAAATAAAAAAAGTTAGCTGTTGGCGTTTTGAGTTCGGCATTTTAAGGTGTAAAAGTATTTAAAAATAAACGTTAAAAAAAATAATTATCTTTTAAACCATCTACGCAAGAGAAAGAGAAAACTCATTTGAAATTTATATTGTAATCTATTGTTTTAAGTATAAAACTAATAACTTTTTTTAAAGCGATATGCATTGTATCAGATATATTGCTACTATTCTACAAAAGATTTGAATTATGGAATGGTTGTTTCTATACGTTTTGCTTGACACAACATAAATTATCGCATATTTCAAATTTAACATAACACAACTTCTAACATAAGTGTTCTATTACAATAAATATAATACATCATTATCTCCCAAACATTTCTAAACAAATTCAGTAAACTTCGTAATTATCCTATAGTTGCGTTTTGAGAAGTGACTCAAAATATGGAAGAGAAAAGAGGGTTACCAATTGAAGGGTTTGCTGCAAAAATGATGTAGCTCCAACCTAGGGGAATTTGGAGTTACATGTACTATCTTGTGGTAAAAAAAAACTTGTTCGTTTGGTGCCAGAAAGATGTAGCTCCAATCGTTAGTTCTCGCGTTACCTAATAGATGACAATGCAGTAGATGAACCGGACGTTATAGAAGGGGATTGTGATGATTAAAAATGTAATTTTCTGTTTTTAAAGCCGATTTAATGCTATATTTCAAATGAAGTTTTCTTTAAATAAAATAATATTATAGTAAATTGTATTTTTTTTGTGAAATATTTTTCATAGAGGTAGACAGAGCATGTATTTGGTTGCAAGAAAGAGGTAGCTTCAACAATCCAACATGTGTCAGGTCATCTGGAAGATATATTTTTGAGTGAAAATACTGTCATAATATGTAGGAACAATTAAGAAGATTGATCAAAGATAATATCTTCGCACAACTTGGAATTTTGAATTTTCAAACATTTTTTACGGCTTTCTGCAAACTTGAATAATTGGAGCTACCTTCTTTTTACAGCAAACCCCAATTGTCAGCAGCAGTTACTTTTTATTTACAATAGATATATAGTATATTCTGCTAACTCCAATCTGTGGGGAGAAATATTTAAAAAATAATTCAAATTAATAACATAAAAGCAATATATTTCCTAATAACAATTAAACAAAAATTATATATCACCATACAGATTTCTAATTTAATCCAACAAAAGGTAGTTTTATCTGTAAACAACACTAAATTCAACCCCATCTGGCGAGAATATCCACCGAATATAGACTGCAACACAATACCGAAATCAGTACAAAAGATGGCACTCGCACAACCCATCCATAAATCACGGCCTAGCCTACAGGCACGATGATTGCGACAACTACGGATCGTATTTGATAAGCACTTCCATTTCACGGAGCGTACTATCGAATATTCCGTTTTGAAAAATGATCCGGGTTATTCGGTATGGCAGTTGGCGTGAACGGAGTTTCCCTACGATTAAAGAATCAGTTTTGAGTGTTCGAAGCCCAAAGACAATGAATAAAGGTGATTAATGAATATATTTTTGGTAAAATATTGTTTCGGTGAGTGTATCGTGTACTCTCAAAAAATTACCTTATTTGATTTACTACCAAAGATTCATTTACTAGGCATTTTTAGGTATGCATAAACACATATATGTATATTCATTGATATTGATTTCACATTAAATTGGGAATGAATTGTTTTGTATTATGGAACTAATGTTTAATTAAGAAATCATAATCTTACTAAGAAATCATAAATAACGGAGACCCGATCCCCAAATCCTAATTTGTTTATTAATGAATTCAGAAATACAATTTTTTTATATTATTTGAACATCTTTTTCTGAACAATAATCAAAGACAAAAATATTTAAAAAAACATTTTTTTAATTCTTTTTTGAATTTTTTAAAAACACTACTCCTTTTTCAATTTTTAATGTTTTTAAATTGATTAACTAACATCAAAGTACATACTACAAACGTATGAATAGATTTTTGCAGATTTGTGTTTTAATTGTCTTCAAAAACTTTTTTTTTAAGTTCAAAACCCAAGTTAAGTTTAAACCCAAAAAATATTCAAATTTTTAAGTTTAATAATTTGTAAAAAAATAATTTATAATTTAATTTAAAAAAAACTATACATACGTTTAGAAAACAAATATTAGAGCTTCAAAAACTACTACCAGTTTAGTTTTAAGTTAATTATTTGCAAAGCCTTAGCATTTTAAAAGTGACCAAAATTAAAAAAAATAAATATTTTGTGTAAATGACGATTGTTGCAGACGAAAAGTATGTAGAAAGATGATAAATGGTATATAAACATCTAAGAAACATATGTTACGTTCCTTTTACTGTTTTGAAATTTTGTGCACACCTTCTTGAGTACGTTTATCATCGTTATATGAAGAAAAAAAATTAGTCATTTTTCCGGATTTTGGGGCTTGGGTCCCCCCTTAATTACTATACTAGGTTGGTGTGCCAGGTTTTAAATTATTATAGTAGTGTGAATTTACGTTATGCTAGGGCTTTATGATACTGTGTTGATATTTACCGTTGAGGCAAATACAGTGTGGTCACATATTATTAGGCGATGGTCGTTGTTTTCAGATTAAGCATGCATTTGCATAATATAACGTTTTTGTACCCAACTATTTTACTTATATTCTAAACAAGTCGCTTAGCTTTAGTGGCAATAAACAAAGCGGTCGAAGTATAGCAAAAAGAATAGGTTATTATGCGTAGTTAAAGGAATGCGTGATGCGCAGTTTGGAATTGGCTGTGATAAAACAAATTTTAAATATATGCAATGATATTTTTACTCCATTATCATATATTTTTTAAGCAATCACAATTTAACGTTATTGCAAAAAAAATAACACATTATTATAATACAGTTATTTTTTGTCTTTGCAATACATCAACACGATGTTATTTCATTATTATAATATGTTATACGGAAAACAGAATAGAACATTTATACCTTTTAAACAAAAAATTAAATTGTAAATGAAAGTTCATAAAACTGCGAAGACAACACTCTTCTTTAATTCACTGTCAATTCAAATTCAATTTCGATTCAAGCATCTGTAGATTCTGAAACTTTCTACACCGTCCATAAAATTGCACGCAAAGCCTCCGCACCGAACGTTTTATTTTTAGAAATATAAGCTATGGATCAAAGCATCCCAGAAAACCAGAATGAAGAGTTACGACTTCAAACTTTCCGTGGAACATCCATCAGAAGACGTAACAATCTCTGGAAGAAAAATCGAAGGCAAACAGAGGAATTCTGCGAGCGAAGCACTTTTTCCGAACGTTCTCTTTATTCCTTTTTCAGAACAAAATGGCGCCAAGGGCCTCGAATTTATGCGTAATGTGCAGAAATACTGGTACTTAAGGAACTTTGTTTAACTTGTTTACTTTTGAGCGTAAAGTAATGGCGCCTCGTGTTTTCTGCAAAATGAGAAAGTGTATTTGACCCAACATTAATGCTCGGAATACGGGTCGTTTAAGCAACAATAGTTTACTTTTGTTTGCACCCTCTGTGAAGTGAAGAACTTTTGCTTTAAGAAACGTCTGTGGAATGTTTTATATACGACAGTAGCTGCCACTTACACTCGAAGTATGTTGTAAAGTTGTTTAAAATGCGAATAAGAGTAGGGCTTAACATGGAAATGAATTTAGTTCCAAATATGCAATTGGTTGAAATAACGTCGCATTACCCAGCAAAAAAAAAATTCAGCATAAAACATTTATCAAAATTTGCAAAATTGAAGGTTTTATAAAGGATATTGAAACAAATAACTGCAGTAGTTTTTAAGATTTTAATTTTCCTGCATAAAATCATTAAAATATATGCACTTTCCTTTCATGGTAAGAAAGTGAAGTTTTTTCCATAATTTTGTAAAGGTTTATTTTACAGTTTTTATTGAAGGATATTTAAAGAAAAGCCTTTAATTTTCTATATTTTCATAAAAACTGCAGTTTTTCTGCATAAAACCTTCAATTTCAAAATTATGATGAAGATTTTATGCTGACTTTTTTTGGTGGATAGAGCCACACATTGAGCTATTGGCGACGGTTCGGAATATATCGTAAGGGAAACATCTCGTAATTTTGTTAATGATTTTGAACTAAAGTCAGATGACGAGTCAACACCTGAGCTGGCACCTCACGCAACTGATGTAAGCGCGATGACATTTCGACCACGAGAGATTTAATGTGCACCAGTCCACTCACTATAAACGGCAAATGTTTCTAACTGTTCCCATACGAAAAAAAATGGTAATCACTCCGATCACGAGTTCCTCACCATCATGTGATTCGTGTTTCTTCCTTTTTAACCGACTGAACAGCGCGCCAATCAAAACTCCAAAATAAAACCGCCAGAAACTTTAAATTAAAACTGCCAACGTCCGTCAAGTCGAGAGTTTATCAATTCGATCATTATATATTTTTAACCGACTGCCCAGTGCGCCCACCAAAAGTAAAAAAAAACCCTCCAAAATAAAACCGCCAGAAACTTTAAATTAAAACCGCCAACGCGCGCCAAGTCGAGAGGTTATAGATTCGACCTTTATGTATTTTTTATTATTATTATTGTAACAATGGAAATTGTAACAATGGAAATTGTAACAATGGAAATTGTAACAATGGAAATTGTAACAATGGAAATTGTAACAATGGAAATTGTAACAATGGAAATTGTAACAATGGAAATTGTAACAATGGAAATTGTAACAATGGAAATTGTAACAATGGAAATTGTAACAATGGAAATTGTAACAATGGAAATTGTAACAATGGAAATTGTAACAATGGAAATTGTAACAATGGAAATTGTAACAATGGAAATTGTTACAATGGAAATTTTAACAATGGAAATTGTAACAATGGAAATTGTTACAATGGAAATTTTAACAATGGAAATTGTAACAATGGAAATCGTAACAATGGAAATTGTAACGATAGGCGATATAACAAAAACGACTATGTAGCAATCGTAATTGTAACAATAGAAGGTGTGAAAAAAGAAATTGCATCATAAAACATTTATTAAAATTGCAAAATTGAAGGTTTTATAAAGTACTTTGAAACAAAAAACTGCAATATCTTATCTTTGGAAATTTAGCAATGGAAATTGTCAAAATGGAAAATATGAAAACAAAATTTACATCTTTTTGGAAATTATAACAATGAAAATTGTCATAATGGAAATTTTAACAATAGAAATTTCAACAATAGTCTATGTAAGAATTATAATTGTAACAATAGAAAGTGTGAAAAAGGAAATTATAACAAAAAACAGTGTGAAAAAGGAAATTATAACTATAGAAAGTGTGAAAAAGGAAATTATAACAATGGAATCTGTAACAATAGACAATATAACAATCAAAATGGTAACAGTAGAAATTGTAAAATTGAAATTACGTTTTTGAAAATTATAAAAATGGATATTGCATCGATGGAAATATAGATTGTAATAATGGAAATTATAACAATGGAAATTGAAATAATGGAAACTATAAGAATGAAAATTGTAAGAATGAAAATTTTAACGATGGAAACTGTAGCGAAACAAAATAAAACAACCGAATTCGTTGTTCTATGGTTACTAAAATTCATTGTAAAACTGTATCAGTGTAAAATAGTGTGTTATTAAATAATTTTAATTGCTTTATTTCAGTCTGATAAAATTTAGTCGGGTGTGACACTTTTTATGCTACCTGTGAATATGGTACGTTGAATATCATACGAATATTTCCTCCCACTGTAACACAAATATTTATAACTAAAAATACAAAAAAATAAGCTATTCATATCAGCATTTGGTATTCTCGTCAATTAAAATTTTTGGTACCCATCCGTAAAAAGGCTTACCGGTTTTTTTGCTAAGAATTTCAGAAAAAAAAATCAAATGCTGTAAATAAATTTATTTCTGTTGGAATGAAAAAAAATATTTAAGCTTTTTCACCTGAAGCATTACAAGTACAAAGTAATGTACTTTAATTGGAACGCCCTAATCCACTTAACCAGTTTCTTTGCAGTAATTTTGATTTTCCAATTACTAAGGTAAACCACTTTTTTCTTTTAAGAGAAAACAAAAATAAAAAATATATGTTTTTTTGTGTTTTTTTTTTATTTAGGAACTGTTTTTTGCCTCAATGAGTAAAAGCTTTTAATTATTCTCATTTGTTTTTAATTTTCTTTTATCTGATATATAAAAGAAGAATATTGGAAATATGAAAACACAAAAGAAAGTTTGCAAAATATTTTAATTCCTTCATTAATTTCCAGTAAATGCTTTTATCAAGTAACAGAAATGAAGCATTTTGTCTTTTGTATATAAATATTTTTTTTGTCAGTTGGCTTGCAAGTTTTTGTGAAATTAAAAATTCTTTTTGACATTTTTTTATTTTGAGACTTTAAAATAATACTTAGGGGCAATGAGTAGAAGAATTAGAGTGGATAAATGTATATAAAAAGTAGCGTGTTTTAAAATAAGCAATTAAATTATTTTTATTTCTCCAAAGTATTCTTTAGTGGGTAAATACTTTCAGATAATTATTCATTTGATTAAATTTTCAGATGGTTAAAGTAAACCAAAGGCATTGTTCCTTTTTAGTGTTTCGTACATTGGATAATAATAAAGCAGATTGGGGTTAATAATCAAAGATAATAAAATGTAGTAAAATACACATTCTTATTCCTCTGACAAAATGTAATCATGGGTAATGTCATTGCCCTTTTTAAGCAACAGTAGAACTCCGATTATCCGAACTTCAGTTATCCGGATCAAACAAAAATGATTGCTAATTATCCGGATTGCTTCGGGAGAACAAAAATCAGTAAAATCCAGATTTTAAAAGTTTCTTATCGGTGAGGGATATTATTTTTAACAGTCATTAAATTACATACTAAAACTAAATTCGTTTTTTTACTAAGAAATAAAATTTTTCTCATGATTTATCCAATTATCCAGATATGTGATTATCCGGATATTCGAGTATCCGGATATTAGATTATCCGGATGGAATCTGGTCCCAATTAATCCGGTTAATTGGAGTCATACTGTATTAAAAATGAAAAATTTAGAAACTACTTTTTTAATAAAACGATATACAACACTGAACTAATGTGAATATTGCATAATGCATAAACTTAATGATAAATGTATTCCGTGAATGCAAATAGAAGTTCAACATCTCTTTACATCTTTAAAAGCAATTTTTTTTACATTAATTTTTTAATTTTTTTATAAAATAATAAACATTTCTTATTTATTTAAAAATTGAAGTGACAAAAATGGTATTTTAAATACATGAAACAAGTATCAGATAATTTATAAACAAACTTATATAAAAATTGTGCAAAATAAATAAACAAAAATTTTGATTGATTTTTTACTATGACAGACAGTAGTAAATAGTTATATTTAAGTCAAATTAATAAAACAGTTGCAAAATTTTACCATGAGAAATAAGTAACATCACATTTGAGTTTCAGTAAATTCAATTAAAATTTAAAATAAAAATGTTACAGTTATATTTCGAGCACAATATCTTCGTCCAAATTCAAAATCAACTATATTTTTCTGAATTGTCAGCATATTAAATCTTATGAAATTAAAATTTTCATTATAAATGTACTATTTTTATTATACGAGACCATATTATATATGTAACTCACAATTTAAGCAAATTTAATAATTTACTTAACTTTAACTTTTTTATAAAAAAAAAAAAATTGTTTTGTGTAAGCAAACGTGATAAAAATGCACAACTTGGCGTAAGAGTATATTTGAATTCAATTTCAGTCGAAGCAACGTGCAGTTTTTCACTGTGAACCCCCCCCCCCCCCCAATATTTCTTTCCTTATAATTCACTGGAAGATCAAATCATCCGAAGAGTAATATGACTCGAGGCTGTGGATGTATTAAAAAAGTTCTTGGAAATTGAACTTGAGGAGAGTTCTCAATTCCCCTCAGGTGTTTTCACAGTGAGATTCGATGTAAAAGATAGTTGATGATTTTTTAAAGTTATAATTCTTTATTTATTTTATCTGACTGTCTGCCTGCCTGCCTGCCTGCCTGTCTGCCCGTCCGTCCCTTTCTGTCCGTCTGTTCGTCTCGGTCCGTGTCTGTCTGTATGTCCGTCTATCCGTCTGTCCGTCGGTCTGTCTGTCTATCTTTGCTTACTTATTTCTACTATATCTTTCAAAAATTATGTTCTACTGGAAAAACTATTTAGATTTGGTTTTTAATTAAAAAGGTCAACACATGCCGAAATGACATGTTCTGAAATAAAAATAAATAAATTATTCCGTAAACATTCAAAATGTTTGAGTATTTTATGAGTTTGACCAAGACATAGCCCCAGTATTATCATTTGCTTGTTATTTTTGCATTAAGTTAACAGGGTATAATATAGATACTGTTAACATGTGCTCCACCTCTCCGCCCCAAATAATACTATTTACATTCATTTATGGGATATTTCTTCTATTAATTAATATATTTGTAAAATACAAAGAATATTGTATACATAAAAATGTATTCCCTAAAAAAATTATGGGCGTTTTTATTCAATGATAAAATTGCATAAAAACGCATGTAAGGTAAATTAAAAAAAAAAACGTTTGTTTTGAAGATGCGAAATGATAAAATTTTCAAGAGGGAGAAGAATTCGATGGAGAAAAAATATTACCGTGTTGATTTAATTAAGACTTTTTAAAGCATTTCTCTCTTTTATTAATTCAATACGTTCAAATACTGCAAAAGTTTAATATATTTTGCGTTATGAAAATAGTTTCTTTCTTAAAGCGCGAACAATGAAATTTGAAGGCGACGTCCTTTTGAAGTTTTGAAGTTAATGAATTTGATGACACATCTAGAGAAGCAAACAGTGAACGAAGAAATTGACAAAAAAAATACTGTTGTCCATAATATTATTTTAAATTGACTTAAAAAAGTATAAAGGATAAAGTAATCACGATAAAATTGAAATTCAATTACTGAGGAGCTTTCATCCAATTAATATAGAAAAGAATATTTAAAGCAATATTTTAACAAATTAATAAGAAAGCATACCGATCTTTTTTGACTATTAATAAGCCATTATTACGTTTATGTTGTCCATTGATTACGTGCTTTAATAACTTTTGTTCTTATGAATTAGGTATATTTACATTAATGTATGTTTTATTGTTTACATCTGCTTCTCAGTAAATTTATATATAGCGTTAATTATTTAAAAAAGTGTAATTTTCTCTGTTTTTAAAAAGATTCGATTCGTTATTAATACTTTCAAATATTATTGGTGCTTTATTTTTTTTATTTCTTTGATATTTACAGATTTTGAAATAGATACACTAAAGATAAAATTTATATTTTTTGTAAAAGTATCAAATTATAAGTAACTTTTGAAAACCACTTGGCATAAAAACTAATTTTTGTTCAAACTTACTTAAAATTACATCCAAATTAATTAATAAATTAAATTATTTAATTAACAAATATATATATATATATAACATAAATATTTTTTAAAGCGATTTAAAACAGAATAAGAATAATATAATATAAAAAGACCCTTGAACCTTAGCCAATGTTATTCAGCTATGGATAAAATAGATTTTTCACCTGCATTCCTCTCCTGTTCGACGAACCGTATCAATGTATGCTTTTCTATGCGTTGTTTGAAACAAACACTCCGTTTCTTGAGCTTAAAAATAAGAATTTTTGAAAAAGTCCATTAATTTCACTCACAAAATCATTCATCTTCTTCTAAACGAAAAAGACGAGAAAAGTGGCTTAAATTCCCTTTGCCAAACCTAATCGTCAGTGGCAAATTGCAACATTCTTTTAACTCAGACTTTTTATTTGTACTTTTCAAGTCACATGAAGGCTCTGATAATAAATGGATGGTCCCTCATTTGAAATTCGTTAAACATTATAACTATATGTTTACACGATGCTTGAGCATTATTAAAGGCGATTGCTTTTAAAGAATGCTGGCGTTTTATAATTATTGGTTACAAAACATAGTTTGTCAGTTATAAGTAATGGTTTCTACTAAACACGTTTTTGCTGCTACTTTTAATAATTTATAAAGGTTTTCTGTTTCTAGTAGGTAAAACGGAATGGGTTTTCTTTCTTAAAACATTTAAACAACTTACAATTAGACCGTGTGTTTATAAAGCCTGTGAAATCTTACACTAAAAGCATTTTTAATATGAAAACCCTTAGAGATGCGGATCAAAAATTTATATTATAAAAAGTATCGATAATACATATATATCCCTTTTAGTTAATCGATTTTTTAATTATAATTTTAGGATAATGTTCTTGAGCCAATTTTAAATACCAAATTGTTTCTTATATTTAGAGATTTTCAATGTATGAAGAGTCACAATATTATTTATTGAAATATTCTTCCAAATGCTCTAAAAAAGAGTTTAAGGAATAAAAATACGATGTAAATTAAACTTTCCTGATATGTTTGAAATTCGCTAAGAATAAGATATAAAAAAAAACTTTAAACCTTTTTGTAATGTAATTATATTTATGTTTATTTTTTGTGTGGCTTTTACATATCAATATAGAATCATGTTCTATAAATAGCATTTTCCACGAAACAAATGTAATAAATATTCATAATAATATAGGACAGTAAACCTATTGCTTAAAGTTGAAAAAATTGCCTGACAAATTCTTGTTTTCGTTAGGAAATACTTAAGTATCTAATTATATAACTTCAAGTAGTTCTGGGGAAAATAGACCTACCTACCAATAAAAAAATCACTTAGAAAAACGAAACACATACGTGGATTTTAATCTCTTAAAGAAGCATTCTTTTTAAATGCTAAGAAGGTCGAACAATGCGTTTGGTCGTGATTGCGAAACAAACAAACAAATTTACAGACAAACAGACGAAGTACCGAAAGGTCGTGTTAAAACAGGACCTAGCTAACGCACGGTAAATACTACAGGCCGAAAAAAAATCCTTTTTGTTTTTTGCCTGGAATTTTGTAATTGATTTTGATTATATTTGTTGTTCTGATTTCAAATATGAAAATAGTTTTTCGCTATCATTTCTACTTTTTGAGATATGGCAGTAGCTTTATTTACGTTTACATATTAAATAAATCCTAAAGTATAAACTTTAAATTAAACGCACAATTTTTAAACTGATTTTGGCTATATTTAGAATCCCAATTTTAAATGTGAAATAAGTTTTTCTCTATCAGCTCTACTTTTTGAGATTCGTCGTAGATAAACTATTGTCGTAGCTAAGATTAATTTAACACGTAAACATAAATAACGCTACCAGGCAAAAAAAAATTGTGTTAACCTCTGTGTAATCAATAGAAATGAGAATATATTTATATATTAAATTTATTTAAACACTCTATAAATATTCACATATTAAAATGTAGATGTATTTTCATCATTTTAAAATGTATTGATAATTAGATCGATCTCATAAAATGTTAAATACATAGAATTGGTTTTCTTACAATATTAAAAATTAATTATGTCATGTGTTGGAGATTAGTTTTAGTTTTATTCCACATATTTTTTTTCTAATTTCGTTCGTAAGTTATTAGTTCCTAGAATTCTTTCCAATGGAAAATTGAGATTTTTTTTCTTTCGATTTCCATTCAAAATGAAATTGTAGTTTTTTTCTTTATTCTAGGAGGAAAGAAAATGATCAATCAGATTTTTATTAAATAGTCTTTCGTTAAAAGTAATTTTTCTTTTTTCTATTTTCCATCTATTTCTTTATTAAGAAAGTATTTTAATGAGGAAATATTGATGTTTTCTGTATAAAAATTATATTAAATCAAGAATATTAGAATAAAAAACTGATATATGAAATTAGTTTTTAACAAACCAATGTTCAATGTTATTATTATTATTATTATTATTATTATTATTATTATTATTATTATTATTATAAAAGTATTATAAACAACATCTGTATTTTTAAGTAATTGTACTTATAAATAAATATTACAAAATACCACTATAAGAAAATAGCTTATGCAGAATTGATGTAAGCAAATAAAAATAAACACCAAACAATTTATAATTTTTAAACGATTTGGAAATAAATATCAGTTTTTGTATCTATACGATTGCTCAAAAATATATCTGCTTAGCTGGACACAGATGATTGCCACTTCAAGTAATAAAATGCCCTTTACTAGTGACTGCCATGACTATCAATGTGTTAAAACGTACACTGATAAAAATAGGTACTATAATACAAGTAAAATACACTCATTCCTGAGTACATTCGATGCTTATAATGACTCCAAATTAATAAGTTTTAATTTTGAAAAATACATGTAATAAAAACACAGTAGATATTTGCCTAAATAGTCTGCCTTCATAATTCCATTTCAATAAATATTAACAGTTACAGCGTCACATTCTCATAGACCCGGGAATTGAACCCAGGTCGTCAGCGTCACAGTCTAGGACCTTATCCGTTAAACTACCAGGGAGGAATTAAGTAGTTATAAACAAAAGAAATATTAAAAAATATGTGCCAAAAGAATAGTAAGTGAGATCATTCATTTGTAATAACACAGTTCCAAGCAATCGACATCAAGTAATATAAAAAAATATCTTCTGAATAACTATTTTAGGTTTGTCAGGCTTTATTAAGATCGCTTGAACAGAATCTGAGATTGACAATATTAAATCACATTATTCATTTTCGAGAATGTACTGTTACTTAAATTTGAATACTTCATTGCTCATTTAGGATGTAATTATACGTAAAGCAAAACCAGTAGTTTCAATTACCCATTTTAAGTACCTTTTTTACAGTATACTTATTATATTTAACCATGATTTATAAATATTTCATATTCAAATCATAATATATAGTTATTCATATATAAACCTATTAAAGTTAATACAACTTTAATCTTGGGCACGGAAATAATAGTTGCAATGCAAAATACGGGGAGTCGGTTTTTAAAATTTTATACATACATTTTTGATCACATCATACGAAAACCCAAATATCCCGTATATATAAATACATCAAAATGTATGAAGTGTTGAATTATCTTCTTTTCACAAGTCAGGAAATTTTCCGTTTATGTCAAAAGATTGAAACGACTTTCTCGAAGAGTGGAAAAAGGGTGAGTGGAAGAATTTTCCTCAGGAACTGACGGTCCCAGTTTGGACCTCGCGAATGGGGTGCGACGCTGTCTAAAGAAAGTGTCTTCTCATAATGCGTTCTACTTGATGGATGATCATACACTGGCTGCGGAGTTTGCTTTAAAAAGATATTAGTTTCAGTCTAAGATATCATGCTTTGATGGGGGGGCAAGTGTAAAGTAATGAAGAAAGTAACTGTTCCTTCTGTCTGATGTCTCCACTTTTGATTGATGTAAGAGTTATCTTATATACATTTGCGTTTGATTCAAAAGCAGAAAAACAGGATAAAATTAGAAAAATACATGTTCATTTTCTATCATAAAATAGATGTTTCCACTTTTATAGTTGATATGCGATGATTCATTTATTGTAAATTTGTTCCTATTATTTTATAAACGTCATGGCTATCAACAGTATTGTGAAGCAACTTATATAGTTAGAAATAAACTGACTGATGTCGTAAAAATAAAGTGTGGTAAAGTTTGTGATAATATTAAATATATATATATATATTGTACTTATTTATTCTTTAATTCAAATATAAAGATCCTGGATACAGTTGAAAAACTTGGACGACATTTTTAAATTTAGTATCAGTATTCAAATATTGATAAAAACTTTTTTTTTTAAATTATGAGAGAATAGATTATATGAAAGATGACTAAAGAAGATTATATTAAATCATGTAAAAACAATATTTCTTGTTTAAGTATACTATTAATGATCAAAATTAAACTAAAGTAGTCTGATACTGAAGGTAGCATATCATAGTTTCAAATTCATTATTAATTTAAATGAAAAATTAAGTGTGATATAGTTCCATTGATGCATATGTATTTTGTTAACTACAAACTGCTAGAATGTCCACTGCTTTTAAAAGCTATCACCATTGTAAGATTTTGAAGATGTTAAAAAAATAGGAGCTGTCTGATTTTAATATTCTATTCCTCTAGCTTATCCCTTAATACTGTTGCTCATTTATAAAATTTCAGTTTCACACATAAATGGTGTTTAATGCATAAAAATTTCATTATTACATCCACAAGTTGGTCATATTAATAAAGTTATGCAACAACAAAATGTGATGCTTTAGAAAGAAATTTGGTACTTTAAAATGTTGTATACCAGTTTAATAAAGTAATAACTTCTTTTAAGTGAATAAATAAAATATAGAATTAATTTTGCTATTGGCAAACATGATATTTATGTTAGCTCATCTAATTTAAAAATCTCGATTACTTTTTAAGTACTTACTAAAAGTATTCCTGCAACATCAGAATAAATAACGCTATGAAATGGAAATTGATATTCAATAAAGGAGTGGGATATCAACTTGAAAGCTCCTCGTTTTCGGGACACTTTAAGGAAATGATACATTTTAAGACTTATTAATCGATATCAAAATTTCCGACATTAAACGATTCCCCCCCCCCCCCCCAAAAAAAAAAAATCAAGCAACACAACGAAACGTGGCGAAGAAATGCAACTACATAAAAATCTAATATCCCACAGGGCACCGTTAAATGTAGCATTGCTTTAATGCTCGCAACTCCGGCGTTACATGTCTTCGGGCCAGGAAAGTTGTAAGCACATATCCGAGGAAAATCCACTTTGGTAGGCAGCTGATGCAGGGATATCATAATGATCATACTTCTAACAGGAAAAGATAGTTTCGTCTGACTGTCAGATTTGAAAATAGAAATGTATATTTGATGCGTTGGTTTTATGAAGATGGTATGACGTGATTCAAATACGTGATGACTTATGAACGGAGAAAATATTTGTTATTATTTGTTTTATAAAGTATACACACGTTGAATACGTGATAAAAAGGATCTTTTATTACATTTATGATCTACCATTATGTAAATACATTAGTTTATACAAGGTTTAATCTTATATTTATAACACGGGACGGTCATAAATAATTGGGAGATGTATCATAGTTATCTGTCTTGGTAAAATAAAGCATTACTTTTGCACAACTACTTCACTTATATTTTAAATAAGCTTTCGTAATAACAATGTAGTTAAAGCACAGAAAAAAGAATGGTTTGTTATGTGTAGTTCAGCAACTAAAAATAACCACCGCCCAGCAATTTGGGACTACTATGTATTTCTGTAGAATACTGCTTTCAAAATGAAGTTTAAAAACGAAAATAATTATAACGTTGAACTCTCTCTCTCTATTTCACTCTTGCTATGTGTATTTCGATTTATATCATACTAGCCCTTAGATTGTTTGATAATTACTACTTTAAAATACATTTCTTTTTTGTATTTCATAGCAAAAATATTTTTAAAGTCGGCTACTAAGTAATGCAAAAGTAAAAGTTGATTTAACATTCTGTGATAAATTTACAAATCTTATTCTATGTGCGTTAGAGACTATTCCATTCTTCAATTGCTTCATGAGATATATGTATAGACAAATGCATTATTTATGGTATGAGAAAAGTTAATGTCTGCATGGATAATAAACTTTGAATTTGTTATATTACTAAAAAATATAAAGGATATTTATGTTTAGTATTTGCGCTTTTATCTTTGTAAACGAAAGGGACCATTCAAACATTACAGTTATGCATGTCTGTGTAGGATATATCTTAAATCTAAAAAAATAATTTTAATAATTAATAAAAGTTCATAAGTTTCGAAATATTTTTAAATAAAAGTAAGCACACTAATTAAGTGATTACAGTCGCAAAAAATATTTTTAAAGTCGACTACTAAGTAATGCAAAAGTAAAAGTTGATTTAACATTCTGTGATAAATTTACAAATCTTATTCTATGTGCGTTAGAGACTATTCCATTCTTCAATTGCTTCATGAGATATATGTATAGACAAATGCATTATTTATGGTATGAGAAAAGTTAATGTCTGCATGGATAATAAACTTTGAATTTGTTATATTACTAAAAAATATAAAGGATATTTATGTTTAGTATTTGCGCTTTTATCTTTGTAAACGAAACGGACCATTCAAACATTACAGTTATGCATGTCTGTGTAGGATATATCTTAAATCTAAAAAAATAATTTTAATAATTAATAAAAGTTCATAAGTTTCGAAATATTTTTAAATAAAAGTAAGCACACTAATTAAGTGATTACAGTCGCAAAAAATATTTTTAAAGTCCACTACTAAGTAATGCAAAAGTAAAAGTTGATTTAACATTCTGTGATAAATTTACAAATCTTATTCTATGTGCGTTAGAGACTATTCCATTCTTCAATTGCTTCATGAGATATATGTATAGACAAATGCATTATTTATGGTATGAGAAAAGTTAATGTCTGCATGGATAATAAACTTTGAATTTGTTATATTACTAAAAAATATAAAGGATATTTATGTTTAGTATTTGCGCTTTTATCTTTGTAAACGAAACGGACCATTCAAACATTACAGTTATGCATGTCTGTGTAGGATATATCTTAAATCTAAAAAAATAATTTTAATAATTAATAAAAGTTCATAAGTTTCGAAATATTTTTAAATAAAAGTAAGCACACTAATTAAGTGATTACAGTCGCAAAAAATATTTTTAAAGTCGACTATTAAGTTATACAAAAGTAAAAGTTGATTTAACATTCTGTGATAAATTTACAAATATTATTCTATATGCGTTAGAGGCTATTCCAATCTTTAACTGCTTCATGAGATATATGTATACACCAATGCATTGTTTATGGTAAGAGACAAGTTAATGTATACTTGGATAATAAACTTTGAATTTGTTATATTGATAAATATAAAGAATTTTTATGGGTAGTATTTGTGCTTTTCTCTTTGTAAACGAAACGGACCATTCAAACGTTATAATTATGCATGTCCTTTTAGGATATAATTTCAATCTAAATTAATATTAAAAAAAATATTTTTAAATAAAAGTAAGCACATTAATTAAGTGATTAAAGTCGCAAACCTTACTTTAACTGCATATATAAAATTTTTATTCGAAAATGACATTGCAGTATTTCTGGGTAGCTAGTTATTACTATTCCTAATTAATTTTTCGTCTGATATTCATCAATAGATTTTGTATTTGACATTTCCCATTTCTCTTTAATAATATCACAGGTCTCTAGGGAAATGCATTATACAAACATCTCTCGAGCTA
Organism: Troglohyphantes excavatus; assembly: GCA_963932185.1. Classification (NCBI taxonomy): domain Eukaryota; kingdom Metazoa; phylum Arthropoda; class Arachnida; order Araneae; family Linyphiidae; genus Troglohyphantes; species Troglohyphantes excavatus. Next base: position 52,589,676 of record OZ010666.1, read on the forward strand.
GTTCGCCTTCGATTTATATGCGAGAGCCGTCATCACAGAAATAGCACTTTCGATTTGTAAGCATCCTTTCTTCTTTGAGTACATGTTTTTACTGAATAAGCAACCATTATGAATATCGATCAAACTCTCATCGACCTTCAGTTTTTCAGTAAAATTACACGAGCGCTACTCTTCTTCTTTGCCTCATATATATTTAGGTACATTAGATAGGTAAGTCGTACGACCTTAAAATACATTTTTAACAAAATTTATTTATTATTATTTATTCTTAAGTTTTACTAAAAAGTTATCAAACATATAATTATATACTTTATGAAATATGCATAACGTATATTTCATGAAAAATGTGTAACTTTAGAATTTATCTAAAGGCGCCTGTTGGTCTGGTTGAAAGAGCAGACATCTCGTAATTGAGATTTGCAAGTTCGATCCCAACCAAATGAAGATTATTCAAGCTGAAAAGGATAGTACACTTTAAAATTGCTCGATTCCAAATGTAATCACGTTTATCTTGATGTAGCATTTTGAAAAGTAGGGTGTCAGTTCTATGGTTGCCTTTATCATATCACCATAAATCAACATTACGAGGATGCATTCCTGTGTCTTTTTTTTCGGGTATGATCCAGAAGCGTCACAAATTGCCCATTGTGTGGCTCTATTGAGATGTTAATTTAACCAATCTACTAACCTTGAATTTCTGAAATTGGCATCCAGACAAGTATAAGTACATTAGTTTTTTATTTTAATTACTAACTTAATAATATATTTGCTACACAATAAGCGCAATTAATGATTGGTTTAGAATCATTTATGAATAATAAATAAAATGGAAGAAAAATATGACAAGAATAATTATTTCAACAAATAAAAAATCAATGTATTTCTGTTAAATTGATAGATGTGTAACTAATGCCTCTAATTTATACTTTAATTCAATTTTAACCATGTTTTGGTAAAAAAAAACGTTAAAAAAATTTCGAAATATTTTATTTCAATAATTTTATTTGTATAATATAATTATATGTATTACAAACAACTACAGTTGCATAACAAAGAAGAAACTTTATTTAGTTAATGAAACACTTTTAATAAGATGCTTACAATGAATTTATAACATATATGTTAATTTTAACTACTTCCAATATATCATTTCTACATTCTAACACTTTGGGAACTTCTTCTGTCGGCTACATTCCAAGAAAAGTTTTCACATATTTCAAAAGTAGATAATAACAAAAGATGAAAGTCTTTTCAATATTTTGACATCTAATAAATGGCAGTGGAAACTTTTACAACGTTCGTGAAGAACCGAAAAATGGCAAGGTTAAACTTTTGGATTCTTTAGCGACAAATGTATGATTCAAGTTAATCAAAGTATTTAGTAAAAATTGAATGAATATTATATAACTTCAAGTTAAGCAAACTTTAAAATACATATAATTAATTTATAGTTTCAATTATTAATGAAAGTTTTTAGATTTCATCGTCACTCATATATGTGTATTTTATTTAGATAAATAAATCTTTGAGACATTTATAAATATTTAGACAAATCATCAACTAAAAATAATTTCAAAAATATTTCAATTATTTAAAAAAAAAATTATTAGAATGAATTTTATATATAAATTAGTGTGTTGATTGTAAGTAAACGATTTGTGTTTTTTTTTTAATTAAAATTTTTTTGAAAATTTTGAATGCAAATTGGTATCTTTTTAACTTGCGCTTTATCAATGAAGCAAATAGTTTTTTAAACTAACAGCATAGTAATTCAAGAGGTGTTGCAATAATTCTTATAAATATATTAAACCGATTATTTCAATATTTATTAACCTTAAACTCTTAATTTTTTTAATTTCAGAAAATTAAGTTAGATAACAAATATCTAGATAATATTTTATGTAAAATGTTTTTATACACAGATTGCGAAAAAACGTATCGGAATGTGTGCATTAGTATAAACCAAAAATGCTAACCTAAAATAATATAATTAAATAATATACAGATATTACTCTTTAACTTTTTTAAATGTCTAAATAAAACTAAAGATAATTTAAATAAATATAAGATTATTTGTGAAAAACATTTCTTCTATTCATTATTTATACAAAAAATATAAACATTTCCTATATTCCTAGGGATAATCACATACACATGTTTAGCATTCTTCCTTAAAGCGGTTTTATAAAATTTTGTTTAAAAATTAAAATTTCAAATATCAATATTTTTAATAAATTAGAAGTTAAAAAAAATATGCGTATATTATTTGGTTGCTAATACACCGATATAAATCCATTAATTTCTAGATCATCTAATATTAAGGTTATTTTATTATTAGGGTTTTAATCAATTAAATATATTCCTACTCAAAAATATTTTTTGACTTAAATAGGTCTTTCCTTTCGGTGAAGGTACATATTTTCACTTTTTTTCATAATCAAAAACGACATTTGTAAAATCCGTAACTTCACGTGGAATCAGCTTACTGGTATAAGTAATATACTGTCGTGTAGACAAATATCGGACGTTTTGACCATGTGTTTACTTAACCCATTCCCCCTCTTATGTTTATACCACGTGGGGAGGAGGGTCGCGTACGCTGCAGTATATGTTTTCGCTACTATTACTCAACGTGGAATCAGCCTATATAGATAAATGACATAGCATCGTGTAAAGGAATGTAGGTCGTTTCAACCATGTTGGTCATTTTTCCTCTCCCCCTCTGAACTTTGTATCGAGTAGGACCTAATACAGCATAGCTTGTACGTACCTGATTTTTTTTAACATGGATGTTGCAATTTAATCGGGACTATAATAATATTTTAGTTTTCAGTGCTTACTTTAACTGATGCAATTTGAATTACTGTTGTCATAATTTTTGAAGTATAATATGTATTATAATAATTTTTATAGGAATATTTATATCGGTGATTTTTTGTCTAATGAACAAAATAGTAAATACAATATTAAACAAAATTATAAACTAAGAACTATTGTCTTAATTTATATATTAAAAAATTAGCATCAAGAAGTGTTTCATTATATTGCAGTTTTAAAGAATTAACTTCAAGTATAATTTTTAATGAAAAATTTCTGAATATATCTCGATATTGAAATGTTCTTAAGCCGTTCTAAAGTAAAAAAAAGGCAGCATAAACATAAAACAGAAGTTTTTAATGATTGTCAAATTAAGAAATGTGATTGTAAATTTCAATGATTTAACTTTAAAAACAATACGAGTTCCCCGTTTTCCAGTATTGCAAATTTTATTTAACTATTTTTCCAAATGCCTTTTCCAATGTGTCATTAAAGCTACATCTTTGCAATATCTTCGACCAAAAACTATTGTATCTAATTAGTAGTTAGTATTTAACTTAATACAGAACATTAAATTGTAAATGTGCAGCAAATATAAACATAAACGTTATTTCTAAATAAATTGCCTTAAATACTTAATAAAAAATCAGAATAAAATTAACAACCCGGAATAAATACTGAAGCAAAAATAGTCTGTTTTAAATTATCGCAATACTTTCATTTACTACGACCAATCGCCCATGTGTTAAATAATTCTCATGAATACTATTATTACAGAAAATAACCTATTTTATTTTGTGTATTTTTTTTTATTTCTGGAACAATGCATTAAAAATACGATGTTTACTTATTTAATTAAACGATTTTTGCTAAATTTTAATTTTGTGATACTATTACTATTGCATTCGCATCGAAAAATACAATGTCATATTAATATTTTGTAAGTAGTCATAGCAATTTTGAAGTCTAAATGCACTTTATCCCCAAAGAATAAACTCCTATTTATACATTTAGTTTAACAAACTGTGCCACATAATATAATCTAACCATGCGTGTTCAATAATTCTAAATTTTATACTTTATGTTCGCCATTTAATGTTTTAAACTCAAATATTCATTAGCATATTAAATAAAATATTTATTTTAATTATTAGTTGATCTTTGTGGAAATTTTATGCGTTTAATAACATTAAAAAGTAATATAGAGTTAAAAATTCACAGTGAAACTAAACTTCGTACATTACAAAAAATACTTGTATAAAATACTTTTCAAATAAATAAAATTGACGTTCATACACAAACTATTCGCATTATAAAAGTATTATTTTAAAAAGTCCGATCTAAGATAATCAAATATAGTTACAATTAACCTGCATACAAAAAAAATAATATTAACATTAAAACAGTTTTAAACCATTTCCTTAAGATAACATTCAAGTTGTTTAATTTTTTAAGACTCCGTATAATAGCAAAAAGCCCAATGTGCAGATATTTTTCAATAATTATCAAATTAAATAAAACATATGACGTCATTTCCAAAGTGTCAATAATGAAAAAAAAAATCTTTTAAATTGCAAACGATATTTTAATCCCTGTTAAGTGAATGACATACATTAAATTAGTTATAATATACGAATGGAATATAGCACAAACTTAAAAATTATCGCAAAAACTTTCTAATTTTTCAAGTAAAGTACTCTGTAAATTTCATAAAGCTGTATTTTGTATTTATGGCATATTTCCATAGATAACCTACTCTAACAAGACTTCGCATGGCAATGTTGCAAGTTTACACAATTTGAAAACTTTTATAGAACTCCATTACCGATTTCAGTGAGTAAAATTAAGATGGGCGCGTTTGCTCAGGAAAGTCAATTCGCAAGTAAGTACACAATCGAGTTTTTAAAATTTTAAATTCAAAGTCAAATTTTCTGTGTAAAAAATGTAAAACTACATATGCTTTATTTATACAAATATTCTTTTTTTTTTCATATAAAACACAATCCGTTATTTTTCTTTAATTCTGAGGTTTATAAATATTTTTAATAATTATTTTATTTTCGATTCTTTTTTGATTAACAGGTGAAAAAAATAGTTCACTCATGGAATATTTGTGTACATTATTATTAAAACTGACTTTTTTGTCAAATTAGTAATTTAAATAAAATAAAACTAAAAACAATAACCAACACTTAAAAAACAATTTATTTATATATTTTTATGGGAATGATTTTAGAACTGTCCTTTTAAAAGCAAAATGTAATCCGCCATTGAAAAAAAAACGACTTTTTATTCATAATAGTCGAAAAAGAACACTTGACAATTAATGGTTTCCATTTTATATTAGTGTTTTTTTCATAAATTCATTTTCTATTTATGCTATTATGTTCTATTATGCCATGTTTTATTATACCATTTTCTATTATGCCGTGTTCTATTATGCCATGTTCTATAATATCATGTTCTATTATTCATGTTCTCTTTATGTTATTTTTATTATATTTCACAGACGATTTTTGTTTAATTTAAAATATTTTTTACCTTTCTTTAACGGAAAAATAAATTCTTTTAAAATAAACGAGTTTTCATAAATGTTAAGAATAAATGTTCCATTGTCGAAACAAATTTGCTTTAATAAAATGGGATATAAAATTTAATTATATTGCCATATAAACAGTGCTTATGTAGGAATTATTTTTATTTGTATAAGTTAATAAATTTATATTTAGTAGAATATAGCACATTTTTGGGAAGATAGTGGTTTTGAATTCGAATTTATATACACAAATAATGAAAATTCACTAGATGAAGTTAATAATATAGTGTTTCAAGAATATCTGAAATAAATAAAAACTGTATATATTTAATAATAAAATAGAAGTACATATAACATGTATAAGGATATTTCAATTCCTTCTAAAACTTGTGCCTGCGTGGGTTTAGCTTATAACGACGAAGATATGTTTGATGTGCATATAAATATATTCTATAATAATTAATACCTTAAAAATCGCTTAAAATTATGAGTGTGTTTTTAAATAATTAAGTATCTTTAAATGAATTTAAATACAAAATACCAACTGATAATGATGCACACTTTGTTTCGTGCAGGAATTTGTTCGTTCCCGTACATTATTATATACGAAACTTAACAAATCGGGAGCTAATGGCGGATTTTGTTCCTTTCAATTTGCGCAAGCGTGAGCTGTCCGGCTACGTTGTCATGTGAAGTCTCGTTAATATAGCATGTCTATGAATATTCGGTGTAAAGACCGGTATTCTAATCGATATATAATTTTTAATATTAGATTTTCACTTTTCTCCTTTGATTTTAACTGATATTTCTTTGCCACTTCGTGAAATTTCTCTAATTTTTTTATAACATTCGAATGGAACATTGTAAAGACTTGAAAATAGTCACGTTAAAATTATTATTTTTTTGACAAATTATAATGTAAATCTCAAAGGTCCACGTTTTGTAGTTACGGAGCCTTTTTTGTACTAACAATCTAACAAACGAACAGAAATCCGAAAATTTGATGATCTTCAGTGTTAGTGATACAAAATAATATATATATATACATACATATATATATGTATATATATATATATATATATATATATATATATATATATATATATATATATATATATATATATATATATATATATATATTAATATATATATATATATATACATACATACATACATACATACATACATACATACATACATACATACATACATACATATTTACAGACATACATACATACATACATACATACATACATACATACATACATACATACATACATACATACATACATACTTACATACATACATACATACATACATACATACATACATACATACATACATACATACATACATACATACATACATACATACATACATACATACATACATACATACATACATACATACATACATACATACATACATACATACATACATACATACATACATACATACATACATACATACATACATACATACATACATACATACATACATATATATATATATATTTGTTGGATCAGAATTCCTGCACTGGTTTAATAAAAACTCCAAGAGCATTTCAAATTGAAAAATGTTCGAACAGCAAACCGGGCCAAGATAAATATGAGAGGTCAGAATTATTAATATCCCCCTCCGGCCTCTCTATTATTAGACTTCTAAAGAGCCGCCCCCGTTCCAGAACATTCCATGAATCTTACTCCGTACTAAAAAGAAGATGGAGAATACGACTCCTCAATCTCTCTTTAACAACACATTCGGAGGAGGAAGGATTGAAAAAAAATTAGGTTAATGGAGTTTTTATGAAACTCCGGTAGAATTCGGTGACATTAAAGGAAGTCGTTTTGTGCGCCTCCATTAAAAATTCACTAGATGGAGGAAATGGGGTTCCAATGGAACGGAAGGGATGTCTGAATGGCGATGGGGGATGCCAAAGGTGTGTTGTACAGAAGTGTGCGTGTAGTTTATTTTTCTGTTTCGTTGAGATGGTTTTATTGGAAACATGTCGTGTTGAAATAGAAGATAGATAAGTAGGGTATGAAATTCATACGAAAAATATTTCGTTGTTTTTCCGTAAGTTTTTCGAGTATCAACATGAAAATTTAGTAGCTATCTGGTTATTTATTTAGAAAAGAAATTCATATCTAATTTCTATTGCTAATATGTAAAACACCAATAAATATTTTGACAAATTCTGTAAATTCAATTGTTTAGTTTTATTGGATTTCTAACAAACTTAAATGCGCCAATCAGTTTTTAAAAGCACTAAAAAGTAAAAAATAATTTATAATTTTACAGAAAGTTGAAAAAATTTAAACAATTTATATTATTTTTTTTAATTCTTACACATTTTTGAAGTTGGTGCCGACATACAAGTAAGATATCTAAATTTTGGTGCAAATTAAAAAAAATTGTAATAAGTAAAAAATTAATAATATATAACGACATTTTTTAACTTTTCTAGTAAACTTAAAAATCATTTTTTACTTTTTAGCGCTTGTTTTTTAAAGTAATTTGTCCATTTTTAAAAAAGATTATAGTATAAAAATATTGTCTCATACACTTACTAACTAAAACATGAGTAAGTATCAAATTCAAAATTGAACTTTTGAAATTAATTATGTTTAAGTCAGCAAATGGTTTCTGAATGATAAAACACGTGTTATATTCCCGTCAGTGAGTTCCTGAGAAATCTTTTAATGCCCACAATTACGTTGTGGATATTGATTAAAAGTTAAATAGAAATAGTGGTTTGTATGATGTGTGAAACACAAACATTAAGTTGTATATGATTCTCTTTTGAACAACTATCACTCCGCATCAAAGCGTTCCGAAACTACATTTTCTAATATGCATTATAAATTATTTATCACATTTAAAATTGATCATTTAGATACCTATAACCAGTTACAGAAAATTTAAATATGCATAGTTTTAGTTATTATAAGCAAAAAAATACTTTAAAGTACTCATTTCTGAAAGCGAAAGTGGTAAGAATCGTTACTGGGCTTTAGAATTTCAAACATTTTTTTGTTTGTAAATTTTTCTTTTAATTTTCCAAATTTAATTTAACTAAATATTTACAATATATATGAACAGTATATTGAAGTATTAATTTTTTTACTTCTTATTTACGTAATTTCAATTTATTACAAATATCGACAGATTAATTGTATCAAAACAAAAACAGTATCAATAAATTAATTATATTTATACTTTTAGTTATGAATTTATTGACATTGATAAGTAGTGCAGTAGGATATAATTAAAGTAAAAATTAGCAAATATTTATTTTATCTTTTATAATCTGCAATTAACATAAACTTTAAAATAACAAAAGATATGCATTGTTTAAAAAAAAAATATTAGTACATGAATTATTTTTGTTTATTTATTTAATTTGTTGTACTGCAGCAGTTGAGAATGTTTTATTTCTAAAAAATCGAATCCTTGTTTACACTTTACTATATAAATCACAATAATATTGTTCTTTTTTTGTACACCAGATTTTTTAGATTAACTATCTTAATCTCAAGCGTTTTTAAATAAACTGAACATTGTTTACAAGTACGAATAGATACATTACGTTTCCTTACATAAAAATCAGTTACAAGTTTCTAGAAGCATGAAAATGCAATTAATCTTTCTAGTGGGCAGCTGGACAAATTTTTCTCTTCTTGCTAAGTTCTGATTCATTATAAAAATTAAAAAGTATTTAAAATGTTTATGCTCAAACCTGGCAACAACTCAAACATTTATATTTCTTTTGTATTTTGTCAAGAACATTCTTTTGTATTTTTAACCAACTTAAGCACGCCAACGAAAGTGCACCAAGGAAGAGGTTATCAATTCGACGGTTTTGTATTATTTTATGTATGCTCGTCCAAGATTTTCGTTTAAATTAAAATATTTAGATAATTCTTTTGTTAGGTAGAGACGTCCTACTTGGACACTTTTTGAATAAAATATCCGGTTATGCGACATTTAATTATCCGGAATTTTTAATTATCCATTTACCCGAAAAGTTTGAAAAAAAATATTGATTTCAATTTTTTTTTTTTTGTTAAAGAAAAATCCACTTTGGCAAAAAATGTAAATAAATGGCTATCCGGCTTTTATTTATCTAGAAATATCGATAAATCGGTGTTTTTTTTTAAACATATTCTTTGATTTCAAAACTTTTTAATTGTTGGTTTGAGATTTTTCAATAATAATATTTCTTTACAATACATTATTAAATCTGATAATCTTAAAATATACTATCCGGGGTGGTAGAAATATTGAGCAACAACTTGAGTGTCTTGGTGAATAACAGCAGAGGGCGATATCCCTTTACTTCAGCATTTTTATTTTGCAGGGTCCCTTCTAAATAAGAAACTAAAAGGGAAAAATAAATTAATATTTTTCTTTAAAAAAAGAAGACTAACTTCAAGAAAAATAAAGCTCTAAAAAGAAAAAAATAATTTTTAATAACGTTTTTTATTTTTTAGTGGTTTTTTTTCTTGAAGTTTGTTTTCCTTTTAATATAAAGACTATTTTATATTTTTAAGGTTTGAAGGGTGTTTAAAAATTATTTTTAGCACGTTCACTGTCGGTGTTTAAAAGAATGCAAGTCGACTTTTGCCTCTTTTACGTGTTATTTTGAAGAACTTATCATGCGCACATGCGTGTCCTTCAGCAAAAGTGTTAAAATAACAATTAATTTGTAGTAAAGTATTTCATTAATGAATTATATTATAAAAAATCCCTATTACTTTTTTGAAATACTTTTAGAAACACATAAAGATATAAATAAATTTACAAGTAACTATAATTATATAGAAATAAACCATATTTTTTGTAATTTGTCTATTTGATACTGTGTTTTGATAGATGTGTTTGAAACTGATTGTGTTTAAAACGATTTTTTTGTAATGATAAATATATTTTTATTGGTAGGACATTGTATTTTGGAAGCGTTGTTTTAGTATTTCTGGTAGAAATTAATAGTAGAAGTTTCTTGGAATATATTCTAATATGTAAACAATGGTCTATTTAGGTATTATTAAAATCATATTGAACGTTGTGTTGTAAGCATATAAAATAATATTTCAAAAGGTGGATAAATTTTTTCTTCAATGTAATTATTTGTATAAATTGATAAACAAAAGAATAATGTATATTAAAATCGAAGACATAACTTTTAAATTACTGCAATGAAACAATCTCATTTGACTTATAATTCAATATATTTGACTTAAAGCCGATGTATTCATTGCATTTTTAAAAATAACTCAAAAAGATAACTAAACAGAACTTTCCTCGATTTACAAAGGCTGAAACTTTTATTTTTAATTTGACTGTGAAATTGTTTTTAATATTTACATTCAAAATTCCTTAGGTATGAAATCATAACATAAAATTATATTTTGACACTAAGCTAAATCTCAAGTTTTTTTTGTTAATTTCCAAAAGTTCCATCAAGTTTTGTGGTTTGAAAGTAAAGGAATTAATAATAGGATTTATTTTTCCCATATCACCTATAAACCCAAATTTACAATCATATCTAGGATTATACATGATATGACAATTCTAGTCAGTTATGCATACTTGCAAAACTTCGTCTGCTTTTATTGTGCAACATTACAGCAATTGGAGTTGTATCAATAGTGTTGTTTTTAATGACAGTCGTTTTAAATGAGAGTGTAAAAACTGGTTTCTAAAAGAAAACCGTAAAAAGTATCTTTCATTTGTTTTCTTACATATTTTTGACATATGAAACGCATGTAATTTAAAATAAATAAATTTTGATTTACAATAAATAAAACAATTTACAATAATTTAAAATAAATAAAATTTGAGTTAGTGGACATTCATCGCTTTATCAATGAAGATACAGCACTTCGAAGTAACATTAATATCCGTTCGAGCACTTATTTATATCGTTGATGACAACAAATAAGCGCAGATTTATCAAAATACAATTTTTGTAAACAAATTTCCATTTTCAAACTTAATCACAATTATAATACACGAAATTATCATCATATATATTATTTCAGTAGTAAAAATATCTTTTGCTGGTTTCTCCCCCAACAGATCTTAACATGTTTGATATAAAATAAAAGGAAATTTACCGGATCAATAACGCATCATACTTTTTTATCATGAATATTAACGTTACGTTTTAAATGCGCTTAAAAATTAGTTAGTTTCCAAACAGTTTTTAAACGAGCCGTTGGTAGTGCTGCTATTTATGCATAGAATTCTTTGAACGGAGTGTCATCTATGAGTAGTTCTAATGAATATGGGGAGGGGAGTATTGTTTATGCAATAAATATCGAACATACTAGTATATATTATTTATGTAGTTTAGATCCCTTTTACGCTCCTTACACGCAACGAATCTTAGCATACGATGTATCAAACGAAAGAGATTTTCATGGACCAGTGACGAATCGTACTTTCATTTTAAAAATATCAAAGTTTTAATTAATAAGTTTAAAGTAATTCCTTTTAATGGAATGTACGGAATTTTACTATATCCATAAGGTTTTTTAACAAGTCGTTGATATTGCTGTCATCTATGAGCAGAACATTAAACTTTTTATTTATTGGATCTAACGAATGGGTGTGTAGTGTGTGAACAAGGGGCGTTCATGCGATAATCATCGCAAGAACATGCTAGTAATTCACTCTAAAAACTAACATATCATTCATAAAAGACACAATAATATTAATATTAAGATACTAAACTATTGATTTAATAAAAATACAAATTATAAACCTCATGCATTACTTAACTCTGGAATATTCACATGTGTAGTAACAATTAAATACAATTTATGATCATCTATAAGGAAATCCCGTTTGCCCATAGATTCAATCAGGGTAAATTAATTATTCATATTAAGTACTTCGAATGAGCATTAATGCTAATGAGAAAATCTTCGAAATGAAATTCCGATGCACCTGTTTTGAAATGCAGATTGGAAGATATTGTGTGCACACGCTTAGTTGTCCATGCATCATGCTGTAACACGTATGATTCAAGCATATTTCGTCATTTTGCATTCTATCATAAATGGCGCGAAATACAGTAAGAATGTTTCAAATTAGTTGTAATGGATTGTAATTTGGTTTCGTAATATTTTCAGATTTCACAGTTTTGTATTTAGGTTTTATCCACTTCAGCAGTTGATCACACACTTGATAGAGATTTCTTTGAAATTTAAAGAAAAAATTAGTTTTTTTATATCACTTAAAAGTGAAGAATATTATAAATTTTAAATTAAATCTTGCTGTAAGTCTTAAACATTAACTTAAAAAAAATGTGACTAAAATGAAAAGTTAAGTTTGAGCAGGTGAAAATGAATAAAAACTAGAACAAAGACGTGTAATCAAATATTAAAAACCACGGTTATTTTTTATAAAGGGAAATAGTATCACTGAAAAGAATAAGCGTTGCAAACATTATAACATTAAAATGCATTAAAAATAAAAATTAGTACAATGATTTTTACTGCATCCACATCATAAATGTTTTATAGTTGTAGTAAAACTGTAATAAAAGTTAACTGAAGAAATAAAATAAAATAAAATAAAATAAAATAAAATAAAATAAAATAAAATAAAATAAAATAAAATAAAATAAAATAAAATAAAATAAAATAAAATAAAATAAAATAAAATAAAATAAAATAAAATAAAATAAAATAAAATAAGATAAGATAAGATAAGATAAGATAAGATAAGATAAGATAATATAAAGTAAAGTATAGTAAAGTAAAGTTAAAATAAAGTAAAGTAAAATTAAAGTAAAGTAAAGCAAAGTGCAGTAAAACCAAAACAAAACAATAATAAATAAATAAAATAATATCAAACCGATTACTTTATATAAAGTGAATGTATTGTAATAAAATTTACGAGAAAAATTGTGAATTTGAGCTTTATTGATGAAATAAATCTATATTACAATTGCTATCTATTAAAGACAAATAAAAGTTTTCATTTTATCGTTAAATTTATTTATCAACATTTTTCTTCCATCAAAACACTTAAACGCCAAGAGAACCAAATATACAGCATTTTTGTCCATGACGTTTATATCTCAAAATGGAAGATATTTTCTCTTTCTGGTAAATAAAATGATCGGACTTTCTCACTATATATTCCCTTTTCCATGTTTATCATTTGCTTTTCAGCGATCGAAAAGTTTTAGAGTGAGCTTTGTAGAAACGTTTTCATTTTAAAGTAGACGACTTAAGGTGTCAGCGTATTGCTCTATAAAATGGAGAAGAGTTGGAAATGGTTCATTCCGGCAAAACAAGAATCGCAGGGCACTTGAAAGAATTCTTTTTGGCGAAATTTCTTTTGAGCAGAAGCTTTGCTTTCGATTTGCTACTCCAAATGCTAAGGAGACTGATAAGCAATTCAAGTCACTTACGAAAAAGATATGTTTGTCGTATATAAATTCTCTTTCAATATTTTTTTTTCAATCAGAGTTTAATAGTCGGTGAACCGTATTATTGGGCTGTAATTTTTTATTTAGAAGGGCTCTTTAGGATTTTAGTGAGTTTGAGTTTTATTCTACAAGAATAGAAATTTACTTTTGAAGTTTTAATTTAGTGTTATTTTTAATTTATAAAATTAAATTAAAGTTTATTTAAAAGTAAGGATAGCACTTTATAAAAATATTTAATCATCCATAGTTTAGTAATATAGCAAAATCTTAAAAAATTGACTTTTGCTGATAGTAACTCAAAGTACATGACATTTAATGCTTGCATTTATGCATGCAAACATTCCATGTTTAGCAATTGCTCATTTGAGCAATTGATTGCTCATTTGAGCAATCGCTAAACCTCTCAGAGAGTTGTTATATTAAATAGAGAGCGCCTTTAATGCCAGACTCTCGTAAGGCCACGGTGTCAACATTGAAAAAAAAAAACATCACGTTGTTTTAGCGCTGCCACATTTAATTTTACATAAAAACGTAACGCAATTATTTCAAAAGTGCAAAGTAAGAAAAATATCTTTAATATATCTGTTAAATTCCCTTAAATTGTGCCACTCGTTAAAAAAACGATATTTAATACAAAATTAAACACAAAACCATATTACAATACTTCGATCTCGCTTAGTTCAGAAAGTCGCCAAGGCCTGCCAAGTAATATTGGCGCATAAATGAATTGGTATTTTCACATATCACGTGGTTTCAATGATGCACACACGGAAATCGTCATTTTTATTCCTCTATTTGTATCATTACTCTATGAAACCTCTAAGGTAAAATGTTGCCAATCCATCCCAAATACCTGGGAGCGATTTAGAGTGTTTCTTAAACAATACTTCTGAGCACTTACCAAAACGTTGCAGATAATAGGACTAATAAAAAAATCGACTTAATTTCTAAAATCCTAGAGAGCCAAAATAATCTGTTGTAGCGATTTTTTCGCATTGTTTAAACCCTGTCAGTGATTAGAAAAGGGAAAAATTGTAAAGTTGTTTACTCTTTAAATAGTTTACTCTATATTTCTAATGCATAAATATTAATTTTTTTTATTATTATTTCAATATAATATAGCTTCCAAGAACTACATAAACGCAGTTGATTTCACAAATACCTCAACATCGTATATTTTTATAATTTTAAAGTTTATGTGTAGTGCTGAAAAAAAACTGGAAATCTTTGGACGACTCAAGTCGTTTAGCTCCGTCAGAGGGTTTTTAAAGAGGAAATACAATTTACACCATTTATTTTGTTTTCGTTGATTTTTAAAGACCTCGTAGTTTACTATTTACAGCCATAATCTTTTACGTCGATAAAAATAATTAAATATAATTTTGAAACGGATTCTTTACCCAACATCACATAAATTCGGAAGCTTCCAAACAACTGCAACGTTATTTTTTACATATAAAACTCAAAATAATACTTACTTTAGAAAAAATAACAAAGAGATAATTCTTTGGAAAAGTTAATAATATTTTTGAAGCCAAGTCAATGACAAAATTGATCATTTACAGATTGGCATAAAAAACGGTCATAAAAAATCATCAGTTATTACAGACTTTTGTAATAAGTATCCTTCAAAGAATTGTTTAAAATACATATTTGAAACCAACTTATATGATTAAATTCATTTAAATATATAGTTTTGTATTGTCTATTTTTTGTAAGGGAAATCAGTATTCTATTTCTTAAATAATAATTAAACAAAATTTTGAGGTTATATACGATTTTTTAAACGAATTTTAACTAATTTTGTTGTAGTTGGTTTGACGTTATAATTATTGTATGTTCTAATTATATACTCCGTTTTAATCTTTTTTCATACATTCTATCGATATGAAACTTGCCATATTTACGCATTACATATGATAATAAAATATTCATTCATCGTGATGAACATTTATAAATTAATAATAATTATAGTTTAATTAGTTTTAATATTGAAAATTCGAATAAAGGCAAATTACAATTTCCTGATTATGTGCATTATCAATAATATAATTAATTATATTTATTAGTACATTTATCGTGTAAGTAGAGATAACTGTGAAAAAACTTCTTTTAAACCAAATGAAAGTCGGCACTTTCCAATTGCTTTTCCAAATTAAATTATTCACATGAATTGCGACAACCCTAAATACGTGAATCGCAGTTCTTTTTCTAGTACCATTTCAGGAAGAAGACGCCGCTATTAATAAGATATGACATGGTTTCATTACTACACACCACCTAATGAAATTTGCAGCCCGAACTAAATTAATTCTGCCCCTTCATTAGGGAGCGAAAAAAAATTGGTCCGTTAAGAAATCTAATCAACAGGGATCACGCACCAAGTTGAAAAATGCGTTTAGCTGAAATCTTTAGATTGCAGCGTTATATTGCGAAATAGATCCTGATTACTTTTATTGTGGGTGGTAGAGCGGTGTTATGTGTTGGAAGAATCCAATGGGTGTTGCCAGTGTTAAATGATAATAATCTAATTTCAATGTTTTGATTTAATTATCGAGATAAATAATTTAGAATATTGTTTCAAAATTAAGCTTTTTATATTATTTATGAAACACATGTAAAATGTTTGCTCGACTTAAAATAACGTTCGAATAATAGTTTTTCTTTGATTGTCTGTAATTTGTGTGGTTACAAAATTCTAATCGAAAAAAAAATTATATGCTTAAAAACATACTTTGTTTTTTTGTTATTTAAGATTTTTTTTATTAATATATTTCTATGAAATATCTTTCAATGTACTTTTACCATTGATGGAAGTTTCATGAAAGTATATAATCTTTGGCAAAGGCATTTAATGTTAAAAAGTTGTCATTTGGTATCCTCATTAAATTAAAATTGGCGAACTACACTTGCATTAAAGAAAATAAATTATGTGATAAATATTTGTCTGTTTTTCATATTCATAAATAGTCTGTTTTATAAATATTCGGGATTCATTGTGTATAGCGATTAGTCCTTCATTTTAAATGTTAAATTGTTTACTTAATATTTAAATACAATAATAGATCAGCATAACTGAATTTTACAACTGATTTATCTCAATAGCTCAACACTTACGATGTTATTAGTTCCACTGTAATGAAATATTCAAAACAAATTCACTTCCAAAACCATTTAATTAAATTTGACATGATTACTTTTAATTTAATTTAATTTATTATTCATTGTATTGAACTTATCAACGTTTTTTATTCTAATTGCTTTCACAAACCTTGACTATGATTAGAAATAAAATGAATTATATTAAAAAAAATATATCGATGACGAAATAAATCGATGCCATTTCAAAAATATACTGTGAAAACTTTATTAATTACATCTATAAATAAAACTCATTGTTATGCTTAAACAATATTTTCTATTGAAGATAATGTACCTTATTCCAAATAAATAATTTCTGACATTGGTTATCTTTTAAAATCAAATATAACCAAACATTTCCAAGAAAAGTAGGAAACCTCTTATGTATTCGTGTGATCTTTGTAACCTTATATCGAACAGAGTTTTGTAATTTCCCAATTCTTGGAAAAGTTTTCTCGTTAACATGGATGTATGCAAATAAGGATAGGAGTGAAGATTACACAGCGCGAAGATAACTATTCGCTATCTAATTAGAATACAGTACTTGAAACTTACAGGATCAATTGCAGTTAGGTCATAATAATTTAACCCGTCCAATACTCTATTCAAGGCTACAGAATGGCACAGGGTGCTTTAAAAATAAAGGAAATATTTAAAATTTCCAATAGTATGATTTTGATATTCATGAATAATTTTAATTTGCTGCTCCACTGATTTAAATAAATTAATTTACCTAATTTCATGAATCAAAAACATGTTGCTTGCAAAATGAAATGAAAATCAATGCACAAGAGACTGAAACTAGATTGAAGGTTTATTAATTATATTAAAAAATGTGTTACATTATGTTATAGATAAAAAATAATAATTAATAAAATAAAGTATCATAAAAATACAGAGAACACATGTTTTCAACGTATTCGATAAGTATAAGTGTTTTGCAAAGTTTTTGACGATAATTATCCCTAATTGTCGGTTAAAACGTTGCATATAACTTAAAATTATCGAAAATTTTGAAAAAAATATGCTCTCTGTATTTTTATGACGTAATATATATTGTTATCAAAATTATTGAGGTATTTCTTAAGATTTAATTGAAAGATAATTGTTTTAATCGTTTTAACAATTTGAAAGTTATGACAGTTATTTTTTAATTAATAATATTTATAATTTAGCTTTACTAGGGTGATATTTTTATTATAATTAATTTAAATTCAATTGTTAAAATGTAAGACTGAATAACAATTTAATTGAAAATAGCAAAGGGGTCTTCTCCTTGAATAACGTTGTAGCATTATCAATATATAGAATAATTATGCTCCCTGACATTACATTTTGCACAATAGGAATTACAATGTAAGAAAAATCATAGATAAACCCCCTTGACAATTAAAATATAAAATCACTCATTTACATAAAATACTAGTTAACAGCATAAATAACAATAACTAAATATCGAAACAATGTAAATATCAAGAAGCATGTATTGGACACAGATAACAAACAATAGGGAATTGAGACACAGCAATTGGGAGCAAGCCTTGTACAAACTTATCTCTTACGATCGCTTAATGTATTTGCCAATAAATTGGTCTGACAAACAGAATCGGCCTTAATTTTCGTTAGTTGTGACAATTTAATCAAAGGAATCGGTTCCTTTATCTTTGTTTCTGAAACAAAGAAATTTATCTTTATATAATGACTGAAGGAGTTGCATTCTTTCTGATTCCTTGAAAGAGCAACAACTGTTATTTATTATGTCATATTTATTAGACAATTGAGCGTTATAGAGTCGTTTTTAGTGTAGCATTTACTTCAGTTTTTAGATTGTCCTATTACATAATTACACATAAATTGTTATATATAAAAAACATTTAGAGCTATTGGATTTGAGATATATTAGAAGTTAAAGAAAGTTTTTTTTTTTTTACATAAAAAATAGTTTTGTTTTATACAATTCTTCACATACTGAACTGAATTCTTTACATACTAAACTGAATTAAAACTTATTTATATTTTCTAAGTGTTTATTGAATGAATAATTAAGCATTTATTTTAAATGGAAATTATTAGTAAAAACTTTTAATCTTACCTCAATAAGAAGATTCAATATAAATATTTTTGTCTCTGACAAAAAATCACCTTTATGTTGCAAAAAAAGTTACACCAATACAATATCTTTGCAATTGTTCTTAATTTAAAATTTGCTTAAAAAAATCATCTGTTTCGTGTGATAAGAAAATCCGACGTTTTTCTTTAAATCTCTAAACTCTTAAAGAATCGATTTTTTTTTGCAATTTTATTCTGGAGAATCAGATTAAGGATTAAGCCTTTTGAAAAATGTTTTTTCAAAAATATATTTAAAGGTCTTTATGTTTATAAATATCAAAAACATTTGTGGTATCTGATGGTATGGAAAATACTTAATTGACAATCGCAGAAAATATGTCCGTTTTTACTTTAAAAAATAAACTATGTTCTCAGAAAAATATTTGTATACTTTAATTTTTTTGTGAAAGATTCCTTAACCTTTACGTGTAGACACATCTATCCCATAGATTTTGCAGGTCTAGCGATAGACTTGGAACAATTTCGACCACTGATGGGGAGGGGGGTATATTTAAAGCATGTGAGGTTTGAAATATACTGTTTAAAGCAGAACAGGTAATTAAATGTTTTCGGACATGTGACGCTTGACTAACAGTTTCTACAGATCGTCAACAGCTTGGCTTTTCAGTTTTTTAACCACTCAAGTGACCCTACCCCCATCTGCGAATCTATTTGCTTTGATGAATTGTTAATGATCCGTCAGACAGTTACACGCCTGTTATTGTAAGTCAAGTCGTCCTTCCACAATGCTTTGATAACTCTTTGTTCTACCTCCCAAAGCGACATTTTCTCCTCCTGTTTAGGAATTTAGCCCACAGACAGGTCAACCTTTCCTTAACTTAGCCCACGTGAAAACGTTAATGATATGATTCTCAAGAAAATATATACCCAACAGTATTATCTAAACATCCTTCAGCTTTAACTTGCAATAAATGAAGTAATTTAACATATACTGATAACTTAATGAAAAACTTAATAATGTTAAAACAAAACATAAAAATTTAATGTTGAAATTAATGATGAGACACGATAAAAATAATAATAATAATTTTTTTTTGCATTTTACAGAAACTTGAATATAGCATTTAAAATATTCGCATTTATTTTAATTCCCCAAATAATTAAGAATTTTCCATTCAGTTGCCTAATATAATATTTTTTTAACTAGAATCTAATTTTATCTAGAATATAATCGCTTTAATAGTCGATTGCTGTCTTTAGAGATGTTAACTAGACGACCATTTCAGTTAATAGTGTCTGTGTCATTGATTAAATGCCCAATCGCCTTCTTTGTACAAATGCAACTAGTATAATTTTTTTACCATTAGTTAGTCTCTGATAATCTTTCTATTTTGGGACTATTATCGTTTCTATCAAGTGATTACAGGACATCATTTGCTTGTTTTTCATGCAAAAACGTTAAACAGGGAAAATAATTAGTGAAGTTATTATTTAACTGTTCATGCATTCCAAAATTAATCCAGATATTGATATTCTTTTTTTAGGATTGCAGGAAAATATTTGTTTAGTAGTTCCGTTAAAAACGTTAAAGTAGTATAGGAATAGATTGTGTTAATGTGCATGAAAGATTACCGTTTTTTAGTTACATAAGCTAATTTTGTTGACGACGTTTACTGTAATGGTTTTCCTACAATATATGAAGAGTCATGTTTTTGTTTTACACATTGTTTTTATTTCTTACAAACAGTTTAAACTTTAATGAAATCTTATGATCAAATTATTTTTCTACAATATTATAATTGGTTAGCTTTTTATTTGTGATACGTAAGAAAAATACTCTACAACAAATAGCATTAAACAATGGACCCCTATTTAAAAATAAAATAAGAATAATGACCCCTTTCGTCATGTACGCTTACGGAAGTCCTCTCGCTTTCTCGGCACGTATACGTATAAATTTTGTTGGAACATAAAAATGAAGGGAAGAAAAATTCTAAAATTATGTTTTTAATTTATATTAATTTTACACAGTTTTTACTAAGAATATGTTACACAAGTTTAACTAATAATTACGTAGAAAAGCAAACAACAAAATCATAAGTATAATTACTTGTAGTCTCATACTTGTACATTGAACACTCATGAAAATATTTTAATAAAAACCCATGTAAATATTTGTTATTTATAAAACCGTCGACCCCCTAACATCGACCCGCGGGGCCACCTTTTGGGAACCACTGCAATACAATGGTCATCTGAAGTTGAAATATATATTTTTGGTATAAATATATAAAATGTTTATAAAGCATTTGAAATTTATTTTGAAATACGAGTGTTTATTCAAAATGCAACTGCGATTTACTATAACCCAATTATTATTTATACAGATTATCAGGAATATACCAAGGGAGAAGCGGCGACAGTTTATAGAGAAGGAACCGTGGGATGCTTGGCCATCTGTGAGTACACATATTAAATTCTTCACTAATCTTTAATTAAAATTATTAAGACTGTATTTATGTTCCTGCGTATAAATTTCGCTTTGATGAATTGAAATATTTTTCTAACCATTTCACGAACCTGTGTTTTGTATTGTGTCATAGAACATTGACTTTTTTTCGTAGAACAGAATAATAGAAACGACATTTAATTTTAAGGAATGATTTTCTGAATTTATATAGATAATCTGTTTCATTCTCCTCTAAAAATGCCGTGTATTAGTTTGAAATTTATTTTAATTGAGTTTTCAATTTCGAAATGGTATTTCACTTGTTCAGTATTTTCGTAAACTTAAGAAATGTTTTGCAAACTGTGTAGATTAATTAGAAGTAGTATTCTAATTCCTGGTCTTTTTGTATGAACAATATACACACATATATATATATATATATTATACATTATTGAAATTTTTATTTTATTTATGTATTATTCACTATTTTCTTTTATTCTTAAATAATGTCTTTGATTATCTGAATAATTGTACTTTAAGTTCCATGGCAATATTTGTGCCACATTAATTGACAAAAGACGTGATGCCAAAATTATAAAATTATTATTAAATTATATAAGCCGCATTCCTAATACTAAACTCTACATTTGCTAAAGCCTATATTAAACCGAGAAATTATTAAAAGTTTGAGAATAATATAAAATTAAATTCATCATGTATTTTATTAAATTAGCTTTATAGTTTTTTTTAAGTAAATAAACTACATGTGTTTAATATAAAATAAACACATTGTTATTTAATTTCTTTTAAGTAAAGTAAAAATATATGTTTTCCTTCTTTTCTTAGAATTCAAAAACCTAAAAATGACAAATTTATATTCAATTTTAAGAATTTATTTGGGATATTCTATTTTAGGATTACATTGCTTGTCTTAAAAACACTGTTCTTCGTGCTTTTTTTTATATTTTATTACACAATATTTTCCGTCAAGGTGCATTAATATTTTATTAAAAACTTACTTATATAATAAATAAAAACAAATATTATGCTATTTTTCGTATTAAACAACCATTTCTAATATAAAGAAATGCTACTCCATGTCCTAAGGAGTAAAATGTATTGTAACTGATAACAAAAACCTATAAACACAACGAGTTAATAATAACTATTACTTTAAACCTACAAGAAAAACAACACCAAAGTATAACAGTAAGCCTTTCGGGCCCCTCATACCATTAATATTTATATTGACGTATGATTCCGAATGATCTTTCAGGACTGTCATCTTATAATGTTTTTCCTTTAAAATGTCAAGGAAAAAAAACTCTATGCGAGATCTTTAAAAGGCGCCTTTGTTTCTCGTCGATGCGTCATTTTTGACAGAGGATTCTCGGAGCAGCGCTTTATTCCCACGAGGCATCTTACACGGGAATAACAAAATGCATCACTCAAATGTTAATACAGGGGGAAAAATACATATATTCCTGTGTGGTATGTTGGCAAAAACTGCGAATTTGTGTTTAAAAATGAGTATTTGAATCGATTTTTTCTGGAAAATTATAATTAAAAAATGGAGTACACGAGATGCAAAAGCGGCTATATCCAAATATTCGAGAGAAAAAATATTTCGTTAGGATCATTTCATCAGTTTTGATTTCAATTTCTACCTGAAAAATTAAATAAAAGTTATTAAACTTATAAACATTTCAAGAAAATAATCCCACAAAATTGAAACCAGTTGGTTCTTCTGACAGTTTTCATGGTTTTCTCAAAATAGGTAGAAGTGCGTATATAGCTATTTTTTAATATAGATTACTAAATTAAAACCCTATTAAACGTTTTGTTAGAAAAAATAATGCGCAATATCAGATATAAGTTATTGTACAAGGGTTGTGACACTCGTTGCATGGGTACTAATCAAAACACATATCGGTTTAACTAGTTCGTAACTTGTTTTTCGAATAAAGTTAAGAGTGTGCCTTTCAATTTAAAGAATAAATGTTAAAACTGTTAAAAATTAAGTATGTTATAAAATTTAAAGGAAATATTTGTAAAAGTATTTAATCTCGACACTTTTGGTGTTGAGAATAAATATTTTTATAAGTATTTAGTTTCAAAACTAAACATCGCGAAATGTCCTTTAGTGTTGGGGGTTTAAAGATACGTAATTTTCATATAACTTCAATTCTTGAACAACATATCTTGCAATCATTCTCTAGATTATTTTTAAAAATTGTCAAAATATTATAAAAATGCGAGCGTGTTTGAAAGGTCCAGTGAATATTCATTGGGGTACATGGACCCGATGATCAGGAATGTAATTAAAGAGAAAGGCGTCCGAAGAATTGTTCAGCCATCCAAAAATACCTTTCAGTATGCGGAAGTCTTGTACATGCGAGAGGCTGCAATGAACTATTAACATAAGAAAAGGACTTAATTCAAATAGGGGTCTTAGAACTCTTCTAGTGGTTCAAAATTAGAATCTTTCTAACTATGATCTGTGTAATAAATCAAGGAAATTCCGAGATGTTTAAAATGACAAAGATTGTAATTTAAACAAGACAATTTTTAGTACATAATTGAGGCGTGCAATTTGAAAAAGAAATTGTTTCATCCAATATTATGATAACCTGGAAAAACTACATTTTTACTCTACTAATACAAATGGGAGTTCAGTTAAAATAAAGTTTAGGTTGAATGATTTATCGTATCCTATATAAATTAAATTGAAAATAGCATTGGTCGTTCCAAATCCGGTCTTATCTAACAACATTCTTTGTTTGAAAACTGATATTTATCACTGCTATGTTGTGCTATCAATAGATTTATAATTCAGTGTACAAACATTACATAGAAATAATTTCATTCTTAGATTTGTCAACTAAAAATAACATAATAATTTTAAAAATGAGGAGTGTAGTTATATATCTTGCTTTATTAGCACGATAATTTTTAAATATTTAAAAACACTTCCTAAAAGATAAGTTACAGGAGCTGAAACACGAATTGTTATTTATAATATTGCAATACAAGTTAGTTACCAAAAATTAGCACTTTGTTTAAAGTTAGTACTTTGTTATAGTATTGAATCCAAAATATTGTATTTATGATAAACGGACATTTAGTTGTTCTTTAGATATAAGACATAACTTTAAAATGATATACTTTCCATTTAGAAGTTCTAGAAATATTTATTTATAAATTTAGCTGGTTGGCAATTTATTAATACACCACTGTGAGTGGGGTAATTATTTAAATCAGCTTGACTTCCGACGAATATAAATTCTTAGATACATATTTAGTTAACCTTAAAATCCTGTATTTCTATCGGGATGCGGAATATATTTACTATTGTTTCACGCATTACATATTTTGAAAAATATGTAAATATTTAATTGAGCATAATATTGGTATAACTTTTATGGTAACACATGATTGAGTACGAATAAAATATCATTTTGCCGTGTAAAATTAATTTTACTAAAAGTTAAACATTTAAAATATAGAGGGAGAGATTTTAAAAATCATAAAAAAATATTTAGTTCAAAAAAATATTATTAATAGCTTTAATCAATTATCAAATGCAGCATTGAATGCAGCATTTGAATTATTTCATTGTTATCAAAGTTATGTTATTCTACAGATAAGAATTGAACGAGGATATTTGTGACTAATACATAAACCAATTTTAATCTGAAATAATGAATGACTAAATGTTTGTATGCGGAAGAACGATCAATTTTGAGAACGCGGAATTTCGTAATCATTGTCCAGCCGCATTTGTGGGCATCTAAAAGCGTTAAAATGACAAAATTAGTTATTTGCTAAATGGTGTCCCAACAAAGTCATTTAATCAAATCTGACAAAGGTATTAGAATAAGTCAGTCAATGTATTATACTTAAAGTACGTTTCACATAATTAAACTAATGAAGCAGTTAGAGGATGAATTAGCCAACAATGTATAGTGAACAATCTTTAGTTTGTATAGAATTAAGACGCTTATTGTAAACTTTGTATGCAGAGAATTAATTACAAATAGTTAAGGTTATTAAATAGCTTGTGGGATTATTTTTAATTTTAATTAATAAACTGATAAAGACGTCTAATTAATGAAACTGATTGTTTCAGAAAATATTCAAATTACTAAATTTATAAACAGCAAAAACAACTGGGTCGTATTACATAATATGGTGAGAACTATATTATACAATATAAATTTACCTTATTGTCTTAATTTTACGAATTAAGAGTATAAAAAAAATTTAGCACAATTTTCAACTGCACTTATTAAAATACACTTACAAAAATTCGTTTAAATATATATTAAACATAGAAGCATTTGCATCCTCTTTAAGTATAAGTAGTAGTTTTCAATTTTATTTGTATATCGATATAATCAGTATTTAAATATATTTTTCAATAACTTAGTAGGTAGATTAGGTGAGTAGGGGGATATATTTACCAAGAAATAGAACAAAAAGTAGTCCTACAAAAATAATTATTCCCCCCCCCCCCCCCCCGTAGTGTATAACCACTTTAGACGATTATTTTTTTTAACGAAAATTATGAAGAAATTCGTTTGAACTTGCTCACAATAATATGTAAAAATGTGGAATTTAAACAATAGCATCACTCCTCGTCACTGTAATGTTCTTTGTTGTAAAAATCACGATATGGAATTCTAAAGTATTTACTTATTTTGTCATAGTGGTACTCGTTTTTGAGTAATTTCATTTACAATCAAATACAGGCACACAGTCAAATTAATAAATGCAACTACTTTTAAAACTAAAACATAGAAATAAATCGAATATGAAACTAAAATTTTTATACACCATGTTTCGTATATGGTAGGAAGGTAAAAAATAAATAAAAAAATTAATAACGTATGATACAATTTTTTTAAAGCTTAAATCGGATATAAAAAAAATTTTAACTGAAAAATGAGCAATTCGAATGCATTGTACGTAATTTATTCTATTTATATATTTAAGTTTTCAAGCACGTATGCATTTCTATACGTAAATGTACTGAATCTAAATTCAATATACAAACAATAAATAAAAAACGCATCTAAAGGTGTGTTCGCATCAGCCTTAGAAAAATGTCAAAAGGTTCAAATATCCATTTGTATTATATATTTTTCAAAAATTTATAAAACATTTTTCTCAAAAATACGCCATTACTCTTTTTTGCTGGGTTTTTTTCGTATCATAAAATGACGTTCAATTTGTAAATGCTACTCAGAAAAGAATAAAGTGTTCCTTACTAAAAGCAAAACAAATTATATTTTATAAATGTATCTCTTATTTTAACAAATAGATGAATATTTTTTTTATATTTAAATGAAAGTCAAAGACGGTTTTATTCACGAATTCTATGAATGCGAAATTAGCTCATATAAGTCAGCATTTATAGTCACAAATAGTATATTTTAGCTTCTTTAGACAGTATTAATATGGATCAGATTGTTGCCATTCGTTCCTTATTAATTCGGCACATTCTCAATTCATGAGAACAATATAGATCCAGAAAGTGGGGAAGCCGGAATACGAAACGGAATTGTTTCAGAGCAGTTGAAACTCGCGAGATAATATTGGGGGATAAAGCGGTATTTTCACCTTTTTTGAATAATAAAAATATCAATAAAATGTGCATTTGTGTATGAAGTATACAATAAAAATATTATCGTGATGATTGAATTTTATAGTTTATTGCATATTTGTATTCTGGATTCAAATGTGTTTGCGAAAAATGGAAATGTAACATATGAGCCCTCAAGTTTCAAAACCAGATACATTCCTTATTAAAAAAATTTTAAGAAAAACAAGAAACTAATTAATTGCATTATTTATGGAAAAATTCTATCTTATTTTTTTGTAAATTGGTATTAGATAGACATAGGTCTTAACCAAATTTTAATTCGGTATAAGTATTATTTTGATTGATAAATTTTTTCTTTTGGATCTATCTGATTTTGCACCCAAGCTATGTGATATATCTGGTATTGTAACTGGTTACTGCGCTGCGATTGATGTACACTAGTAGCCTATGTGCATATTGAAATATCTACATTTGAAACTGATTTCTTTACTTATATGGTTTTGCAACCAACTACTACTTATTGACACCGTAAAATGAATATTATGTATCTGTTTTGGAATGACATGACTTCGCTTACTGATATCTGCATTACAATTAAAAATAAACGTCATAATCTGAAAATAATACAAAAGTGATCTACCTGGTTTGAGAATTTATTTTAATTTATAATTCTAAGTTATGTTTTCTATAGAAAAGTAGCTAGTTTTAGAGTTTTTAAGTTAAGTTTTTTTAAGTTAAAGGTTTTAGCGAAAAACTTGGGTTGTTGTAATTATCCATATAACACAAAACACAACGAATTCGAACCAAATTCGGTTAAATGTAAACTGTTTAGAAAAATTAGAATATTAAACAGCGAAATTCCAGTTTTGAACGTATGACATGTACATCGTAATAATCAGGAACAACTGAGATTTAAATTTTTAATTGGTACAATTGGACAATTGGTTTATCCACGAAATTTTTTTTTAAATTTTTTTACCTACAAACAATTAATACCATACAAAAATAGAAAAACTCCGATATTTTGAACTATTTCATGTATCTAAATTTTATAAATTATAAATAATAAAGCTCACAAATGTAATTTATCATTACTGTAAATTTGTAAAGTTGTTTTCACCAGAAATTCACCAGAAGTTCAAGACTTATTTCAATGCTATAGCTTTAAATTATATAGCGAAATAATATATTTGAAAAATAGTGTCAAAATAAAAAAAATTAAATTTAAAAAGTTTGTGTACATTTGGAAGAATTTAATATTATCGGATTTAAAATACAAATTATAATTGTGTTTCAGTTTATGAAAACATTTATTATTATTTGATGCATATTTACATAAATATTATCTCAAGTAACAAATCTGTCGAAAACTCAGAATAATAAAGCTACTACCACGATTACTTAAAAAATCATCTAGAATTTCAACATTCAATGCAATACGTCATTTAAAAATTACATTAATAGTTTTAATCTTAAATTTATTTCTTATATTTCTAACTACTTAAATCACACAAAATTATCATTTATTTCAAATAACTGTAATTATAGTAACAAACTTTTAAAAAAAAACATTTTTGAATAAATGAAACATATATTTCAATTTTTATGCAATCTCAAGTATAACGCAATCAATTTCTTCTTAAAAGAAAACATATTTATCAGTTACCATTTAAAATAGTTACAAAGATCATTCAAACAAAAATATTTATATCTACTAATACCTCTAAAATGAACGCAAATCCCCAAACAGTATACATAATATTTCCATTAGCATTTTATAAAATATGCCAAAGCAATGCATAAAAGCACCCCTTATGAATATTTATGACAAGGAAAAACGTTTGCAAATCTTTATTTTAAATCCCACGCTAGTTGTCACGCCACATTTAGCAAGATGCATGCGACTGTCTTAACAGATTCTTACAACATTCCTCCGTGCTAAGCATGGCAAAGCAAAGATTTATGCTCCGGCCTGAACTGAGCTCCGTACATTTTTCAGTAAATCTCAATTCAAAAGAGTGGGAAATATACTGCTCGATGCATTTTGCTCTCTCCCCGTTTTCATTTAAGGCCGTGTCGCATTTTGTAAGAATTGTCAGCATTTAATAAGTATATATAATCTCTTGTTACTTATAAGGAAGGAGAACATCGTAATTTATGTACGAATTGAAAGAATTTCGGGTTGTCTGTTTATTTAATATTAATATTTCATTTTAAAGGGCATGCGGATATATGAGATTTTAGAAAGATAATTTATTCCTCCAAGTTTATTTGTTTAATTTATTTCATATATTTTAGCAAAATGTATAATCTAATATGATATTTCAGTTCTGTATTTTAATTTAATACTTTGTGTCGCAATCTATGTTATTGGTTGTTAGAAGTTTTGAGTTTAGGGAAATAATTTGAACTTTGAGAGTTATTTATATTTTGATATACTATTTTTAAATGGAGTATATTTAACAAAGCTTTTGTCAAGTTTCAATCACCATTTTGAACAGGGAAAATGTCTTAGTTAAAGTATTACACTATTTTAAAATTTTCATTCGTTTTAATATTAATAGAAGTTAGCTTTATAAAAAAACACAAATGACATCCTCTCTTCGTTACAAAAGTATTTAAAGTTAATATTAACCGCATATTTTCTACGTAAGTGTTTAAACGTATTATAATTCATATATTCATTATATAATCTGAATAAAAAATATTTGTTGTACATTTCCATATATATTTGGTTAAATATCTTTCATATAAATTTCGAAATTAAATAAAAGTATACTAATCATTTAAAATACCAACAACAGTATATTATGGGTATTTTAGGAGTTAATTATTTATATATTAGACTACTAATTAATACTTTACAGAAGGGAAGTCTAATTTCCTACATACTTACAATACAATTCATGTATTTAAAATGCCGTTTAAAAAATTAAATATACATTTATTCTCATATTTTATAAATTTGTAGTGTCTTTAAAAATTATGTATAAATATAAAATAACTATAAATTATCGTGAAAATTTCCAACAAATTTTTTTGTGACATTACAAATTTAAGAATATAATTACTTTTTTCCAAATAATTGTATAAAAAACTTGGCACAATTTATCTATAATAGTTGTAAAATTATATTTAATAAATCATAAAATAAAAGCAATGTTAGACATATGTCAGGGATTACATGATAATAATTGTTTTAAGTTGTAACTGAATCACTTGTTCAACGGTAAATTTATTTTCAAAAATTTAAATAAATCTCATTTTGAAATACTTTCTTTAATGTCCAAATGTAATACATTTTAACCTTCATATTTGAGAAAGAAAGAAATTTAAAAATACTATCTTATGTTACGTGAGTAATATCTGACGTAAAAAAACATTTTATATGTCTTAGATGCAAAAAAAAATTACTTAAAATGTGAAAAATACACACATTCTAAGAATTCCAGTATTAACATTCATTTCACCAAATGATGTTTCTGCAATCACTTAAATTATAAATATGACTTGTCACTACGACATTGATAAGCTTGACCAAAGATGGCTGTTCACTTTGAGGGGGACTTGCATTCCAACCCAGCCCGTTGTTCAATCTAAGCTCCACAAGGCCGGTTGTATATCACGGTATTAAAGGATGCATCTCCTCACACTGAGGCGTCCGCTAACCTAGATTAACTAGACGAGAGGCCACCCTCTTACTTAGGGATTTCTTTACCCACTACATTCTAGTGCGTGAGAGAAAATTGCATCTGTCGTATTGAATATTGGGGACGGGGAAACTAGATTCCTATTCAAAAAATAGGATGCAAGAAAAATAGTGTCTTAGAGGAAAGAAAAAATAGATTGGAAGGTTTTTTTTTAATGGAAGGTAATATGATAAACTTGTACGGTTCTGAATATTGTGTTGGGTTAGAGATGGAGGAATAATTTTGTTTTTTGTGTTTTATTGTGCTTCCGAAGTAAATTAAAAGGATTTGTTTTGTATTAGAACATTGTATTTTGTTTCTCTTTAGAAGATGTTTTGAATTTCTTTCTTTAAAAATAGTAGACATTTTCGAAAAGAGTTATTGATTAAAAAAGGTGAGATTTTGAGAATGAAAAAGTTGTAATGATAAATTGAATATAATAAATATAGGTTTCAAATTGGAAATTTACTCCACTTTTTCAAAATTACGCTAATTTTATAAAATCTATTATATCAAATAATAATAATTGAAATGTCATACTTATTTTCATCACGGGTCATACTTACATCAATGTCATACTTATTCCGTCGGGTGCCGGCACAGATGTTGTCCTCGTCATCTGACCATGCTTAAAAAATACGAGGCATCGTTCCCGTGTCTTTCCTTCGAGATATGCACCGAACCGTTGCCAATAACTCACTGTGCAGATCTAGTGCGACGTTAGTTAACAAAACCAAACGAAAAACCGAAATAATTGCAGAACCATGCCATTATTTTATTAAGTAGCTCTAGCGCAATGTTATTTTAACCAATCAGTCTACCAAACGTGAATTTGTAATAATTAGTGATAATTTCATTCAAAAAAAAATTACGGTTAAAATTAAAGATATCATTATTGAAAATATACCGAGAAGATAAATTCCTATTTAATAGATATTAATTAATTAAATCAAAGAAATACAACAACAGCCAACACTCACATCCGAAGAAAATAAAATCAGAAGAAATGAAAATGAAAATCAAGTCTAAATCTATTTTCTTCTGTTTTGAAGCGAGAGGTGGATAGAAATATATAATCATTTTACAACGTTTTAGAAACTGACATTAAACCAAACCTTCAACAGCAGAAATGTTAGAGGAGAGATGTCGTGTGTCCAGGATGGCCGAGTGGTTATGGCATCAGACTCGAATTGCCTGTCGCCGTTCTCCTTCCTGGCGCGAATTAGCAAATCGCTGTACATAAAACAAATCCCACTCGTTACAACAGAGCACATCCAGAGTCTATCGTGGACAGTGACAATCCGATGCGTGGATACAATCGACGACGGAATAGTGAGAAAGCTTCACCTGTGATCCAATCGAGAAGGGCGGCAGGTGCATGCTATCTGATTCATCGGGTTTATGCGATGATCGCGGGTTCGAGTCCCGCTCCTGGAATTACTTTTTCCCCTCACTTTTGCCTTTGCATTCATAAAAATATGTAATGAACACTTTATTGCATGTTGAACTTATTAATTTTGAATTCCTATATCAAAGCTTAGAAAAAATATTTTACTCAGATTTTAACTTTATTTTATTATATAAAACGTAGCATATATTAAAGTAAACTAAATTTGTTTATTTTTTCATCTTTTGATACTTAAATAAACAAAATAAATTTACTTTTGGAAATTTTTCTCTCCTATAAATCAGTACATCAATGTTTATTACATAAAATACTTTAATTTTGGCGCATGCTATCTGATTTACCGAGTGTGGCCATAGGTTCGAATCCCACTTTTGGGTGATTATTTTTGCTTATAATATAGAATTATATTAAAATATAGAATAAAAGTAATTTTAGCTATATTTTACTTAATGCGTGTATATTTCTGAAAAATGTGGTGTGATATTAATTTAACATAATATGAAAGTAGTATAACTAGTTTATATATATATATATATATATATATATATATATATATATATATATATATATATATATATATATATATATATATATATATATATATATATATATATATATATATATATATATATATATATATATATATATATATTTATTCCATAACGTCTAAAACCATATAAAAACTACTTCAGTTTTGATTGAATTTAATTGAGTTCAAATCCATACTCTTGGAATATATTTCATCATCTGACCATGGTTCTAAAATAACGAGGTGCATGTATGAATGTGTGTGTGAATGTGTATGTGTTCAAGGGTCTTGCCAATAGCCCATTGTGCAGCTCTAGTGCGACGTTAATTAACAAAACCAAACCAAACCAAACCTGGAATATATTTTTTTCTATTTTATAAAAAGAAAAATATTCTCTAATTTCTTAAATTGACATGTGAGATAATTATAGTGTCTTGTTATAATTAAAAATCAAACTTTCGCAAAGAGAACCCTTTCCTGTTGTAGATATTGATATTCTATATATTGCTTCTAACGAAGACGTTCGATTTGTCATTACTTACATAGGCCGTAGCTGCTGAGGAGGTATTATTTATATCGAGATTAGAGAAATTTGCTCAAAAATTTTGATAGTGACTATATTACTCAACTATTTTAATTACTCTACTCTATTCTATGTATATTAATAACCTATAATTGATAAATATTGATATTTTTAACAAACTATTGAGTTTGCATGATGTACCCATTTACAAGATAGAAAGCCCATGCCAATATTATCTGTATACTTTATTCGCGGCACTCTTAATCTCGTATGTACAGATATATGGGATATGGAATGATTCATAGTGTGACATCTAAAAGCTCTGCGCTATTGACATTTGACCACTTGCCTAATTTCAGAATGAATTGGAGCGACAAACTCTGCACGAAGCACTCTGACACTTCTGCACACACTCGGTTGATAATATCGACGGGTGATAATTCCACAGACAGATTAACGTTCCTCCCGGTCCATAACCACGCACGTGTTAGTGTGATTAAATTCTCCGATCAGAGCAGCAATTCTACTCCAATTGCACATCATGGGGAACTCGACTGTGGGACATCCTAAATAATGCTATTTGCACTGCCTGCTTCTGCACGTGGAATCGCATGTGATTGTCTACATGGTTAGTGAGTTGTCTAGCGGTTATTGGAAATTATTATTGGGGAAGAAAATGGCGTTTAATAAAAGTTTTTAAAAAATATCATCAAAAGAAAATAATAACAAATGCATTAAAATTATTTTTTAATAAGTGTCACTTACTGTAGTGCAAATTCCTTTTACGGTAGTGTTTGATTAAGGAAAATTGTCTCAAGTGAGGTTAAAAATAGTTTAACGTAACCTACAAAAGACTGAAATGCCAATACAAGCCCCGTCTTAACAAATATGTACTGAATGTACAGTCTTTAAAATGATAAGTTTCAACGTCGATTTCTTTATACTATGAATTGATGGTGTTTCTATAGTAACAGATGGTCAAAACAAAGGAAACCAGTGACCTTGAATAACCTATATTAGAAATACTCGCTATAACGCGTTTCTTGTAGCGATTGCTTCAAGATTTTCAATTGACATGAACTTCTTCATCTTAATTATCTTATTTTAAGATTTATAAAACATTTCACTCTTTTTTTTTTTAAAGAAAAACTCATTTTTTAGAATTCAGCTTTCATCAAGGCTACTTTTGTTATATTTTACATTCGTTTTGTCATTGAATCTCTTCAATTTTCAACGAATGTAATTTACTCAGATTCCATTCCAGTGGTTTTGATTAGTATACGTATATTGTTACCCCTCAAGCGATCCATTCTTGCAAGGTCTATTGAGCATTGGACTTCGGACCGAGATGTTCGCAGTTCGAGTCGGCCTGTCGATATTTATTTGAAATCGCCTTCACTTTTAACGAAATGAATTACGTAAAAAAACGAAAAAATGAATTTTCTAGGTTTGATAAAATATTTTATCGGAAGATATAACAAGCGTTTGTTTCGTCAAATATGAAGATAGTTTTATTATCAGAAATGACTATGCAGTTTTAACAATGTCATGAGATCTATAAAAATCAAACACTTTTAAAAAGATCACGCATATCTATTACTCGTTTCATATACGAAAATAGTTGAAGATAAAACTTTTGACTGCATTTTCTCTAAAGTTTTCGGAGTTTTAAAGATTTTATATTTTCTAGTGTTTAAATCTAATATTTCAAGGAAGTTTTTATTTTCGATTTTATAAACTTTAATATAATAAAAATACAAAAATTAATGGGATTAAATGTTAAAAATATAATGAACAATAATTTCACTTCCTTATTTCTCTTTCGAAAGTTCAATTTCCAAAATTAGAAAGTATGAATGTACTCACAATAAATTAACCTTCAACACAAGAAATTTTGAAGATGAGAGGTCGAGTGTTCAGGATGGCCTAGTGGTTATGGCATCAGACTAGAATTGCCTGTCGCCGTTCTCCTCCCTGGCGCAAATTAGCAAATCGCTGTACATAAAAACAATCCCACTCGTTACAACAGAGCACATCCAGAGTCTATCGTGGACAGTGACAATCCGATGCGTGGATACAATCGACGACGGAATAGTGAGAGCTCCATCTGTGATCCAATCGAGAAGGGCGGCAGGTGCATGCTATCTGATTCATCGGGTTTATGCGATGATCGCGGGTTCGAATCCCGCTCCTGGAATCACTTTTCCCCTCTCACTTTTGCATTTACATTCATAAAAATATATAATAAACATGAACTTCATTGCATGTTGAATTTATTAATTCCTATATCAAAGCTTAAAAAAATATTTTACTCATATTTTAACTTTATTTTATTATATAAACGTAGCATATATTAAAGGAAACTAATTTTTTTTCCAAGGATTATTAATATTCCACTTTAATTTGGAAATATTATCTTGCCTATAAATCAATACAGTATTGATTGTAACATAAATTGCTTTAATTTTAAATTGCATGGCCGATTGGTCCCACATTCCATTGAATCATTCCTCTTGTGAGATTTTATTTTGACCAACCATTCTATTCTCTTAAACAATTATTGGTATAAGCTACTTTTTTAGGTTAGTACTGACTAAAAATTCTTGTTATTTTATTTAGATGTTTCAATTTAGGTAAAACTGCTGGTATAACAAAAATATAATTTTTTTTATTAATTGATATATTTTTGTATTAGAATAGATATATTTTTGTATTAGAATAGATATATTTTTGTAAAATAAAATACAAAATAAATATAAAACTACGCAATACTAATACATAAAATCCAGTCACGTTTCGGGAGATTCAAAAGTGAATTTTTTATTAGGATCTATGGAATTTAATAGTAATATACAATTCACTTTCGAATCTGAATTCCATAATAAACTCCCTTTTTTGAATTTTTAATTACCCGTAAAGGTGATTATTTGTCCAACACCGTATGCAGAAAATCATTCGCTGTTTCTTTGATCTCTCATTTTAAGTCTTGTCACCCCATACAACAAAAAATGGCTGCATTTTACACTTTTGTTAACCATGCTTTAAAAATTTGTCCTACACCATATTCACTCCATGCTGAATTAAATTATTTGAGAGCTGAGGCTGTGAATTGAGGTCTTTCATTTATTGTTGTTGACGAGGCTCTATACAAACTTAAAAATCCACTTAAAAAACCTAATCTATTTGAACGCTCTACAGCTTTGGTTGTTTTGCCATATTAACCGGCAGATCAGCCATAGCATTTCGAATATTCTCAGTAAATCCGACATACGTTCCATTTTTAATTTTTAATAAGATCACTCATCAATAAGATCTCCACACAACTTAAATACCCCAGTGACGACCTTAATAACTGGGGCATACATTGTATCTCAAAATCAATGTAGCATGTCATACATCGGTCAAAGAAAAAAACACATTAATATGGCGTATTAAGAAGGACCAAGCACATACTGTCAAACAAAAAATAAAGATGGCCAGGCACTATTGGGAACATAATCATATATTTATTGTTTCTAACACACATTTAATTTGCAAACCCAAATCTCCAAATTCCTTGAGGCGTTTCAAATTTTTAGCAATTTTGATTCGATTGTTAATGAGACCTTTGATGTTTCAATATTTCTCGTTTGTTGGCTCCCAACCGATTGAAATAGTTTTTGTTCTTTGGCAACATCCGTTTATTTGCATTTTTACTGTGCACACAGAATTTTTCATTTCTGCTGATGAAGGGAGATGTGTCTCCTTAAACATGTCTGGATTTTATGTATTTTTATTGCGTAGTTTTAATTTTGCATTTGTATTTCAGTCTTCTTAAAATAATGTTCCATACGACGAGTGTTTACTTATTTCTGTGTAACTTTAAATTAAAATATCATATCGTTTAATTACACCAAGTTGGGACGACCATTTACACTTTACTTCTAATGAGTATAATTAAGTTTGGCGAAATGTAGTTAAAAAAATCTAACCGGTCTCAGAACAAGCTTAATAAAGTTTGATCATTATAATTAGAGTTAATATTAATTTGTGATTATTCAAAAAATAAAATCTAGTTCGTAAAAAAAAATGTCTTTGTAATTTCAACTCGATGCTGATAAAAATCTGGAATCAGAAAGAAAAAGAAAAGAAAACTGAAAACAAAAATATGAAAAACAACAACTTCAAATAAAACTAATCAGAGAGAAAAAAAATAAAAGCTCCAAAAACTACGCTCTAGAAAGGAAGTTAATGAAAAGAACACATTTCCCGAAGCGGTTCCAGCTAAGAATAGTTTCGAACTATAGTTCGTTTTTTTCTTGCTGGAAACATTCGCATTTATTTTTTTATTTTTATTTTTGTGGGGAATTGCAAAAAAGATCGAATAACTTTTCTTTGTTATTTTTGAATTTTAAATACAATAGTACGACTAACTGCATTATAAATTCTTAATCGAGAAGTGAAATATATAGTTTTTGAATTTCAACAAAAATAGGGAATATGTGATATTTATAAAAAAAAATTGTTTTGAATTAACTACAATAATTACCCCTATTAAAATTTAATTTATAATTTGAAAATCTGAAATTTAACTTATATTTTAAATAAACTAAAAAACAATTTTTATTTTAAATAAACTAAAAAACAATTTATATTTTAAATAAACTGAAAATCAATTTTTATATTTTAAATAAACTGAAAATCCATGAATTTTTTTCCTAAACTGAACATGAATTACATATTTTGTTTGCATATATAAAAACAGCTTTGTTTGTCTTCATAAACGAAAATGTTAAAGCGCAAACATACTCGCCTGCATTACATGCTTCATAAAAAAACATGCAAAAGAATTCTGGAAGTATTGAATGTATTCAAAATAAAATTTAGTTGCATTCATATTAGCACGAAACATTAGAGATTTATTCAAAATTGAAATGTTGTACTTTTTGTGTAAGAGTGCAGCTCCATCGCTATTTCGGAAGACACTAATAATATCATCAATAGAGTTGTCGTGGACGGGCAAACAGCAAAGGACGCTGACTGCGATCCTTATGAAAAATTGATTATTGACCGATAGTGAGCAAGATCCCTATTTTTACTTTTTTACTCGAGCTTTCAGCGTTTTGTCTGTTTGTCTGTAAATTGTTCGATTTTCTTAAAATTTAGCATGAATGTTGCTTAAAGTCATTAAAAATCGATGTATGTTTCTTTAATTTCCTTACGAGATTTCATTGTTCCCAAAACTACTAGTGTACCTTTTTTAAATAATTTTAGAATTTTTGGAAAACTATTTCTAAAAGAAACAGTCGTTCAGTTCAGTCACTGGTATTAAAACTAAAACGCTAAAGTATCCAATCACAAAGCTGTAATGCCAGAAGAGAAAAGTATCCAATGTCAAAAGAAAAGTCCATGCCACCAAAAAAACCACCGCCACCCATGAAAGACAATTCTCTAGCGACATAAAGTCTCCCGTGTCAAAAGAGCTGCAGTTCTCAACAAAATAATGGGTAAAAAAAATCGTTACGTCAAGTAAACAGATGCCATTGCTAAACCGTTACCATCTTAGAAAACAGTTGTCAAAGCTGAATAAACTATCGACTTAGTAAAAAGTTCAATAATATGCGTCAAATGAACTGTTGTCTACATCCAAAAAATCAATTTCTTATTAAAAGAACAATTATCCTGCACGAAACAATGCTTTCCTGGCAGAAAAGGTCAGCATGGAAATTTTATAAAAATAGCGAAATTGAAGGGTTTTTTACAAGGTTTTATAAAGGATATTGAAAGAAATTTGAATTTTGAATTTTTCTACATAAAACCTTCACACAATCTGCATTTTTGTACAATAATTTTAATGTTTCAAAATGGAAAGTTTTAAGGGTCTTATGAAACAAAAATTGAAAGAAAAACATACAATTTAATAACTTTTAAAAAAAAAAAACTTAATAAAACCTTCAATTTTACTTCCTGAAGTTTTTATGTAGAATTTTTATGCCGGGTTTGTAAATAATTTGTTCAAAACATCTAATTCGTACAATCGCCGATGCAATTAAACTGACAATGTGTTTAAGAAATTTTAAAATATTCTATTTTTTGCTTGTTTGTATTCTTCAAAACGTGGTTATCTAGCATTTATAAAACATACGTTTGCACCCATCTTTTTTATGAATTTATTACAGAGGTATATGATTTAAATTCACATAGTAATACCTCACTGCATTATACAAAATCCCCAATCTGGAAACCAGTGCTCTATTCATATTGTAATGTACTTATAAATATTTCTTAATTAGAACAGCTTTTTTGTATTGTCATTTTAAATCAAAAAAAAGTTAAATTATTTTAATAATATTATAAATGATACAAATACATAATGTTGCTATTAATTATTGATTAACTATTATTAAATGCTTAGAATTCTATAATCTATATTAAAATTGCCAAATATGTTTAGTCTGAACATAGTTTAATATAATTTTTTTTTAATTTCCTTTTTATTAAACGTCAACAATTGTACAGTTTAAGATAAACACTCGTCTTATAGAACATTGCGTTAAAAATATTAAAATACAAATGCGAAGTTAAAACTACGCAATAAAAATACATAAAATATAGACATGTTTCGGGATATATATCAGCAGAAATGAAATGCCTTTGTGCACAGTAAAATGAAAATTAACCCAGAATTGAAAGGAGCTGCCAAAAAACAAAAAAATATCATAATCGGTTGGACTTAACCATTGTGTGCCAGCAAGTGGGGAATACCGGAACCCCAAAGGTTTCATTGACAATCGAATCAATATTGCAATGATAGAAATATATCAATATTAAAATATATGAAACGCCTCCAGAAACTCAAATTGACTGGAGATTTGGGTCTGCAAATTAAATGTGGGTTAGAAAAATTGAATATATCGTTATGATCCCAAGAGTGTCTGGCAATGGAAGTCTTCTTTTACTTCTTTCAAGGGTTATCAAAAGGTAACCAAGACATCGAGTTTTTAATTACAATTTCCAGATATTTATTGAAGCATTTTCTAACACAGATTCAAGGTTCCACATGAATATATACAACAGCCATTACATAATTGATGGAAAGCGCAACAGGAAATTAATCTAAACTACATATCCATCTTGCGCACACTAAAAATAGATTGTTTACACTCTGCCGGACATATTTACTTTATTGCAATCCAATTACAAAGCAATTACTCTATAAAGTGATTGAAGGGTCGAAAGTGCAATTAGAAGCAAAGGTGTAATTTCCGTCAGCTTTCTGATTATCTTATGATGGCTGACCTCATTACGATTCTGTCAACCTCTCTCGTAATTTGATTAACAGAGTTTTCTTGGATATCCATTAGAGAAATACGTTATGTCATTTGTGAGTATTATTGAGTCGGCTTAGGTGCCTTAATGCAATTGCACTATATAGTTGATAAATAATGTATATATTTTTTAACTTTTCCTTGTTGGACAAGTCTCAGAAAACCCACACCTGAAAATTCGATCTAAAGATGATTAAAAACAAAAACATCCTTATATGGACTGATCTCTAGTTAGCTTTTTGTCTGGTTAGTTTGCTTTTTATCTAACAAATCCCAGCCCATGTAATGAATAAAATAGAACATTTGGTTTGGGACTCCGCATTGGAGTAAGTTATGGTATATACGTCACTTATCTTTCTTGTCAAATAAAATCATTGAATCGAAGTTCTCATCACTATAAAAAATAACGCTCTCATTTGTGAGAGTTCTGTGATCGTCGAAGCTACTTTCGAAATATTTGAAATTCGTTTCGTCATGGTATCATGTTCCTCAAACTTTGATTCAAAAGTCATTTATTTAGATACCTCTTCGGCCTTTTTCTGGATCCTCAGCTCATGTTTGGTTCTTATACTTATATTGTTAGAATTGAATAAAGTTTTATTAGCCGAGCGGATGGAGCGTTGTACTCTGGAACGAGAAGTCCACGGTTCGAGTCAGCTCGTAGATATTGAATTGTAATATTATTTAAAATCGTCCTCATTTTTGACGAAATAAATTTCTCTGAAAACACCACACAATGAATCCCTTCAGTTTGTCGAAATATGTAATTGAAGCATACAGCAGGCTTCTATTCCGTCAAAAATAACAAAAGTTTATAAGAATGCATTTTTAACAGTGCACTACAATTTTTTTTGCCTATGCAATAGTACATAAAAATGTTTTGAATAACGGAATAACGGTCAAATGACTTATTTAATTTGTTGCCTAATTTTACTACGACTCCTGAGAAAATTATTTGCAAAAACAATCACTAATTTCACTAGTCAAAATATTTTTTAAAAATTACTAAGAAACATATAATCTATTATTTGATAAATCTCTAAACACAATTTAAAGTAATATGAATGGAAATACACTGTAGCAAATTTGAGCAGTTTCTTTTAATATATATGAACTTATAATCAATTTAAACTTGATCAAACATGAAAAAATTAATCATAACTGAGAAAAATGAGTTCAAAGTGACCTATTCAGACAATTTTATACCAAAGCTTAATATTGATTCGAAAAAATAATTAGTTATACTGTTCGTAAAATTATAATTTGTCTCGTTCAATTAAAAATAAAATGTACTATTTTTTAAGCAACGAAATGTTTTTTAATATTTTTTATGATAATGTGTTATATAAGTCAAAGTTTATGAGTATTGCTAAAAAAATGGAAATCCATGGACGAGTTAAATCGTTGAGTCAGAGGATTAAATCCTGACTTTTAGCATTAATTTCAAATTGTAGTTTCACACAAACTACATTTTTTGTGGTTAATTTTATCAGTACACCTGCGATATGTTCACAGAAAAATGACAACTGATATATAGTGATGTACTTGCGAAGCTGAAATTCAAATTCGACAAAATTGCTATTCCTGACTTGATGCATATAATGAAAAAAAATATAATTTCAACTTATTTTGCAAAGAAAATCGTATGAGACATCGCGTGCGGAAAGAGTTTCATCGCATACTCAATACGAAAAAAGCCCCGTAGATCAAAGTCGAAGCAAATTTTAGTGCTATCTTAAATCTCCTCCCTCGGGGGGGGGGGGGATGTCTGTTTCCAAAATGAGGGT
Source organism: Troglohyphantes excavatus (assembly GCA_963932185.1). Taxonomy (NCBI): domain Eukaryota; kingdom Metazoa; phylum Arthropoda; class Arachnida; order Araneae; family Linyphiidae; genus Troglohyphantes; species Troglohyphantes excavatus. The sequence continues at coordinate 52,631,983 of OZ010666.1, forward strand.
TAATGCACTTTCGCAATCAAAGAGAAAGCGAGATTTCAGAATCCCGTGAGAAATTAGAGAAACTCCTCTATAGATTTATAGGCTCCTCTCCACCTCGTTAAGGGATTCCTGGAACAATAAATCTTCTCCACCCCCTTCCCCCCAGTTGCCTTTTTTGTATTCTGACATGGCTTTTTATGGACTGCACAAATGTCTTTGTAGTTTTATGAGGGAGAAAGATGGACACTTAAAGATGGGAGTGTAATTGTATCCTCGGGGTAACGCTATTGTAATACGTTGAAAAAAAGTTCATATTTGGAAATAGAAAGTGTATTTGATTTATTTAGTTTTGTTTTCCCCTTAAAAATGCCCTAAGTTATAGATCTGCTACAAAATATAATTATTCCTAACTATTTTCTATCCTATTTGCTAACCCAGCAAAAAAGTAGCAGCCTGTGTAGTTTTTTTTCACTAAACACTTCATGAAACAATTTTTTTAAACAAATACTTACGTATTTAATCTTTTCAGCATCAAATCATCGAAACACTAAAACCCTTCATAGAATATGAATGCTCTCAACACATTTCAATTGATCTGGATAATCTTTTAACGTGCTTAAAAAATGCATTATTACAAATTTAGTGGAAGTCCTTTGCCGAGTTCTTAGCTATGAAACTGTCTTATAAATATTTTTATTATCAAAGCAATCTTTTAAAATTTAAAATGTGCTTATTTCTAAATATTTATCAATAATGATCTGCTATAACAAGTCTGCTGTTAGTAATTTTAATAACATTTAGCTTACGATATATTAGTTTTCAATTGTACTGCTTCATGTTTAGAAAAGAATGAATGTCAGCATCTATTACATAAATTCTAATGTAAACAACATTAATTAGCATTAACTAATATTTCAAACTATCATTGCCAGGAAGAATTGAACTCCATTTTGATAGTAGAGCAATAACCTTCTATTTCAATGGGGAGGGGTTTTACTAAAATTGCTTTAGGAGGTTGGACTCAAATTTGGTATCAAGTATACTATTTGAACTAATTTTTGGGCTTGTTGACCTTAGTAAAGTATAGAAATATCCAGAATTTTGAACTGAAAGCATTTTTCTTACAATTTTAACGAGATATTTTAAAGAATGTGTATCGATGTTTTTCAATTTGGATTTCGTTAAATCTTACTAGAGTTCGTTTAAAAAGAAACACTTAAAAATTATCTTTAAACCTGATACATTTATGTTTTAAGACTAGTTAAATGATTTACGGGTTGATTGAGTGCTTCAACAATAATTGACATTAAATTATTACAAAGAAATTATGGAATTTATATTACAAATATTAAGTAAAATACTTTTTTTTAATTGAAAATTAATATTAAATGTAAATTATCCAGATTACCAAAAGAGAAGCAAGGTCTATTTTTATATTATTTTTCACAATGCTCTTCAGAAATAATAAAATTAAAAATATGTTTTTAATTACTAACTATTCTCATGAAAAGTTAATTATTACTTGAATATTTTGGCCAAAATCATTAGTCGAACTTATTTATACTGATACATTGCATTACTATTAAGAAAGAAAATTCTGTATGAACATTACATACGAATTTTTTTAATTTATATTTTATTCCAAATGATGCCAAATCGCATAAGCCAATTTCCGAAGTTAAACTGCGTTTTAAGTCCCGAACCAAATTCCTAATCAAATATCAATACATATATTTAACAATTCATTACAAATCATTTTAAATCCGTCATAAAAGAAACACAAATTGCACTTACTTCACAAAAATTGTAAATCAAATATAATTTTAATTTAGAAAAAAATCATTCAGAATAAAAGAATAATTCAATGAAAACTTCTGCAAAAGTAAGAACCTAAATAACTTTACTTTCGATCTTTAGATAAGAGTTTAAGGGCCTATTAAGTGCCTTGAATTGATCTCCAAAGTACGTATCATTAACGATACTTCTAGGAACTCTCAGATAGATTCAGAAGGACTCATTTTTTTCTTCTTCACTCCACGGTTCAGATATTAGATGGGGAACTATTTAGAGTAAGTAAGAAGAAATAGCGTGCCGCTAAAAACGTAAATGGCCCGATAATGGTATTACAAATTACAAATTAGCAGTGATGTAGATTATCTAGTCCGAAAGTGTTTCGATCTTATACGCCAGCTAATGGGAGTGTCACTAGGTTTCATTAATTAGTTTCGGTTACAGAAAACAATTATATATTTTTTTTATGTGGAAGAGTTTTCGTTATATAGAAGATAGTTTATTTGGGAGCTTTAATTAGGGGTATGTTAAATTAAATGCGGAATTAAACAAATATGCCAGATATAATTTATTGCACAAATTTCGTCTATTGTTTAGCACCAAAGAAAAACTGGCAAAAATCGCAAGCGCTGTATTATTTCGAAAAAAAAACATATTTTATTTATGAAAATGTTTATAAAACTATTTTTACGTTTTAGTTTTTGTCTGTTGTTTTTTCAAAAGCTTCAGACCCAATTACTTCAATGGTATTTTTTGTAAGTACAGTATCTTAACTGACTATATAAACCACCAACTAAATGAGTTTCTGCAAGTTTTAAAAACTACTTTCTTAAAATTCAAGAATTATTTAACATTTAATTCAATGAATTTTCCAGTTGTTGATTTTCGCTGCGATAAAGTTCATTCACATTTGAAAACTATAAAACATCAACATTGGGCTCATGCGAATGCATGTAATAAGGCTGTGAAATGATGGAAATAAGCCAAAAATATTAATGATTACTCGGGAATTAATCCAAATTGCCAAACAGAAAATTTAATATGCCAGAATGTCATCTATGTATATATCTACAAGATAAAATTCTAAATATATATGACAATCACTTGGAAAGTTCCCATCTTTTTATTTTACTTGTAATCTTCAAAATAATATTAAAAGTAGTACTAGTATTTTTTTGTAGTTGAATTCATGTTTATATTAAATAATTATAAATTAATATTTGGGAAGTGGAAGGGCGAATTTATTTTTTCAATTAAGAAGATAATGCGAAAAACATCATAATTACCCTTAAAAGCAATTTCGATCGTGTAAAACCTTTAAGATTGAATAGTTTAGCGATCTACATTTGTCAATAAACTATGGAAAAATGTGTTTTTTTAATGAAATTGTCTTACCTTCATTTAGGCGGTTATGTATTGATATTAAAGTAATAATATTTTAATTAATGATTATTTTTATTATTTTAAATGGTTATTGTATTTGATCGAAAACATAACGAGAAGATAAGAGTAGATATTTAAAAGTATTGAGGTATTTATAATCATGTTTGTTAACTTAGATCTTCCGCTAACCTATATTGCTATCATAAGAAAGAAAGGCCTAAATCCAAAAGGCGAAACAGGATACAAGAAAAATCAGATTTATTACTTGCATCAAAGTTTTGATACTTTAAAAGACCTTTATTGTTTCAAAGTAGTTGTTTGCATGTATAAAATTTTATTTTAAGGGGAGTTTTATTTTATTTAACCTTGTAAGTTCACCATTGTTTTTTTTTATGTACAACTCATTATGGATTTAGAGTCTTTTAGTACTTAATTGTCATATAGGGCCTTCTTTTATCCAAACCCCCTCTAACTGTAGTTAGGGCCAATATAAATTTCACTATAACTAACCAATATATTTTATTTATATATTTTTAATGTCCTAAAAATTTGTATTTTTAAGGTCAAATCAAAGAATCAAAAAAAAAAATATACTTAAAAAAAATTTTGAGTTAGGGTCTTGTAACTTATAACAGCAGTATATTTTAATTTAAAAGATACATCATTTTCTCCAAAGTTTAAACTCTTGTAACTCAAAACTCCAAAATTGATGTATTTTTAATGCTTCTTTTGAAGAAAAAACAACTGAAAACTTATATACCAGTAATATCCAAATTAGGCAGTATTCTTTTACTTAAATTTTTTTTAATATATTAAAGAAACAAACTATAACAATTACAGACCACTTTGAAGAGATGGATGGGGTCTAGATTATGATGGATGGTATACAAAGTAACTTTCACATTTCACGAACTTCCGTTGAAGTTACTTTGTAAATTTTTTACATATAATTGAATCTTCAGGATTCACCCTCTAACTTTCTTTTTTTTCTTCGTTTTTTTCCCCAACATCCTTGATGTCGTTTCGAAAGTTCCAAACCATTAAGCAAAGCTCTCAGGGGTTGGAACTCAGTGCAAGCACACTTAAGTTTGGAGGAGGGATACGTAGAATTTAGTTCCTGTTTTGTAGGTTCGAAGGGGCATTTAAACTGAGCTGCAGTTTGATAGAGAAAATAAAGGGCTCTACTTATACTGCGATTATTTTTTTTTACAATTTGACAAATATAAAAAAATTACGAATGGATAGGATACGAATTTACTTGGAAGCATGTGGAAGAGTTGGATGTCAATTGGTGTAAATCTAAAACAATTCAAACAATCTAAATAATAAAATTTCGAAAAACGAGAATTTGAAATTTGTAACTCGTTTCTGTTAAAAAGTTCAATGGAATAACATTAACTCATTAAACTAGAACACACCTTTTTGACAAAATTGATAGATATATCTGCCTAGTAATGGAAAATAGCATTAGTCCATTTTGGGATTTTTGGGACTCATCACTTGGCATGCAATCCGCCCATGTTACCAAAGTGCTAATAAGAAATAAGCGGATATATAAAATGTTTTGGAAAAAGTTTTTTTAAGAAATACTTTTAACGAAATATTCATACATCTTCATTAATAGCTTCTCAAAATGCCTAATTTACTGAGTATTTTAATATTTAGTTTCTTGATTTTTTTTGCAATGTAAGTATGAGTTAAACCGTTGAATGAAATATATGCATTTACATTGCCTTTTACATTGAAATAATTAGAAACTCTACATTTTTACATATTTATTCTGTATTGAGTACATTTTATGTCATATTAATACAACAATTTACATATTAAGGACGTGTAGTCCCATTTCACAAATATAACGTCTATCACATAGTGACACAATCACAATACGCTCAGAAAGGACATTTAAATTTTCAAAAATTAAATATTTACTAATATAAATAAAACTAATTTTAATGGTGTATACTTACTAACATATTTAAAAAAATTTTACTTAATAAAATATAATTGAAATTATTAAAATATTTTTTTAATTATTAATTTTTTTAATTAATTAAACACAATGTTAATTATATAAATATAATTGAAATTATTAAAATATTTTGTAATTAATAATTTTTTTAATTAATTAAATACAATGTTAATTAATAAAATAAAATTTTAATATAAAATTTTAATTAATAAAACAAAATTTTAATTAATAAAACAAAATTTTAATTAATAAAACAAAATTATAATTAATACAATAAATTTTTAATTAATAACATTAAATTTTAAATAATAAAATTAAATTTTAATTAATAAAATTGAATTTTAATTAATAAAATTAAATTTTAATTAATAAAATTAAATTTTAATTAATAAAAAAAACTAATTAATAAAATTTAATTTTAATTAATAAAATGTAATTTTAATTAATAAAATTTAATTTTAATTATTAAAATTTAATTTTAATTAATAAAATTTAATTTTAATTAATAAAATTTAATTTTAATTAATAAAATTTAATTTTAATTAATAAAATTAAATTTTAATTAATAAAAAAAAACTTTAATTAATAAAATAAACTTATATTTAATAAAATTAAATTTTAATTAATAAAATTAAATTTTAATTAATAAAATTAAATTTTAATTAATAAAATTAAATTTTAATTAATAAAATTAAATTTTAATTAATAAAATTAAATTTTAATTAATAAAATTAAATTTTAATTAATAAAATTAAATTTTAATTAATAAAATTAAATTTTAATTAATAAAATTAAATTTTAATTAATAAAAAAAACTTTAATTAATAAAATAAACTTATATTTATTAAAATGAAATTGTTATTAATAAAAAAAATTATTAACAAAATACAAAATTTATTAATAAAATAAAAAAATTATTAATAGAATAAAATTTTAATTAATAAAATAAAATTATAATTAATAAAATAAAATTATAATTAATAAAATTAAATTTTAATTAATAAAAAAATAATTAATTAAATAAAATTTTAATTGATAAAATCCAATTTTAATTAAATATTTTTAATAAATTTTAAGTTAATTTAATCAAAATGTCTAGTTTTATCATATTAACGTTTAATCTAAAATTAACCCCTTTTACTCACTACTTCAACGTCTTATCAAATTCGTCTATAGCAATGCCAATGCCAATATTACCAAAGCCAATAAAAATTGTCTACTCTGTATTTTGTCGAATGTGCGTGCTCTGTGTTTATTTCAATGTTTCATAAATTTATTTCATATATCAATGACTTTATACATAATACTTTTTCATTTACATATAAGTTTAGAATCAATTCTTAAGTTGATTTAAAATAATTTACTATAATATGAAACATTCTACGCACACCAGCCATCGTTATACTGAACAATACCACATGTTATTTAATAAACGAACCAAATAATTCGAAAATGTGGTAAACATTCTTTACTTAATAGAATATCTAAATTACACTGTAAACTACGTGCATAAAGTAACATCTAATTTATTCAATCTTTTGTTTATGAACAGTTGTGTAACAAGATCGTGGTTTGTTTATTGAAGAGTGCAAATGTAAATCTTATTTTAAAAATAACAGTAATGCTTTCAAATTTAGGATATTTTTTATTTATATCAACATGAAGTCGTAGATTTTAGTACATAAAAATAAGAATAAGCTAACTTAAATTTCCAAATGTTGTAACAATATAAATCGTTTCGAAATTCTATTATTTAGTAAAAACCACAACAATTTTGAAATTTGGTATTAATCTACTTTATTTTAAAAGAATTTTTTTAAATTTTAATTATACTTACTTATTCTATTACTTATTCGTACGCTATAAATCAAAAAGATATTTAAATTTATAAATATTTTTTTATATATTTCTGGAGTATTTTACAAAAAAAACGCATATTTTATACTTCAACGAAACATTTAGTATAGGTATTTTTGATTCTAAATGTTTTAATCACCCTTTGTTATCTAGAACAAAAATAATATATATTTAGATGTTTATTTAAATTCAAAATTTAAAATTTCGGAAAAGATTTATATTTGCATTCATTAATTGAACTTCTGTTCTTCGAAACACCGATTGAGTATAAAATGCTTTAAAATACAAATGGTCTTTTACACACAAATAACTTACATCAGTTCCATTTGTGAATTTATTTATACATTCACAATTATATCTGATATATACAAAATATGTGGAAAACACAATTATGGAACCAGAGATTTCATGGAGCTAGTGATAGGTCAAAGTACACAAATTGTTTTATTTCTTTACAGTATATAATCCCATTTTTTTAAAGTTGTAGTATATAATTTTAAATTTAAATGGTCATAAAAAAATACTAAAATTGCTAAAAGTCAATTTTTTTGTATGAACACATATATGTATATATATTAAATATTTAAAAAAAATTAACAAAGGATTTGGTTGTACAAAAAAATTGTAATACAATATTAAACATAACTTCAAACAATTTTCTTCACATACGCAACCCCCGGTATGAACAACACTTGCACAAAGATACATTACCTCTACAGCCTTGAATGGGCAAAAGAACCATCTTCATATGTGTTTTTAACCTACACTTTGACCATCAAAATCTCCAGTTTACCAGTTAAAAACAAAGCATTCTGAAACATCATTTAAAATGGACATAAACATGTCTTCATATTAGGGACTTTATATTAGTATCCTCTGACGAAAGTCTTCGTCCTGGATAATATTTTTGAGAGTGTACCAATCCTGGTAAATGTGAGAGGGGGTGTCGAGGGAGGGGTTGGAGTTAACAGATGAGGGGTGCGTCCAGACTGTCCCCCATGTCCACGCTGGATGCTTCGTAGGGGGGTTCCTTGGGCGGCCCCTCAGAAGCGTTCCCACGAAGATTCAATGAAAACTTGCCTGGGTCTTCGCTGGGAAAAAGATTGTTTTAGAGCTATGACTTTTGGGTTTGTTTTTCACGTTTACATAATTTTTTTTTTAAATTTATTATAATGAAATGTCATTGAAAAGTAACAATAAATGCAATGTATTATAGTTTGGAAATATTAAAATAAAGAAAAAAGTGAAAAATAATTTAAGACATCATTAAATGGTAATAAGAAATCGGTCATTATTTTTTTTAAGATTATAGCGGATTTATGAGGGGAAGGGTTAGAAAAAAAATAGCATTTAAGAAACTTATTTTATTAATGAAATAACTATTGGAACTTTCATAATTGTCCTTTAAAAAACTAATAGTTAAAAAAATCTGCAATTTTTGTTTGACCTAGGATAATTTAAACGAAAAAATGTTTACTTTTAATATTCGAAAACTATATTACAAAACTTCGAAACAATTATTAAAAATTGGTTTTAGTAATTAATAAAATAAATACATTTCTTTTAGTAAAAATATATAGTTTATATATAATTTTGTGTAGTTTTCTTTAAAATTAATTTATAAACTTAAAAACATCTAACGTGTTCTGAGGAAGAAAGACATTTCTATAAATGTATTATGTACCAGACCAAATATCTTTAATTAATTCCTTAATTATTTCTAATGCATAACGCACTAGTCGAATTTAATTTTAACGTGTATCCAATTTATACGTGATTTGTAGCGATTTATTCTTAGCCAAATTAAACCATTTCTAAAACCACTGTATGTACCTGACGTCACCAGACGACAGCACGGACTTAAACAAAACAAAAACCACTCCTTTAGAACTGTAACCGTTATTGTAACAGTTTTAGAAAGTTTGTGGTTTTTTTTTTCGGAATCATAGTATCACGGTGTAAGATTAAGTGATCAAACAACCCTCATACATCTAGTTTCCAAATGAACATAAGAATACTAACGCTATTATACACAGACTGTTTAGTTCCACGTTAAGTATGTTCTGAAAAGATTTTTTATACTCTCTATTCGATAATACAATAACAAAAACCCATTTTTAACCCATTAAGCGCGTAACCCCAAACTCCAAAAAAAAAAAAACAGAAATTTAAACAGCCAAATCGCGGGCAAAGTCGAGATATTATAGATTCGACCATTATGTATTTTTTTTTATGTATGTTCGCGCGGGATTTTGGTTCTATTTCAGATATTTGCACAATTTTTTTTTGTTGGATAGAGAATGTTTCAAAAGGGAGCAATTTGGAAAAAATATCCGGTTATCCGGCATTTAACTATCCGGAATTCTCATTTAACCGGACCGTTTGAAACAAACATTGTCCGATTTCGAAAATTCTTTTTTGTTGGATAGAGAAAAATGCACTTAGGCAAAATCTGCAAATAAATAATCGATTATCCGGCTGTTATATATCCAAAAATGCCGATTAACTGGTGTTTTTTTAAACAATTTTTCCGATTTCATAATATTTTCATTGTTTAACAGAAGTTTACAACAATGACATTTCGTTTAACCAGCATTGATAGAGATTGTTTTACAATATACATTGTTGAGCACAAGTTGCTACTTGAATTTCTTGGTGAATAATAATACGGGGCGAATCCCCTCAAAATTAAAAACTAAAAAGGGAAAAATAAAATAATCGTTCTAGAAAAAAGGAAAACCGACTTTAAGGAAAATGCGCTAAAAAGTAAAAAATAATTTTTAATTTTACGAACGAGTTGAAAAAATTGAATTATAAAATATCAATTTTATACTTAGTGCAGCTTTTTGAAGTTGGTGCCAATTTACAAAAATCATACCTAAATTTTGGCACCGATTTCAAAAAGTTGTACTAAGTATAAAATTGATATTTAATAATTCAATTTTTCAACTCGTTCGTAAAATTAAAAATTATTTTTTACTTTTTAGCGCATTTTCCTTAAATTCGGTTTTTCTTTTTTCTAGAAAGATTATTTTATTAAATGACAAATTCGACGATAGAACCCTCCCAACACTCACAGTTTCTGCTGCTTCAGATCCGAACACGATCGTCCTATCTTCCGCGTGAATCGCTGGTAGGTCTTGTTGAACCTGCAGTGGCACGCGACAGCCACCAGCGCAATCAGCGACGCCGCCAGACACAGCATGGTGCCCACCAGGTACAGGTTGTGCCAGCGGTCCACCTCCTCCTCCTTGTTGTGGTGGTGCTGACCCCCGGCTGCAGAAGGCTCTTCAGGTTCGCCTGGGTCCTCGAGAGTTCGGGGGAGGGGCTGGGCGGCCACCATTGCTTCTGGGGAAAGATGTAAACATGAATAAGACCATCTCTATAAGTAACAACTTTAGTTTCAACAAAACAGTTTTTTACACTTTTTGTGTGGTAGTTTTGAAGTAAATTTTAAATCATAAAATTCAGTGATATTTTACAGCGAGAGCTGAAAACTCTGAGGGATTCTTAAGAAACTAGTGCCCAATATCTCCCAAGGTAGGTCATGGGCGAGTAGTATGGCCGTTTCATCATTGGCAATGCTCGTCAAATGTTGGAGGCTGGAAGATATTGAAAGGCTAGTCGATGATAGCAGCCAGGACCTTCCAGCCCCAGCCCCAAGTTAAAAGAGTCACCTTCCTTCCCGAGGCACATTCAGTCAGACTGGATCGATGTTCCTTGGAAGGAAAACAATGCTTGTCCAATGTTGGAGGTTGGATGGTATAGGAAGACTGGTCGGAAAGAACGACCAGGACCGTCCAGCCCCAAATCAAAGGAACCGCCTTCTTTCCCAAGTAATATTGGGCAAGGCTGGGCCAGTATGTAACCAGCCTATATCGCTGGTACTTCGTTGTAGCAGGGGAAAGAAAATATTTGCGAATGACTATTGGACCATGCTGGACGAGCGTTGCTCTGGCTTTACCAGTATTTATTAAGTTAAACAACACTGTCACCAAATTGTTATTAATGATATGTGTACTTCGTCCTATATTTATTTCTGAATATAGTTTGAAATAGTGTTGCCAATAATTAATGTTAGGACTAAATATTGCAAGAAAAATAGTGTTTTTTTTTAGATTTAATGGGTATATCTCACAAACTATTTTAGGTATCCATGAAGTTCGAATTTGATTTTTAACCAAAATATACTTATAATACGAGTAATAAATTTTTGACTTCTTAAAAGTTATATTTGGGGATAATTATAAAGAAATTGTCTCAAACTTGTCGACTTCGACGTAGATTTAAAGTAAAAGAACATGGTTTGCAAAAACTATTAGAGGAAGAAGAAGTCTCACCTTCGCAGAGATCTCCGGTGAATCCAGGGTTGCAAGAGCAGAAATAAGAATCCAAACTCGGCCAGCAGCTTCCACCATTCTGGCAGGGATTCGGGTAGCAGGGATCGTAATGTTGAGTGCAGCCGGGACCTTGGGAATTGGATAATATATTCACTTTGAATAGTTTATTCCTATTCTAAAAACTGCTTGAAATTATAGTGAGGAAAATTAAACTATTTTTTTTATAAAGGAAAAAAACTGAATTCATATAAAATAAACTTTCAAAAATAGATTTTTAAGCTTATAGCAAAAATTTCTTTTTATTTAATTTTTTGTAAAAAACTCATTGTATATAAACAACATTTCTATAAGTACTATAATCAACATATTTCAATTTCTAAGGAAAATATCTGGATTATTACACAAGAATGTTTTTTTTAATTACACTTGCATTGCATTACTATAGAAAATATTATGTTATTCTATTAAGCTTCTAATGCATAGTTACACGTATGCGTAACTAATAAAAGCGGATCAAATCGTGATGTATGACGTAATAAATGAAGACACGTAACACGAATAAGCTATTATAGTCCTTTTTTTTTCAATTTCGTCCCATCTCCAATTTGATTCGCCTTGGATTGTGTCTCTCATGTACAGCGCGAGCTCTACAGTGTTAAACACATATTCAAACATATATCTTACCGTTATATCCCGGATGACATATGCAGCTGTAGTTGTTCCCTCTGTCCACGCACTGGGCAGGCGAGGGGCACGGGTTGGGCTTGCAGAGGTCCACCTTGATCTGGCACCTGCGCCCCTCGTACCCGGGTCCGCAATGGCACCTGTACCCGGCCACCAGGTCCTCGCACGCCCCGCCATTAATGCAGGGGCTGGAGTCGCACTCATCATACTCGAACTCGCAGTGATCGCCTCCGTAACCTGTAAGATTTATATGAACTCGTGTAAAATGAAACGAGCTAAAGATAATGTTGCAGTGTTTGAGAGTTCTCGAATACAGATCAGTGATATTCTCTAAGCTGGTGTCTAACTATCGATCTTTTGCTCTATAGCCAGATACCTTTCAGTTGACCAAAACGATCACCAAAGTCGAGTGTATGCATCTGCGATTTAAAGTGACCACCATAAGACGTATAAATTAATGTAAGGATATTTGAGAATAAATTTTTAATAAAGATATATTAAAATTCGATAAAATATTTGGAAGGCAAGTAAATTTTATTTTAAAAAAAGATTTAAAAAAAATTACAAATGCCTGTGGAAGTGTATATAATGACATCTTTTACATTTTGTAATATACTTAGAAAGCAAATAGCGAAAGTATAGTACTTAATAAAGTGTTAAAAGCAAATAGATAGTTTAGCTAATATACGAATGAAATAACCTAATTTATAATAAACTAGCTGTCATCCATAGTTTCACGTACGTGCTTAAAGCGAACGTTATTATTTCTGAATTTTCAGTTTTACATATTAATAAAAAAGATTTAAAATTGTGACACTCCATACTTAAAATTATACAAAGTAGTTTCAGTGACTACATGTATATATATATATATATATATATATATATATATATATATATATATATATATATATATATATATATATATATATATATATATATATATATATATATATATATATATATATATATATATATATATATATATATATATATATATATATATATATATATATATATATATATATATATATATATATAACCAACCAGGTTCATATCTTGTCATTCCAATGAAAATATAAGTATAATCATGTTAAGCTGTTGCCATTCAATGTTTTACATGTAAAACTTAATTAAAAACTCTTTCTTCGACTTTCTTGTAACTTTATGGTATTGCATCGTATTAAATATCAAACTAAAACCTGCTCCAGGCTGCGTTCTTTGTGCTAACTTTTACTCTGATCGTTGAGCTGTTTTGGAGTTTATTAACAAGGAGTCGACAAACGACAAACTTACGTTTTTAATATTATATAAAAAGCATATTTAGACAATTAACTGCCCAGAATCCAACTATTAAATACGAGTTAAAGATTGGATATTTATTATATTCGAAATGCAAATAACGAACGGAAATAACGTTACAAAGACCATAGATATTTACATATAAAAAAAACTAAAAGTTTCGACTCTACATACAAGTTTACACGTATCAGCAGATATTCAATACTGCACGATAAATAAAAAGGCACAGAGTCAAAGACTGTGAGCCGAAGTTTGAAACTTTAATGAATCTAGCACACGCTGTGTACTTGTCATCTGTATTGTCCGAAATGATTTATGTCCTCTAATTGTTATTTAATGTGCTGGGGGTGTTTTGCAAACAAAAAAGTCTTGTGGAATAAGAGAATTCTGATTTTTTAGAAAAATACTAAAAGCTATTTATTCATGAATATTTTTCTCAAAGCGGATTTATATATTTGTTACATAAACAAAGCAGATATCTTTAAAATTAAGGTAAGGATATTTGATAAATACAGATTTGTATGCAATTTTTCACGTTTAAAATGTTGATGTTTAAATTATTACATAATATATCACTAATAATTCTGTCTGCAATGATATTATTAATTCGAAATTATCTCTGTAAAGCAGTTTTCATAGAGGACGTCAGAGGCATTGTACTGATGAAGCGGATATTAAACTATTCGCTCTACAATGTTGAATGCAAAATAAAACTCATTATCAATTATTATAAGTGTTAATTACTAATCATTGCTACAATCTATTGTAACGTACGTTATCAAGAAGATGTAGAAAACGTTATCAAGAAAACATAATTATCTCAAGTTTGTAAAATTATATGGTGTACAGACAACAGCAAAAATTATTTAAAATCGTGTAATAACAAAAATTAAGTTTTTTTTTTTAATAATAGACACTCTATGAAATTATACTTTTATAAATCAATTCCCAGGCTGCACATGTGGTTTTGTTTTCTATTAGGGGTGTGATAGCTCACTGCAATAGATATATTATTTTTTTTAATATTTTCTATTCTAATATTAAAATATACTTCTCATATATACCCCAAAAAAATTCAATTGACCTCACATGCTCATGTTATTTACGAAAGAATTAAAACTTGTTATAAGAATACTACTTCGAATAAACTTGGCAGTAGGTTTAGGACATTCGGCAGACCAACCAACTTATATTTGCATTTGATTTTCACGAATCAACAAACAATATAAGCAAACAGCCATACAATTAATTAATTTATTACCCTCCTTAGAAGGACATCAATTTGGTAATGCGACTCGATCTAATACTAAGAAGGTAAATATATTCGGAAGATTTAGGGAAACGAACGAAGCAAAGCTAACACTAAGCGAATTGGACCTTGTTAGTGTCTGCTTAACATCGTCCAATTGCCATTTGGTGGTCACCGGACTCTACATTGGCCGTAAGTGTGTGCTCCTTACGGCCCCTTTAACCGTAAACCCAGTAACAAACTATGTAAAGTAAATGACTGAGAATGGAATTTTGGATAGTGGATGTTTAAACTGATTGTATCATACAGTTGTATGCATCCAATTTCAAACCATTCCTTTCTCTAATGGAGCATAGTGATATTATATTATGGTTGACTTTCGCCAACTATATAAAACAACTGTGAATGAAGTAAATAGAAACATTTGAATTTAATCTTTATGACTTTGCCACTTATTTATCGACTGGGGGGAGGGGGGGGGGGGGGAGGTATGGGACATATTTTGCGCTTTTGTAATTTTGCAGATATCATTATAATTTTCCACACATGTCTGCAAGTCATACTAACCACATGATCAAACATTAAAAAAAATTATATATATATTTTAATTTCTTTAAAAATATATTCTAGTTTTTAAAACGTTGAGCAAAAAAAGTTCATTATGTAAAATAGAAAAAGGCTTTCACAAAAAGTAATTGCATAGACAACAAAAACTTTGATTCTATATACATAGCAAATATAATTGATGCAATTAAATGCAATTGTAGTAAGTTAAATAAATGCATACAATTAAATGTAATTGTAGTAAGTTAAATAAATGCATGCAATTTAATTGTTAGTAGAGTCTAATTAGAAATGTTAGTAGAATCTAACTAGTAATTAAAAAAAACTTATATTATATCCCTAATCCAGTGCCAATATTCTATTAGGACCCACTAAACTTATTAAACTTGTACAACGCTAATCGTTAAGTTGAAATTGAAATTAAACTAGTTTTGAATAAGAAAATATATTTTTTTAAATAATCAAATCAATTTTTTTTTCAACTCTTAAATTGCAAGAATATCAACTTTTTTATATAGTTTAATTTTGAAAAGAATGTTAAAATTAAATTATAACTAAATATGCTCAAGTTAAATGAAGTTCTAAATAACCTGTCAAAATTCAATCGATGCGAAAGATTGAAACCCTTATAATTTCAAATTACAAAATGTAGTTACAACTTTTGCTTAATATATAATCCATTTAATTTACATATTTAGCTTATATATTTATAAGATTAACTGAGCTGCAGAATTTTTTAATAAAATTATAAATTAAAAAAAAACACTCCATATTAATCTTCCCTCTCAAACTCAAGAAAATTAATTGCCTCTCAAAAAATACCGAAAAAAATAACTTGCTTTTGAACTAACGAGAAAAATTTAATCGATAAGAGGAAAAACTAAAAACGAAGTTTTTTTTATATTAAATGATTAAAAAGAGAAATTAAAAATGGCCTTTGATATCTGACATCAAGAGTTCTTAAAGCATATCCAAAGGGTTCTCTCAATTAATTAGATACTACGGGCTCTCATTTAATTGGACAAAGTGAATTATAAACTTTCTATTGAAAAATGTACTTACTGTTTAAGAAAGATCGGAATCATTTCTCTTGAAGCGTATTTTATTATTGAAGATCAGTAGATATGATTCTTAACTAAATTAGTTCCAACTATAGCTTTTTATGAATGTCACTATAATTGATGACATTCGTTTGGTTAATTGAATTATCCCTCAAGCGCTATCTGAATGCATCGGCTTGTTTTAAAAGTGCTTCTTTTCTCTGTCAACATAAAAAGAAATGAATTCCCTGTGTGAGTATGAATGTTATTTTAATTGATGTTCAAAATGTACTTAAATTGTGTCAGATAGTAAAAAATACTTTTTATTGTCTTTAAAGAAATACAATACAATAGAGGAACTAATATTAACTGTTATTTGTTTAGTAGAGTTTTAAAACGCGGAGACTTTTCTATATTTTGTTACTTTCTAAATTTATTAATCCTTTATTTGAAATATGTCATTATTTTTTATTTTAATAAGAGATTTAAATTATAACCAATATGTAAGGACACAGGACATAGAATTGTCTTTATAAAAAACTTGTTGTCTTGATTCGGAACTATAAAGAGCACATTTTTAATTTTATGATATTGAAAAATTTCTACAATAATTAGTGTAGTGTTAAAAATAATCCGTATCATGGGAACTAAAAGTTTTCCAACAAGCTGCGCAGATAAAGATGCGCAGAACAGTCACACCGACGAGGACATGAGTGTGAATTGACGTGCCGGCGATGTCGGCTTGAGTTTTGATATTTAATTGTCCGTGATTCCATTAATAGTCTATACATTTTGTTTGTCTTAGTAGTGTGTGCTTGTCAAATAGGGCAATAAATGACTGTCTAATTTGCGCCCAATTAATTTAAATAAAACCTAACTTTACAATTAATTTACATCTTTACAAAAATTAACGAAGGGACAAACTTCATTCCCGAATTGTCACCGATTGCGAACTCTAGTACAACGTCAAAACAATCTAACTTTTGGAGTGGCTTATTGGATTTATGTTACACTGTATCTAACCAATGGGTAGTTGGTGAAGGTTTCAGAAGGAATCCAGATAGTTCTCTACTTCCATACCACACCAGGAATTTTTGAGCCACCGTGATATGACAAGGACAATACCTTAGCCCCAGCTGCCCAAACTCCTAACTTCCACACCACTATCACCACGTTAAAGGACATTTGAATTGCAACAGATAAACGATAAGTATTAGACTGGCGAACTAAAAATTTAACTCAAAGTACTTGAAACGCAAATTATGTGCCATGACCACCAGGTCACAACGAAACTATGTGTCACACCAATCTGTCTATGAGCAATCTATCCGATATTGATGGATTCATTTCCTCGTATTGCGAAGTAGCGAGGTCATAATCGGAGCGTTGCAAGTTCTACCTCATCGTCCGCCAAATATCTATCGTGTAGAAGTGGATGGTGTAAGTTAAACCCATCGTGGTACAAATATTCTCCCATTAGTCGTATTGATTTGTAGTATTTTGGAAGTGTTGGGTATTGTGTGCCGGGTCAGATGTTGTCATCGTCATCTAACCATGGTTCAAAATTAAGAGGCGAATTCCCGGGTGTTCCTTCGGAATATATCCCGAGCGATGTCTAATAGCCTATTGTGAAACAGTAGTGTGACGCTAACTTAAAAAAAATACCAATTTTTAGATTGGGTGGTTGCAGTACAGCTAAACACTAGGCATTGGACGTCGAAATCAAATCTTATCAGAAGGGATGACTCGAGATCACTACCTATTATTTATAGACCATGATAAGATGGTAAGAATAACACTATAGCTGCACTCCATTCTCCAAACTTCCACACCAGTTTCTCTACATTGTAAGTCCTCAGTTTTTCAAACAGGGCTTTCAGACTATCATGGATACCAACGTTTAGAAAAATGTATGACATAGTGACATGTCTTTAGCAACTTGATCCATCCCCTTACCTGGCAGACAGTAGCACTTGTACCCCCCGAATCCGTCCTCGCACACCCCGTGAACGCAGGGGTTGGAGAGACACTCGTTGACGTTGGTCTCGCACACGGATCCCGCGAACCCCTTGGGGCAGTCGCAGCTGAACTCCGTCTGGTTGCCGGTGCAAGTGCCGTTGTTGAGGCAGGGCTTGCGGTCGCAGAGGCTCACTTCGCC
This sequence comes from Troglohyphantes excavatus, assembly GCA_963932185.1. Lineage (NCBI taxonomy): Eukaryota > Metazoa > Arthropoda > Arachnida > Araneae > Linyphiidae > Troglohyphantes > Troglohyphantes excavatus. Next base: position 52,650,302 of record OZ010666.1, read on the forward strand.
CTCGCAAGAACGCCCGCGGTAACCTGAGGAATGAACCGAAAAAAAATATTTTGCCAATTAAATTAGCACTAGAAATATTGAAAGTAAAGAATTATACTTATAATATAAATTCGGTGATGCGCATACAAGATATAAAAAATGTCAAAGAAAAATTGCCGGAAACCTCAGAAATAAATATTTAGTATAGTACAATAGAACTTCGATTATCCGGATCAGTTGGGACTAGTTCCCGTCTTGATAATTAAATAATTTACAAAAAAGATATTATTATTGTTTAGTAAAAAAACTAATTTTGTTTTAGAATGTAATGACTATTAAGGTGTTATAGATAGTATGTTTATTTTATCACATAATAAAAAGATCATCGCACCAAGTTCAAATTCATAAAAAAATGATTATTAAACGTTTCTACATGATTGTTACAGTAAATTAAATTTAAAAAACAACAACATTTTAATCCACGTTACTTTGATATTTTAAATTAACTCATTTCATTTACCAAATGAAGCATTTCAGATCATTTTTGTCAGATTAATTCAATTTTAAGTTATATGATATATTATCCTAATAAAATTATTTTGAAGAAAAGAACAGTACAAGCCTAATGGAGTATCATTAGACTAGTACAATTCTTTTTCTCGGCGAGTCTATTACATTATATCTTTCGGTATTTAATCATTTTAACGGAGATACTTATATTTATTGCATTTCAAAAAGTTTAAAAAACCAAGCAAGTGCCCCATTTGATCTGGAATTGAAAAAAATGGTTCCATGAATTAAATACAACTCATATAACTGACTACTTATTCCTGTTGTGAATTTTTTACACTTCATGTAAACCAATTCCTAATATAGGCATATGCACATTCTTAATGGCCTTCCAGACAAAAAACTTACCTTGGTTTGAATTCTTCCTAGAAAGGTTACTATTTATATGCGCTTCGTATATTTTATCGCTGAGCTACCAACTCTCATATTGGACTTGACTCCCATGAGTTACATATAACTCATAGAAGAAAGTCATTAAAAATATACATGCATGTTGATAAATTTGAATCGTTTTAAAAGCAAATCATAAATTAAAAAATGTCTAACCTTGGGCACTATTTTTCTTCCTATTGTGGCAGCGAATGTGTTCAAATTAAAAAAAAAAAAATAATAAATATTAATTTACGCAAATAGTTTTTGACTCTAATACCCCTAAAGCAACCTTTCCGCAAGAGATTAAAACAGAAACCACAATTTCATCCTCGAACTCCCAAACACTTTCCAACGCACAATTTCCATAACACCCACACATTAAAAGCGTTAATCCAACAATGGCCCTCCGAAACCCAATACAATTTTTGACAGCTCCCTACAAACTTGTCGCAGGCCAACCCCCAACTTATTAAGTACCCCTAAGGGACAGAGAAAACAAGTACCGTGGGGACAGAGACACTGGAAGGTTGTCCCCACCAGCCCTTCCGCTATGTCCACGCAAAAGCCTCCATGCTGACACGGGTTTCCATAGCAACCGTCCCTCTCTTCGCAGTATTTGCCCACGAAGCCCACACAGCATCGGCAAGAGAAGGACCCCTGCAAGACAAAGGAGGGATAAGTATTAAGTGTATAAAAAAAAGATGTGCACCCACGTGGCTTTTATGTGTTGGGGGGGGCGGGGGGGGGGCTGAGATTGGGTAGAATCTTCCGGATATTGATTTGGCAGGAGATTTGTTTGAGGGTTTTGAATGGTTGTTCGTTTGGATGTTATGGTTATGACAATGCTTGGGTTTTTGGAGTGGAGATAAGTTTGTTTTTTATTTAATTGTTTTTGATCGATTGCTTAACCCTAAAAGCGGCGAGAAAAATATCGGAATTGTAAAATTATTGTCACTGCGAAAAGTTTTGTTTTGTATTTTAAACACGTTTTGTTTTGGGAGAAAAAAAATTAAATATATATTTTAACAGAAATGAATTGAAGGAAATATTGAAAAGCTTTATACTTAAAAGAATGCTTCAACGTAGAGTATATTTTTTTTATAAAAGTTTATGCGAGTTGCTAGAAAACCTAAAAGTTTATTGATAAATATATGCATCGCTATCTCTCAAAAAGTTAATATTTTCAGAGGGGGAATTAAATTCGCATTATTTCAAACTTAAAGAAATTTTTCAACTGTTTTTTTAATTATATAAAACAAAAGAAACAAGTTGTTATTTGTCAATGGATGAAATATAATTTTACTATAATTAATTAGACAAAAACTTCCAATTTATCAGTAATTAAAAGTATATTGATGCATTTTGAAAAATGTATGTTATGTAAGTCTAGAACTATAAATCTACTCTTGCTATAAAAAAAATTCAATATTTTTCTTTTAAAAATTAAAATATATTTAAGGTATTAAATATCCTGGAAATTTGTTTATACAAGTATAATCCCATAGATTACTTGTTATATTTTTTAAAAAAATAGCAAATTTTTATTATTATCTAATTTTACATTGTATACTCTTCTATCGACGTATCAGCAAACTTCGCAATTTCAGTTTTTTACACCTTTCGATTGTCGTATCGATTTGTAACATGTTATACTTATGAAATACTGATTGACCCTGATTATACGATATTTAATATAATAATTTGCAATTAATAATTCAAATTAATATACGACTTTCATTTTACATTTAAAGCTGGAGTATCGAAAAATTTTAAACCTACATTATATGCACATTTATTTCACAAGACAAAATACGTCTTCTGGGTGGATGATGATTTTACAATTAACATCGCGATTTTATCAATCTTATGATTAGATTAAAATTTTCAATTTATAAGATTTTTAGACATAAGAAATCAAATTTCCCATTGTATTGCTATTATGAATAGAATAAGAATTTTTTGTTCTTAATATTTCTATATACTAATACCAATTATTAGTATATGGTATATTGCTGGGAAAAACTTCCATAGATACATTTACATTTATTTATTTTTGTTGAAAAGATTTATTTTTCCAGAATGTTTTCCCTCATTACTTTTGAGGTATTCAAATACGTTTCTATTTGGCGTAGAAACGCCAAAAGTAATATTTTTTGATGAAGTTTTTTTTATATTAGGAAAATAACAGCAAAGTATTTGAAAATTGGCTACATTCTAGTTAGATAGAAAACATTACATAAAAAAAGAAAGATGTCTCTTTCCCTTTCATGTCCGATACATAGAAGAATATTTTCCTTTTTTAACAAAAGCGAACTAATAAAACGTCAAAACTTCATGTTCTTCATTTCATTTACAAAAAAGCTTGAGAACTTCGGGTTTTATTTATTGATATCTCAAGTTTCTAAATTTTCATCCTGAATAATTTAAGAAGGAAATGTCTAATTTATCTTTCCAGAAATGAGTACAACTTCATCTTAGAGAAACTTTTTCTGATCCTTTTCACTGAATAATTCAAGACTGAAGTATTCGCGCAATTTCATCTTTCTTTTATTTGTTGGAAATTATTTTTTGGCAAAATTAAAAGTTTTTTTCGCCTAAGTGTATTTTAAATTATATATTTATGAGTTATTTATAATTGTACATGGGTTGAGAATAAATAAATAAACAAACAAACAATTCAAGCATACTTACATATATACATACATCAGTTAAAAGAATCTCAATTGCTTCGTGGGTTTTTTTTACCTCTTAAACTTGTATTATACTTTATATTAAAAATATTCCTTTTTAAATATATAAAAAAAATTGCCTTGATTGGTCAATTCTTTGTATATTGTCTGTAGAGGCCTTAATTATACGGAATTGAAAAAAAAATTACCTTGAATACACATTACACTATAAATTTGCAATTCTCTCTGTAAATTAGTAAATTTTTCTGTGTAACGCATTGTCATAGGAAAATTTTCATACAATTGCAATGATAATGTGGGTTTGAAATTTGCAGTTAATCAAATTTTCGGTATAAAATTTAATTAATTATATTTACTAGTATAATTTACTGGCCAATAATTCATCATCATCATATTTTTTATTGTGCCCGGGGGTCATAAGGCCTTCAATCTAGATTTCCAGAGAATATTACCACCAGCAGCATTCCTTGCTTCTTGCCTGCTCGCCCATCCAACTTCGTTTCTCTCGCCTTCCATTATTCTGCGCCATTTTAGTCGGGAATGATCCTGCCGGCGAACTCCCTCCGCTGCCCAACTGAAGGCAATGCTTGTACTTTCATTTGTGTTCATTCTTAGAATAAGGCCCGGTAAAACACCATCTTCTGATTTTTATGTTTTCGTTAATTGATCTTAAGTTTGTTTTATGCACAAGCATTTCATTCGTAATAGTGTTTGGCAAAAAAAATCATAGTTATTTTTAAACGTTTATTTTAAAAAACATTCAGGTCAGTCACTGTAAACCTCTAATAAAAAAATTATTATCTATAAATATTGAATTTTGTTTAAAATAATCTAAGTATTACAAGTCTTGTGATATTCGAAAGAGGTTAAATTAATATTTTAGATTTAATGATACAATAAAACACATTATTTAAAAGCGTGAAATACTAACTAAAACAAAAAATAATGAATTCATACACAAATATGCGGAGCTTTGAGAAAATTTAAGCTTTTTACTAGTGTATATTATAATATAGTGGTTATTATTTTCAAAATTCCTACACATGCTAAAGTTTCTCGCTTCATTAAAATATGCATCAAATTCTGTTTGATTTTAATAGCTGATGCTTCATCTCAACATATTTATGAAAACACATATTTATTAGCGTCTATCTATTAGGAACACATAAACTGCGATAAATCCTCATATCGCATGTATTAAATGGAAACGCCCGTAATACGATTCATCATAAACGCAGACCTTGACAGCTTATCTGATTAGCTGTCTCTACGCGGATATATTTCCATCGATGAAATCCCATAAAATTAGATAATAACATCTGATCCCATAAAAGAGGAGATCGGGCAGTTCAATACCGCATTGACAACTGAGCCGAAATAACAAGGCAATAAAAAGTAATGAAATATTGTCGTGAAACTCGTATTTGTTGGTGGGTATGGGATATTAATGGGAAATTGCGTTTGATGTAAAGTAATAACGAGTTATATTTGCATGTTTTACTGCTTATATAATATTTATGTTCATGGGTATATATTAGTATTTTTTATTATGAAGATATATTTTTATTTCTGTTGCAAAAAAATTCATATGGCTTAGACGTATCAATCTTATCAACATAAAAAATATGGAACTTTTAACTAAATGATAATGTAAAAATATTTTGAAGGGAATATCATTTTTAAATCAGTTTTATATAAAGTTGAGTTATGTGTAAATACATATCATTTAATGTTATTTTAGTATTCTTTTGTTTAAAGAGCAGTCTGGAAATTACCAGCTCCATTTGTTATTCTTAATTGATAAATTATCCCACAAATATTAACAATTTCATCGCATTAATAAACAAACGTAGATAATAAATGATAAATTAATTTTTATTAGTTTCAAAAAGTTTCATATTCATATGTAAATTTAATTTTACTTAAATATAAAAAAATTACATTTTAATTTACACTTTCCTTTTAAGTTAATTTCCGAAAAAATTATAAACGAAGTTAAAGGTTTAATTGTAATTAAATTTTGATTTAAATATTTTTTATAAAATATTTTATTATAATCCTGAAAAAGCTTCCTTACAAATATTTATTTTTCATTTTAATAAGTTATTTAGTTACTGTTTGAATTTTTCATATTATTTAAATATTATTTTATATGATATTTTAATATATAAATATATAAAATAATGTAATACTATTTTATATATTATATTGTTAACTTGTAATTTTTAAATTCTTACTGTGTTGGAAAAGTTATCGCAGAATCCTTTTCCAGAGCAGAGGTTTTGATCTTTATTCTTCAGACATTCATGTTCTTGAACTTTAATTTGGAGGCTCCACAGTAAGTCACAGTCCGATCCCTTTTGAACCAATTGAACTAGAAATAAATATTCTAATTATTGTATTTACAGGTCCTATATTTGTTATGTTCTGTCATAAAGTTCTTATGAATACAATAACAAATATCAAAATTACATTTCCATTGGTAAAATTCGAGAATTAAATATATATCGATTAAAGTAATAATCTTTTATTTTATTTCTCGTAAGATAACTCATAATTATAATTGAAGGGGAAAGTAAAAGACGGAGTAAACTAACATTTTTGAAACAAATCTAATTTTGATGTAGATGAAAGCTTTAAGGACATATGCGTCTTTCCCAGAAATTGTATGGATGTGCTTGATTTATTTAGGAAGATACACAGCAGTAAAAAGTATATGTTACCCTTGTAATGGTTCAATTTCATTAAGCGAACCTAAATGACAAATATGTGAAATCGCGCCAATTTGTTTCACCGACCACCACTAACCACGCTCACGATCGATGAATAGGAAAAAGTATCGTGCCAATTTTTTACTTGGCCACATATTGGATGCTGTACAGAAAGAGACCCTTTTCTTCAAGATTGTTGTAAGTGGAAAAAGCTGTTTATCTTGGAAAGTGATTTTTTGTCAGTTAAACCCTTCTTCCTCTTGCCCCTTTAGTTGATAAGTGATTGTTTCTTTATATTACAAGCTTTCACACTGATCAATGTAACAAATGGTATTGGCAAATGTAAATCATATTGCTAAAGAATTTAATCATACATATTTCTTTGTAAAAAACAAAAAAAGCAAATCAGCTATAAAAGTAGAAAATTACAAACTGATAATAGTGAAAAATCATTTTATTCTGAAATAGAAAGCTAGAACTTTGTACATGCTAAACTTTTATATAAAATACTATCTTCAAAACTTAAACTCCTGTATGAATACACTATTCAATTACAATAATTTCCATTAAATAACCAAATCTTTAACAACTTAAATTTATTCACACCATGACCATCTTCAACCTTACAAGACCATTAGAATCGAATTCAACAACATCCTAAGTGTGAATTACTTAGTCCAAACTGCAATAGGTTCCACGCTAAACTATTGTACTTCATTATATTCCATAATTATATTCTGAGTCACAGGCTTAAGCTCCCTATTTGTCAATCAGTTGAAGTCAAGTTTGGTCGAGTGACTATCGTAACTCAATTAACATGTTTCCTGTCCAATAACGCTGAATCGCTCCTGTTTGAGCTCGACCTAACATGATGTCATAAATTGTGTTCAGCAAGTTTTGATGAACAGTCATATTTTGCCGAAATACTAATAAATAATTTAAATTCCTGTTATTTTAAACAATGTTTGAAATACATGTATAAATATTATGTATGAAAATCAGTTGGTTTGGTACGAAAAAAATTTCCTTTGATTAATGCGCTCTATTACATTCATTTTGATTTAATGCGCTTAATTAAATTTCCAGAAATGGTCTCTTTCACAAAATTTAACTAGTAAATGATGCAAATAAATCAAGTGCTTTTGAATACTATCGAAGAAAAACTTAAATTTCTAAGCAGTTTTGTATACTAGATATTCCTGCCCATCTGCTAACTTTTTAAAAATGAAAAATTATTAATTATGTTTAAGTGGTAAAATATTAAAATATGTTAATAACAGAAATTTTAAAAGTTCGAAAGTTCAAATTTTTTTATTAAATAATCGAAAATGCACGATTATAATCCTTAAGGGAGAATTAAAGAGCAAAAATATATCATTATAAAATTTTTCTTATAAATGTCTATATCCAACATCCAAGTAGATATCTAAAATCTAATAGACGTTTATTGACTTATTATAGTATATTTATAATTTATTAACATGTCCACTTAACTTAATTAAAGTTTCAAATATACATAAATAATACATAAAATAATATTCTAGAAACACCCAAAAATATTTGAATATAATTGAGTCTTGAATAGAATATTTGTACACTTTGTTAATTTTAAGTAAAAACAAAATCGTGAAAATTAACAATTTAAAAAATTCCTTACCAAATAGATTTATTTCTCCTGGTTTCAAAAGCGCATCTTCTAATGAAAAATTCTTCATGGTTGATGACATTAAAATGTTCTGATTTTCCACATCACACTTTAGTGAAGATTCCGGCTTGCTCAGAATATTGATTTGACTCGTTATGTTCGAGTCCTCTTCGTCAATATCAATGAGTATTCTAAAACAACAATTAAAAAAGGACACATGAACATTACATTACAAATAATATTACACAATACAAAATTAATATAATTTCTTTCAAAGGAATGCGTTTACCAATTAATGCACAAGGGCAGAAAACAATAAAAGAATACAAATATTTATAGAATAGTTTTTGTTATTTTTTATATATATTAAGTGTGATTTTTATTTTCGGGAAATTAGAATCACCATCCGTTACATCCCGTGATCAACAGTTTTTCTATCAATTTACTAAATTTTTCATTTTATAGAAATATTCAATTTCACATTATTTTAATTTGAAGGTTTGATTTAAAATTTAAAATCCAGCTCCTTACAATTCATTACAAATTTTAAAATAATATCAAAATGCAATAAAAACAAGAAATTTTTTTTAACTGCCAAGCAGTGAAAAATCTTTATAATTGCAAAAATTGCTTAAATGTCTGTGAATTATTTAAAAATAATCAGAGCACTTATCAGCTATAAAATCGGATAAAAACTCCATTATCTTAAACAAACACAATATAATAAGTTTTCAGCGACTGAATACTTAATCTAAATTTCATAAATATGTTTTTTTAATAAACAGATAATAATTTTTAAGAAAAGCCGTAACGTATAAAACTTTCAAAAGCATAAGATCAGAGTTAAATATTATTTTTAAAAATAATATTTTCGTATATTTCACTGATCGATTTTATTAAAGTATACGAAAAGTATATAAAATAAAAAGTAAATCGAAATAATCCAATCTATTTCACAGATACTTGTTACAAGACCTTTTCGATATACTGGCTTATCGCTTTTCCGAGAGACATTGATCAGTTTCTGTACATGTCGTTTTTCCTTCCCACGAGTTTGTCAGCCGAGAAAGTTCGAGCTAACACGATTAGAAGCAATGACACAGAGAAACATTTTACGGTGTACTACTAAAATTGCCTTACATCTAGTGACATTAAAAAAAATATTTATTGAAATAATTTATAATATATATATTTATTTATTATTTTTAGTAATTTAAAGAGTGTGTGTAATGATTTTCATGTAATATTAAAATAATAAAATGTGATCAGAATATTTATCTTTTCTTCGGAACTTTCTAATCTAATAGGGTTATAAAAAAGTAGTCTATTACGTTGTAGAGTAACGTTTATTTCTTAACATTGTTTTATTTAAAACTCATTTTTTGTATTAGAAATTTATAAATATATTCTAAAACTTTGGTATACAAATTATTTGGATTTTAAATGGGATAGATGTATGCAAATCGAATAAAAATGCATTTACAACTGTTAGAATATTACTTTTTGTATTTTATTCACGTTAATTTTATTTTAAGCCAGAAAAATAACTTTGTTTATTATAAATATGCTAACGCAGTATATGTAGTGTTTTAGCAAAGAAAGGAATACAAAAGGGTAGACATGACATTATTGAAATATATTTAAACTTGAGGTTCAAGCTAAGATAATATTTAAAACGGAACAATTAAGTGGGTGCCTACGAGATTGACCCACTGGGACGACACAGCACTGATCACATGAAGATTTTTGACAAAAATGATAGGGTGTTGCCACCATTAAGTTACAAGTTTATATGCATGGGTTGTTCTATTACAAACAAGCAGGGGTGATGGGAAAATGGGCATTGATATCCTACAGTATACGTCAGTCATCTTGTTTCCTCCAAGCCAAATTTTAGTTCTAAAGGAATATTTAATTTAAAAAATATATATTACAACTGAAACTATGCATTCGAATATCTGAAATCTAACCTGTTTATAACTTTTTTCAAATGTATGTGAATATAAACGTTTGGGATTTTAATTTCAAGTTATTTAAAACAATCCTTTTAGTTTCCATTTTGATGCACCTTTTTATAGAGTAATAAACAACGTCTTATGATGATAATACTTTCTTAAATTTTCATATAAAATATTATATGTAACTTGTATATTATTAATAGGTGTGACAATTTTTATATTATTCAAATTAATTGTTTTTGAGAGAACTAATAATTTGTGACAAAATAAAAGTAAATAAGAACTGTATGTGCACTAACGTGTAGTTGAGATAACGTCTTTTCAAAATTAAAAGAATTTTAAATACTTCTAGTTCAGAACAAAACATTCACCGTTTTTAGAAATTGTAAACTTTGTTAGTTTTTAAGGTTTTATTTTAATTTGTATTCATCAACCCCTTTACAATATATACAGGGTATTCCACAAATGACTTCCTGACTTTAAAATTAAATATCTCGGAAACGGAAATCAATAGAAGAGTGAAACAAGCGGTATGTTCATTTTGAAAGCCGTAAATATCTGATACAGAAGTTTCAAAATTTGTTACAAATGCTTTCGTGGCGTTGTATGCTGAGTACGTAGTCCGATAAATAGGATATAAACTGTCCATTATGCACACACACTCAAACAGTCGTTGCACTCACATCACAATCGATTCAAAATGTGCACCTTTCGCAGCAGAGAGAAAATTTCGTTCACCCTCTAAACTGTGTGAACAGAAATGAATGAATGTGCCGCACAGATCGACTGTTCAAGCAAGCTCGTAAAGTTTTGCAGGATTGTTCCGCAAATAAAGTGTCCTTCAATGTGCCCCACAAAATGTAATATCAGGGGGTCAGGTGAGTATGGAGGCCAATCCATGCTTGTTCCAGCGTACAGCGCTACCTGTCGACAATTTGTTTAACTAATTTTGAAACTTCTGTATAAGATTATTCCGGTTTCGAAATAAACATACATCTTGTTTCATTCTTCTATCGATCTCCGTTTCCGAGATTTTTTTTTAATCATGGAGACCTTTGTGGAACACCCTGTATCAACAGTTAAAAAATTTAGTATTCTGTCTAAAATCTTATTACTCTAAAATAGTAACAAAAAATCATATTAAATTATAGCTATTAATATTTTTATTTAAAATATGATCCAAAAAATCCCAAATTTAATTATGCGGTAAGTAACTTTATCCTTCTACATCCACTTAAACACATAAATTATATAGTCATAACCCTATATTTCAAATTTAAAAAAAAAATCAGAATCATCAGTTTCAAATTTATGCATGTTCTCAAACCAACTCTCTGATACACGATATAGGTAATAGTCATTAACCGAACGTAGAAGCGAAACAAAAAAAAATTCCCAACCGAACCGATAACGACGCCTCGAAATTTATTTGGATGGGTTCAGAACCTGATTAAGTTGTTAGGTTGAAGACGAGAAGGGGGGAAAAAATGTCGGAATGGACTTCGATCTAATAAACTGGAAAGAAGAGTTAACCCAACTGAAGCGAAGTGATCGTCGCTATGATTTAGGCGCCACCTTTTAACGTCCTCGTTAATGACGCAGAAAAGCGAAGCAAAAAAAAAATCGTCGGTTTATTTCAGAGGGTGGTCGATGTTGCTGCTTAATTACGTTCGAATAAGGGTAGGTTGGGTCCCCCGACAAGTATGGTGGGTAGTAATTTTTGAGTGGAGCTGAGTTTAGTTGTTGGTCGTTTGCATGACAATAATGGAAGCTCACTACTATTGGTCGATTAAGAAGAAGAAGGAAGTGGTTTTTTGAGATCGGAACTCGGTATTTGAATGTTTGAGGCTGTATCTAAAGAAATGAATGAAGGAATTTGAATTGCAAATTGGATTGGTGGATCTACTCGCCCTATTGTAGGAAAGACAGAGCATTAGGACGTGTTTTATTGTAGCCGGAGAGAGGATTGTCAGTGTATTTTCATGATTAATTTGTAATTCTTGTCGGTGGAAATGAGTTTGGAATTTTTAGAAGAACAAAATTATATGTGTTTCTTATTGGATAGCCATCACTGAATTATTCATGAAGCGAAAGAGTGTCGCAAAATAAAATCCAAGGATTACGAAACTGTAATTGAATAAATTTTTGGATATATTATAAAATACGGCTTGACTGAAAACTCTGAGAACAGAAACATGAATCAATATTTACCTTCCACTTCCCATCAATACTTTCTCGTTAAACTCCTTTTCTTTTTTTATTGTTTTGATACTATTCATCATAAGCAGACTTCATTATTCGGATGTATAGAAAAAGTCTTTCTTAATTTCAAAATTTTAAGTTGATAAAATGTATCTTTATGGGCTCACATATTTCACAAAAGAACTTGTCCAATTGAAAGAAATTTAGGTATCCCATCAAACACCTAAAATTTATAATTTTATTTTTTTTAAAAATAATGTTTCCTAATTCTTTTTGTAATGAAGGTAGCTGTGATTTTTTTTAAGTTAAAATATAAAGATTTGAAATAAAAATAATGAAAAATTACTCTAATACATCGTTTAGGTTACCTACAATCGGCCCAAAATTGAATAATTTTAACAAATTTAGCTTAATTTTGTTTCGTATTCCATCTAAATTAGTGTCAATGGTGATAGACACGGCAAATCTTACATAATCTAGCATTTGTTTTCTTTTTTCAAGTGACAAATAGCTTTAATATAAGAAAATAGAATGTACTGACAACAAAGCAAAAGTTCAATTTATTGAAGAAAATAGTAAACTAAATTCATCTAGCAGAAAACCTAAATTTTTTCAATTGGGTTATATTTTTTTGTGGCTTATGTGAGTCAATGGAGACAACTATTTATCAACTTGGAATTTTGAACTTCCCTCCCCCCCCCCAAAAAAAAAATTGATACACCCTATTCTGCATCCGTTGAAATGGGTCAGAAGCTAATTAGAAAAACTGTACTTGAATTATTAATTATAAGACATTTTGAATCCTGCTTTTAACTATTACTTTCCGCATACTTTGAAATGATTCAATATTTTAAAAAATATTTGTGTATGGTATTTAACTATTGAAATAGTTTCTTTACCACAAATGCGGATTTATTATATTATTGGAAAAATCATTCTTTTTCTGAATAAATAAATTAAAAAGTACTTCTAAAACCTTAAGTAACACTTTCTTTTATTTTTACTTTATATAAAGCATGGAACTAATTTTTTTATGCGAGCCCTGCATGACTTATTTATGTTAAATCTTTTGCGCTGATTTTTCAAATGAAATACTAAATGGTATTACTATATACATCTCAACTGTCCAGAGTAAGCGTGATTTGTAGGCATATTTATTACAAAAGGTTCCCTTTTCGGACATATTACGAATTAATGTACCAAAACTCTCTTAAGAGGAAATATATGTATAAAAATTGTAAGCACTAATATTCATATATTCATCACTTACTCTATTTCGTCGCCTTTTTGAACGACAAGAGTCAAAGTTGTGGAAATCTCTTTGTTCTTATCTGTGAGATTAAGACATTTTTCTCCGGAGTAACAGGCAGTCTGGAAAGCAAGAGAAGCAAAATTATTTCACAGTGTTTGATAATAACATGCATTCAAGGAATAACAGTGATTTAAGGGAACACTCTCCTCTCTTCTCAATTTATGTAAGTGAAACTTTATCAAAAATACAGCATATTCGTTAGACTTAGATTTTTTTAGACGTTTTAAAATGTTAAATATTTAAAATGTATTCTTTTTTTGGAAAAATATATTATGTCTATATGATATTTTTTATACATATTTTGTGAAAATATGTTAATGTGAGAAAACTTGGCATAGAGCCATTGTAATTCTCTCTACATGTTTCGGATTATGAAGATTACCAAGTAAAATTTTAATGGTCTTTACATTTTTTTGTCTATGAAATACTCTTACTTTAATATATGATTAAACTTTACTTTTAGTATAAAACTTTATTTTTCAAAAAAGAAATTGCAACAATGCAAAATATTTTAACTATATTCTACATTGCTAGCACAATGAAGTCTTACACCACAAATGTTGCATTCATATAAAACAAACTCAGATACTTAATACAACGTTCAATAAGGCATATTTTTACACATTCAAATATTAACATCATAGAATAAGGACATGCACATAATTTACAAAAACCATCCATCTCGAAAACTCATGAAAAAAATAATTTATTAAATATATATATATTCATTTATAAACCGTAAAAAACTATATTTAGATAAACATTTTCACATAATTGTATTTATAGTAAAAATTCTCAATAATTCACGGCTTTTTACAACTTAACCTACATTATATTTAGATCAGGTATAAAAACATGGGCATTATACGCTTGCAAACGCTTATTTTTAACAAAGACAAAATATAACACGAGTATAACGAGTCTCAGCTCATATCGAAACATCAATATTACTTATTTGTAATTGAATAACATTAAATATAATGTGTAACCAAAATTGTACGAACTTGAAATGTAATTATAATTTGATAATATAATACTTTTATACAAAAATGAGCGTCATCTTCAAGCGAAAACAATCACGATCTCAATAACAGTTTTCCTGCATTGACCATTCTTCTCTTACTATTGCTTTAAAGCAATTCGAAATTGAAACTATTATATCTTCATGGATTAGCTATTTGGAAGGATTTTTTTAATACACAAATCTTTCAACATTTTTTCTTTGATGTGTAGCACGCTTTTAGGTTAGTGCTTCTCAATTTGTAAATAACAGTGAAAATTGAAGAATCACTCTCACAGAAAATTTGTGTAAAGTTATCAGATTTTGTTGCCATTACGATGTAAAATTAAAAATCTGCCAATATTTAACTACTTTTTTACTAATGTAAATATTTTAACACGAACTTCCTTATTTAAACATGATGATTGAAAATAGAAATTGGATGCTTAAAGATTGCTTCATTTATTTTTTAAAAACGCTCTAGTTATGCTTTTAATTTTCTAAATCCAAAAATTCTGTTAAAAATTAGGTGTCATATTTAGAAGCATAGAAAATATAATTTAATTTCTTTTCTACGATAAAATGTTGGGGTTGAAAGCTTCAAACTGACCACAACACATTTGCATAAACTTCCTCATCGAACAAGAACTTTCCGAGTAATGCTAACCAGATGACTTATAAGAATGTCATCAACGATGCATTATACACTAAAAGACTGTATAAAGTATTGGATTAACTTCATCTAATAATGATAATCTTCACAATTTGTCACATATGTCAAATTAATACAGTAAGCTACATTTCATGATGATGGATGAGAACAGTATCATTTTTATACTATTATATTTATCATTTCGTTACTTATAAATTCCTAAATGACGTCGTAAAAGAATGTTGCGAATATAAACTTACTACATGCACGCGCAAACTACATCCATCTTTAATGAATATATACAAACTATATATTTATTAAAGGTGGATTTTTCCTTAACATATATTATTAGTTGTAATTATACAATTGAAAATATATAAAAAAAACTATGGATTATGTAAATCTCGCGGATATTTTGTATGTTATACACTACCTAAAACTCATATTATACGCACAAAAGAAATTCCAAATATATAATATTCAGATACAAAAGAGCGCAAGATAAGATTAATTTAAATCTTAAAAAATAGACGAATAAAAAGTGCTAAAGTTCAAAAAGGAGACGCACACTACAACTTCCACTCTTTCCGGAGCAGTTAATCAGACAATTTTTTATAGTTTTGTAAGTTTATTTACAATCTTAATTAGAACTCTGCTTATTTTCATATGTATGATGGCATGGTAAATAAGACAATTATAAGTTTGAATGATTAAATTGTTAAGGATTTTCCCTTCTCTAAAAAATGAGTGAGACTTATGAGGACTATGAGGAAAAAGACAACATAAAGTTCCTCAGTTCCACGAAATATTAAATCGGAGAATTTAGTAAGCGTCTGTTTCATCAAAAGTGACAAAAGTTTATTAAAAATATCAGCATGCATTTTTATCAGTCAACTTACTTGCATTAAAGAATTTTCCATCATTTAAAAATGTGCAATACGAACACAGCTTCGTTTTCCTATCTACGATATAAGGTACAACTCTGTCAACTTACATTTTTCTGGATAAATCGGGAATAGAAGAATTGTGGTGTCGTCTAGTTTCAAAACCAGATAGATCCACATTTTTCGTATTTTTTCAATACATTACATCCCATTGCGGTATTGACTAAAAGCTTATGAATCCCGTCTTCAAAGTCAAGGGTTTAGATTCAAAAATACGTGGCTGTATTCAATTTTGCTGTCTCATTTAAAATTTAAGAAAATGTATGTGGTTTTGGAACTAAACGTCTCAATTAATGATGAGGGAGTGAGGGTTTTTGCTTTGAAAAAAAAAATTCTTAAAATCTATTCCAAAATCACTTGTTATAAAGTTACCAATTTATCCCACCACATCATCGAAGTAAAGATGAAGAGAACAAATATTTACGGAACAACATTAACAGCTCATCCAATAGTCATCCCAAAGACAAACCCCCATTGTCGAAAAACCTTTCCAAACAATTTCCTTCCACCGTCCACAAATTGAAACGTTCAATCTATACCGACGCTAATCTTATCCGAATTCCTTGAACCCTCTCTAATATGCGTGGAATTTGCATAATCCATCAAACAGAGCGGCAGACTATTAGGTGGGGCCCCGGAGGTAACTTTGATATGCAAATTCGGCTGAGGAGAAACCACTCAAGTACAATTCATCATTCGACACACCCTGTCGAGCTTTCCCATTGGACAGTCGTAATAGGGGTAAAGTTGCAGTGGATGGGGAGGGGGTATTCGGAACGATTCTGATTGTAATGAATGGTTATTGTACCGTGCGGTATCATTTATAATTTGTCTCTAAAAATGGAATGTTTAAGAATATGTTTAAAATTGTATCGTGTTATTATGAAACTGACTTTGTTCAAATCTCCAAGGAAATCTGGTTATTTATCATTGGTAGTCATGGAGAGTGGTGGAGTTTACCACTAATTTTTATTTTATGAATCTTGATGGTAAAATGATAAATGAAAGAATATAAAGACAATAAATATTTTCAATGTTTTTTTTTTTTTTTTAATTCCTTGGTGAATAATATTGTTTAATAAGATCTTATATAGTTGTTTTAAGAAATAAAGTATTTTTAAAAGAAAAAACAAAATTTTACTTAATTAATAATGTTACATTTCGTTATAATTCTTATTCCAAAATAATTTATTATTCTTTTATTTAAGAAATCTTTATCATTTGTTGTTAAGTCCACAGGAAAAGCAGTATAACTGGTATGTAGATTATTTTTAAACAAATATATTTTTATTAGATAATAATAACTGCCCTTTGTAATATCATGAAAAATTCTATTCGTATTTTTTTTAAGTTAATAGTTTATGAATTCCCTGATGTCGGACAGTTAGTCTATTTAGATGTTTAAAAGCACAGACACGATAATAAGATGCCTACTAGGATAAAAACTCGTCATGAAAAACACTTCTTTAAGAATATTTAAAACAAAACTATGTAAAGTACACAATTAGTGGGCTTCTGTACCTATTAATTGCGTATTTTACGTTCTTTTTGTATTTAAGAATATGTTTAACACTAAAACAGACTTGTTATTAATTTTAAATAAAAATATATAAATATTTAATAAACGAAGCCACATAGCCCCCTATTTACGTAAAAACGTCTTTACAACTGATCTCACAGCTTAAGGGTAAAAAACTTTGGTCTTTTTGTGCTAATATATTCTTTAGATATGTTCTTTCTGCGTATAAATGTTTCTTGTATTTTAATTCGAACTTTAATTACTACATTTTCATTTCGAATGTATTTATTTTTTATAAATAACAATAACTTTTGAATTTGGCTTTTAATCTTTGAAGCTTGGGTTTTGGTAACGTGTATGCGACTCCAATTTAACGATTCTATCACAAAACAGTTCAGATATATACAATTTTAAAATCGCGTGACTAGCTGCAAAAGTTCCAAAATCTAACGGAAAAATACATTTCTAAATTATACTACCCATTTTCATTTCTTATCGCCAAGCCTTACTATTCTCATATCGATTCAAAGAGGGTATCCTACGAGATCAATTCTTAAAACGCAACCACATCAAAATGAATAGCACCTTGGAATCAATCCATCCGGTTCTCACCTCACGAAAACGAATATTTCAAACAAGTTCTCATTTCCTCATAAATCAATAAATCCCTTTCAAAACTTCCCCACCTCAAATACACTCCTTAACTAAACTCCTCCATTCAAACTATCGAACTCGGATGCAGATCCTCATGAACGAAAGCGATCTTAACGAGACCACCGCCTACTCTCAAATAGGATTGCCTGCTAATGAGTCTACACCCCGAATCTTCATTAGAAAGTGCATAATGAAGGTTAATTAAAAGCTCTCATCTTCAAGGTAAACTGCTTCTCTCAAAACTTCCTTAGTTTTATGAAATGAAGTCTTAGTTATTTTTGACCTCCATCATTGTTTTATACTTTAAAGAGCATTTTTCTAGATCTAACTAGACCCTTCTATAGACACTGCACAGATTGCTTGATGATCAAACTGGTGTGTATTCTACTAATATAAATAAATAACAATATTATTAATATATCTGGGGTGCAATATCGCATGACTTTCTATTGCGTTTAACCAAAATTCGTGTCTATTTTATTATTTTTTTTGTAATGCTCAGAACAACCACTAATTTATCTATGCAGAATTTCTGTGTCTCAAATTTGAATTTAAATGACCATGGCGTTTTATATGGGGGTGCCAAAATCAATTTCAAAGCGATAAAATAAAATCTTACAAATGAAAACTTTCATTTTTCTAACCACTTGATAAGACGTTTTCATACAATACCTCAAAAATATAAGTCGAAATAAGAATAAGCTCCCAAAATTAATTTTTCATCTACTGTTTAACAGAGTGACTGTCACCACCATCTACGAAATTTTTCTGTAAATTCAAATTATCTGCGAATCAGAAGTGCTCTTCACTCTCGAAATAACACTCTCATTTTGGAGAATTCTGCGATCATTACGGCTACTTTCTTTATATTTTACAATAGTTTCGTCATTGAATCACTTGACTTTTGATGAAACAAGCATCCTCGAATTTTAAAGGAAAGTCATTTACTCAGATTTCTTTTCGGCCTCTTTTTGCGTCTTCAGCTCATGCTTAGTCATTTTACTTATATTATCAGAATTAAAACGAAACTTCTTGGTCGAATGGATACGGCGTTGAACTCTAGAACGAGAGGTCCGCGATTCGATGCAGCTTGTCAGTATTGATTTCTTATAGCATTTAAAATCGTACTCATTTTTGACGAAATAAATTTTTACAAAGCGAATTTCCTCAGTTTCACGAAATATTTCATAGGAGCATATAGTAAACATCTTCTTTTTCGTCAAAAATGACAGAAATTTCGCCAAATAGGAAAATGCACTTTTAACAGTGTTCCTATTCATCGGTTCACTAGAATTTCTCATCCCAATTATTACTCACATCATTCCAAAGTTTTATCATATGCACTGAATAGAGAATACGAATTCCACGAATTCATGAGCGCAATATTCCAAGAATTCATGAGCCCAATATTCCAAGAATTCATGAGCCCAATATTCCAAGAATTCATGAGCCCAATATTTGAATGTCCTGTTCAGTGTGACTGTCCACTGGGGGTGCTTTGACCGAGTCTAACCTTCTGGGCGGACTCCACCCTCTGGCGCGAGCCGACGCCCTAATAACTTATTAATTGAGGATCACCATCTGATGACAGCACTCTATTTGCGATAAAGAAAAGGCGATAATGAAAGTGGAGAGTCCATTAAAATGATGTATCGGGGAGTTCTTGTTCCTTGAGATTGGGTCCGGAGTTTGGTGGAGGACGGAAAGTTCGAAATTTAATATTGGAATTCTTGACTTGGGAAAGGGTGGAGAGTTTTTTGTTCCAGAAATTGCTCTGTGCCAACGTGATCGGAATTGGAATGAAATGCTTGAAAACCATGTAATAATATAAAAGGGAAGAATTTGTGTTTAATTTAGATACTATTTAAGTAAGTAATGATTTAACTTGAAAAAATCATGTAGCATTGCTGAGAAACTCTTAAAATAACATCTTAAAATATGGCATAGAAGTTTTATCCATATTATATATGCTGACTAAAAACGAATTCGACATAATCTGTTTTAATCGTATATTTGAATTCTTGATGTATGGTAACAAAATATTTATAAGAAATACAATAGTGTATTATTGTAGTTTAAATTTCATATCGTATTTGACATATAATTCCAATTAATTGTGAAACAATCTATGAAAATGTATAAAATCCGTAATGTGATTGGAAAAGCCCAGTCTGCACATATATATAAAATGTATGCAAAATAAGCTAAAAATGATTTCAGTGAATATAAAGTTTTATGTTATGTATGTCTAATAGATTACATAGAAAATTGAAGTTTCAAATCTTAATAAAACAGAAAATACTGCTCATTTTATTAATGTTAAGAAGTTATCAAATGTCTAGATTTTTTTTAACAACAACAAAGAACTAAAATATAAAATTTTATCTTAGTTGATATGTTTCATTTGAGAAACGTTTCATTTTTCTCTATGTTTACTAGATATCATTTAAGAACAGGAGCAACTTGATTGGATGTTATAAAGAAAACGTTGTTATGACAAATAAAATTGTAAGAACTAATCAACCTAATGAGATTAAAGTGGCGGTTGTTCTTGATATTGAAGGGTCATTATAATAGGAGTCTACTGTATAATTTAATAATATAAGTTTATCCACATTAAATGTTCAGACTATACACCAGTTTCATTTTTTTTATCACTTGCCTTCATTATTTTTACTTGACATCTGTTACCTGATATATTAAGTACTTAAAGTTTAAGCTGTCAAGAATCAGACTTATAAAACACAAAATTCCGACCTTTCAACTATTTTTTTATCAAAATATGATGAAATATCTTAAATTCCTAACGACAGAAATAACTTTTGGATTTTTCGCAAAATCCATTATGCATAAGAGGTGTTGGAAAGTTCCCGAACAGGTGACGCACTTTCTTTTGAGCAGTGCGCATCTGTAATCCCTGGAAAGACATGTCGAAATATTCCTCGCGATCTCCCAGCTCCGCCATTTCTTAGCGACATAAAAAGCAGCCCCTTTTCTATTGGCTGTCGTTCGAAATTTAGCAAGTGAAGGGTTTCTAATGGAGGTTCTTTGTGTTACGAGAAAGTACCTCATTTGAATTTTAAATCGGGTATTTTGATATGGTAATACGGATTTGCTGTGGTTCATTGTTTGCGCTTTTAATTTGACTTTATAGTTTGAGAAACCTGGAGGTGGGGAGAGCGAAGATAATGTCAGAAAAACCTTTCGCGTTTCATTAGGTTTTTAAAAGTTAGGGATCACGGTATAATTTAATACGTGTGGTAGCTAGCGCAAACTTTGAAGGTAGTTTTGAATGCCTTTAGAAAATATTGATGGAATTAACTTTAAATGACTTTTATAAAGGACATGGCTCAGGGAGGTTTTGAAAAATTATGTTAATATAATTTTTGAGGAACATAATCGTAGAAAATACTGAAAAACACATTCTTAGAAGATTATAAGAGTAATTTTACATAAAATTTAAATATATATTTTATTTTAAAAAAATTAAACCCAAGGCACATTTCAAATAAAAAATTTTAGGAGTTCCGGGAGTTTTAGTCGGAATAAATTAATTGTAAAATTGAATAACTATTGACTAAACCAATTATTCTCAACCTTTTTCCCGTCACTTATCCCTTGATAAAACTTTTACTTTATGAGTACCATCTTCTCTCATAGTCCTTCACACCCATCTCTCTACGTAAAAAAAGTTTGTTTCGTTAGGTATTAATGTTTTTAGGTTTGCTGGCAAATTAATCAAACGACTCAAATTGATTACTTATAGGCTCTCATTTTATATTTTACTTATTACATTTATTTATTTATTTATGTTTTTTATTATTTATTTATTTATGTTTTTTATTATTTATTTATTTATTTATTTATGTTTTTTATTATTTATTTATTTATTTATTTATTTATTTATTTATTTATTTATTATTTTAAGTAATAAGCCGTTACAGTTATTATTTTCGCGTACCCCCAACTGGACCGCCAAGTACCCCCGGGGTACGCTTACCACAAATTGATAACCGCTGGACTAGACTAAAAGTTTATATAATACCATACAATAAGCTAACAATTTTAAATTATTTATCACAACACAACAATGAAAAATTATTTAATAAATATATACTAATACAATTAAGTTAAGTATACAATTTTAACTATATTGTTCCGAAAGCAAATGATGTATTTTCCTACTTCACACCTCGTGAAATTTCTTAAGCAATTCTAACACTCATTTTTCAACTTTATTATTTGCAAAAAATGACTTATTTTTAATATTTTATTCTTCGTGAGTCTTTCTTCAAACAATTCCAACTTCCATTTAATAATCTTGAAAGGTGAAAAAATCAAACAGAAAAGAAAATATTCCTGTCACCCCATAATATCTCTTATTCCCCCATTTTTCTCAACCCATATCATTAAACACCAGATACGCCTTTTGAAGACCCTTTTTGTTTTATTTTGTGCAAACCTTTCTATAGATGAACAAACATTTGTTTTGATTCTACAGAAATAAAAAAAAAATTGGCGCGACGTCTACGAAAAGTTGGCATTAACAAATGTTCCTTGGCGAGACAAAAGAGTAAAGAATGGGTTACATCAGGAAATGGATGAAAGTGACCCAGATCTCTTTTATTAATCCATTTTCCCTGCTTTGATATTCTCCGCTTCGGCGAATTGTGGCACAAGCTGCTGTATTTCGGAATCAGAGGACCGCAACGTCGCAGGTAGAAGTTTTTTGGCGAAGCCTTTTAAGAATTTGGTTAGTAACTGCACTGTAAAAAATACTTAAAAATGAGTACCTGAAAATACTTTTTATTCTTTAAATATCATTGCATCGTAAATGAGCGATGACGTACTCAAATTTAAATAACAGTTACTTTCTCAAAAATGAGCTGTGTGATTTAATATTGATAATATCAGTTTCTGTTCAAAGCATCTTTACAAAGTGACCTGTCAGACTTAAAATAGTTGTTAAGATGGTTTTCCACATTATTTTATGTCGATTGCTTAAATAGAAACTGAGTTATTACAACTCAATTATTTTACATCCCATTATTTTGGCACAACTTTTTAACATTTCTTCTGTTTATAACTTCTTTACCACGTCCTAGTAGCACAACGGATAAGACATTGGGATGCGATGCCTGAGGACGTGGGATCGATTCCCGGTACGTCTTGGTTGTGATTGTCGCGATTTATTGAAAGTGATTTATGAAGGCAGCCTATGAAAGCATCACCTCTGCTTTTTTATTCATTTTTAATCATTGTACTTATTTTTGGGTAAATGTCTTTTTCAAAATTGAAACTGACGTTTTCGAAGCTATGATAAGTATCGAATATACTCAAAAATGAATACATTCTACTTAGTTTTGAGTACTTATTTTTCACTGTGTTCGCACCAGAGCCGCATAATGGGCATTGGTGACGCTTCGAAATTGAACTCTAAGGAGAGATCCAGGATCACCGTCTCGAAATTTTAAACCACGGTCAGATGACGCAGCTTCCTGAACGATTGGAAAATTCATTTTCAGCACATTTCAAAACCAATAACCATTTTCATCCAAACGTACATAAATTGTATGACTAGTTTTGTAGATTTGTTTTTATAAATTTTGTATTTTACAAATATTTCATGCATAAAAGGAACTTATATAAAAATATTATTAAAGAGACGAGACATTTTTAAAGGAAAACGAATAATGCATAAAAGTTATCGCAGCAAATGTCACGCAACTAGACTCTTGTGGATTTAAAATAAATTGCATTATCGTATCTTCTTTTCACTCTTCGAAATGGATTAACTCTCTAAGGAATAGTGACTGAAAATATACGTCATATATGAGAGTTTTCTCAACAATACACATAGTTTGTTGAAATATTATTGTAGTCAAAAAGAATTGAGGGTGCACTTTTGAAAATCATCTATAATAAAATAATATTTTTAAATATTTTTTTTTTAAATATGAAATAAAAAACAGTAACAAATTTACAATTCTTCGAATTTTTGCTCTCCTCTTAAAAAAACCCAATAAAAATATGTTAACTGAAATTAAATCTGGTATTTATGGGAACAGTAGACCTCGCGACCAAAAATATCTGAGCTTTAAATTAAACGGAAACTTTCAAACGTCGGCCATCTTGAAATCAAGTAATAAAAAATGCCACCAACTCGAAATAAAGTTTAAAAAATCTTTACAGTTTAAAAAAAAAACGTCATTTTTAATGAATAAGGATGATTCATGCCAAATTTGTCGAAAATTGAACAACGCTTTTGGTTATGTCTGCGTTACAAACAAATTCACATACAAACAGACGAAATGCCGAAATGTCGAGTTAAACAGGACCACGCTACCACTCTGTCAATAAATCAATAAAAACTTTACTATTATCAACATGTCCCAAACAATGATCAATCTAAAAAGAAAATATTGTGTAATGCTTACTTTAATTTGGACATTAATTTAATTTTAATAGTCTTGTTATTAAAATGAGATAAATTGTTTTTCGAATAATTAGCTAAAACAGAAAAATCTTTTTATCTACAATACCTTACTCTTCCCTATTAACATTCAAGTGAATTTTTTATTGTAAAATAGTTTTCACGGTACTGAAGTTTAAATAATTTTTCTTGTACATGTTATTTAATAAAATATTTTTAATTTTAATTAACTGTAAAAAAAAGATAGCTTGTATGTTGTACTTTAAACATTTAAAATCTTATATATAAAGCAGAAATCTCCAAAATCTGTCCGGATGTGTGTTTGTTTGTTTGTTGGTTTGTCAGTATTTTATAGGTTCCGTAACTACAAAACGCAGAACTTTGAAATTCACAGAATAGTTAGTTCAAAAAATAAGAATTTTAACGCGACTATTTTCGAGTCTCTACGATGTTCCATTCGAATGTTATGACATTTTTTAGCGTACATCAGCAAAGTTTCACGAAGTGGCAACAGTAAAATCAGTTAAAATCAACGGAGAAAAGCGAAAATATGATATAAAATAATTATGAAACAATTAGAATGTCGATCTTTACACGAAATACTCCACAATTACACAACGTAGCTTTATTAAATTTACAAAGAACTTTACTTGAAAAATTAGATGTTTTTTGTGATAACTTTTAAGTTTGTACGATGTTCTATTCGTATCTTATAACTATTTTAATGTATTCCATTGACTTAACATGGATGAAAATATCGTATGCAATTTAAAATAATTTTTTTCGTTATTGACACTACAAAAATGACGTCATTTGTTTTGTTTGATTTAATAATTATTAAAAAACGTCTGCACATTGGGCTTTTGTTACAATACGGATTCATTCATAAATTAAAACAATTAGAGTTTTATATTAGGGAAATGGTTTAGAATAGTTTTAAAAGGTTATAATTGTCTTATATCTTTTGTTTTGTTTGTATATAGGTTAATAGTAACTATATTTAATTATCTTAGATCGAACTTTTACAATAATTCTTCCAAAATGCGGGTAATTTGAATATGAAGTCCATTTTATTTATTTGAAAAATATTTAATGCAAGTATTTTTTTTAATTGTATGAAGCTTAGTTTCACTTTGAATTTTAAACTCTATATGACCTTTTAATGTTATTAAAGAATAAAATTCACCAGATACCGAATGATAATTGAGAAAAGAAATATTTTATTTAATGTGCCAATGAATATTCCCTTTTAAAACATTAAATGGCGATCATTAAAAATTAAATGTTCTGAATGATTAAAGTACATGGTGAGATTATAATATGCTGCACTGTTTGCTAAACTATCGCCAAGTTATAACATTTTATTCTTTGGATAAAGTGCGTCTTGGCTTTAATTTGCAGTGTAAACTTCCTAAATATTTATATGACGGGTATTTTTTGATGCGAATGCAATATCAATAGTATCACAAAATAAAAACTTTAGGAAAAATGGTTTAAGAAATTGAGTAAATACCGAATTTTTAATACATTGATGCGGAAATAAAAAAAAATTCTGAAATTTAATATAGGTGATTATTCTTCTGTAATAATAGCATTCATGGAAATTAAAACATGGGTATTTGGACATTTAATTAAGAAAGTTGTGTAGTACTTTAAAACATACTATTTTTGGTTGAGTATTTATGCCAGCAGGCTGTTAATTTTATTATCACTTTTATTAAGAATTTGAGGCAGTTTATTCGCAAAAAACGTTTATGTTTATTCTGGCTGTAAATTACATTTTTATGTTTTGTATTAATGAGGTTAAAAATGCAAACTACTAATTAGATGCACAAGTTGTTGGTAGAAGAGATTGCAAATATGTTGCCTAAACGATACATTGGAACGGGCATTTGGAAATAGTCACATCAAAATTACAATACTGGAAAAAGCGAAATTCGGAATGTTTTGAAAGTTAAATCATGAGTTTTCATGATCAAATTTCTTAATTTGGTCATCTTTAACAAATTATTCTGTTATCTGTTTTTGCTGCCTTTTTCTCTTTCTTTGCTGCCTTTTTTACGATAGTATATTATTTACACCCATCATATGATTCCACTTGGAATTAAGGATTTTACAAATGTCGTTTTTTAATTTCTTGCAACTATGTACCAAAACTACCCATACCGAAAGGAAATTCCTGTTAATTTCTAAAAGTATTTTTGTGCAGGAATGTTTAATTTTTAAAACTCCATACCTTATGAGAGATAAACTAGAAATCATACGATTTTTATCGGTGCATTAGCAACCAAATAGTATAGATATATTTTTACTTTTTTAACTTCTAATTTATTTAAAATAAAAATATTTTAAATTATAAAAAAAAGTTTTATAACTTTTTTAAGGAGGAATTCTAAAATGGTATATGCGATTTTCTCTGGGAGGAGTGGAAATTTATATATTTTCTGTCATTTGTCGTTATTTTATTTACCCCGTGCGAAGAACGGGTACTTTTGCTAGTTAAATATAATTTTAAATAGAGTATTTGTATTAATTTAAAAATTTAGTATACTGGTGGAAAACTACTCTCTTGATGTGATATCACCTTTATCGTCAGAAAATTAAACTTCAGCGAACATGAAAAAATGTACCTATTGTTTTTATTTACTAAATTTTATTTGAAGCATGCCAAATTGCGTAATATTGTATTTAAAAATATCCTTAGCATTTTTTAAAACCAAAATAAGTACACTGTGAAAAATAGGTACTAAAAAATAAGTAAAATTGACAAATTTTTAGTTTTTGAGTACATTCGATGCTTATCATGGCTCCGAATACATAACTTTTCATTTTTGAAAAAGACATATACTCAAAAATGAGTAAAAAAGAGCAGCTGTTTTACTAGATTGGCTACTTTTATAAATCACTTTCAATAAATATCAACAATTACAAATAAGAATTTCTGGGAATAAAACCCAGATCCTCAGGCACCGCAGTTCAGTGCCTCTATCTGTTAAACTACCAGGATGACTCGAAAAATTTTTAAACAGAAGAAATGTTAAAAAGGTATGCCAAACAAATGGAAAGTAAAATAATTGAGTTGTAATAACTCAGTTTCCATTTAAGCAATCGACATCAAATAACGTAGAAATCATCTTCTGAAAACTATTTTAAGTTTTGGAAGTCTCTTTGTTAAGATGGCTTGAACAGAAACTGAGACAATAATTATTTTTGAGAAAGTACGGTTGCATAAATTTAAGTACTCATTTTTAAGTACCTTTTCTAGAGTGTAGTTTTATACATTTAGTATAATATTAGAATGAACAATCAAAACTTTTGAACTGTTACGACTTTTAAAATGAACTTTTTGAGAAATTTTGCAATTATAATGATAACACACTATAAAAATTATAGTGTTCCTTTATAGCCTAGTGGACTCGGAACCAGCCTCCGATGATGAGTTTGAATTTCATAATCGTATCGATGATCGCTGTGTAGAGGAGGATGGTGCCCAATAAATCTATCGTGTTCTGAATATCCGCATTATAATTTGTAGAGCGGAAGTTTGGAGGAGTTCAAATTTAGAATGCAGTGTTCCCGAAGTAAAAATCCGAGTTTTTCCTTTAGAATAGAACCCGAATATTTGCAGTGTTCCTTTAGGTACCTTTAGAGCGAAGTTAATCTAACTAACTACCGACGTTAGTTTAAGCAACCAAAAAACTAAAATGTTATCATAAGCATAAACAATATTAATTCTCAGCAAACGAACAAAATAAAAGATACTTTATACTTTAGTTATAATTACACTTTTGTTGATATAATCTAATAAAAAAACATACAGTATTTTGAATCCATAATGAAACCAACCACGCAAAGCAATCATTATTCGATCCCATTCCCTCCCTAAATAAAACCACACAAAATCGCAGCATTCCAAATTAAACACCATTACATCAACCTACAACATTCTCCTACGCTCCTCAGCTCCCAAAATACCTCATTCCATATCTTAGCATCAGACATATCTCATAACCAGTATAATGGTCAATTCTGAAAAAGCAGTTCTTCTCGAAATAGATCCTCGCCAACTTCGATCGATGCAACTTACTTTACTTCGCCATACGTGCCCAGTGAGATTAATTTGCGGCCGTATTTGAGCCTACACATGTCCGAACTATCTTTTGGGAAAGTGGCTTTCGGCAAAGTTCTTCCCCTAAGACCAGGACGGAGATCTCCATCTCACGGATGATTGTTGTTGCTATCGAACATTAACTTTTAGCCTCCCATAAAAGTTATCATTCGCGTTGGATCGGAAATTTATCGAAGTTTTTACTCGGCACTTTTTTTGTTCTGAGGGTTGTCTGGAAGTTTTTATTTGATTATAAGTGTTCTTTAGGGATGTTTAAGTGAAGTGAATTTTTACTGGGAAACTAAGTTTGAGCATTTGTTTAATTTTATCGTTTTTATGAGGGTATTGTGGTTTGGAATTGGGGGAATGTAGTGTTTGAAGTCATAAAAATGAACCCCCTTCTCCATAAAAATGAATAAAAAGTCGCAAAAAGAAGATTAAGCAATAAGAATAAATGCGAGTTGAGAATTTAATTTTTTCTGTAAACAAGTTTTTAAAAAGTTGTCGTATTTATTAAACTACTCCATAACTTATTCCTTTTTCATAATATTAATTCTTTTTTAATTTCGGAAAATGTATATATGCTTTTACAGTTTAAAATGTACACATTTTTATTATAATAAATAGAGTTTAATAACGTTTTAAAACTTTTTTTTTAACATCATTAAACACGTGATAATACATTTTTTCGGAAAGTAAGTATTAAAAACTTGTGCAAAAATACATATATTCATTATATTACATATCTTCAATTAAAACACTACATGCATTTTTAATTTGTAGTATGAAAGTTGTAAGTATTAATTTTTTAATTTTTTTAACTCATTTACAGCATAATTTTTAAAAAATTGCATCGTTTCATTATATATGTCAAAAAATGTTATTTAGCCTTAAGTAATAAGGTAAAACTAATTTTTAATCAACTGGAGTTAGTTCTAATTATAATTTTGGATAACTTTCTAAAATTGGAATGAAAAACTCATTTAAAAAGAGGTTATCACTCATCTGTGATACATTACTTTTCTGTTGTAGATTTAAAAAAATTGCAATGCTAAAAAAATAAAAAAAATAATGGTTTATAAAAAAATATGTTAAAACTGCAAATTTCAATTTGGAACTAACTAAAATGCAAATTAACTTATTGCGTTATTTTAATGAGCATATATTTTAATTGTTATCTATGGAGAATATGTTTTTATGATTTTTTTAATATCACACACATTAATCGACCCTTACAAAATGTATAGGGATATATTGATCTAAAAACTAATTAAAATGTTTTAAAGTTTAGAAGTTTTTAGTGCATAATATTTCAAAACTAGCATATTGTTTCCAGAATATATTTACACGGGAACGCCTTACATACTTATAACCAAAAACGATGTAAAATCTTATTTTTTGACAAAAATACGATACCGGTATTGGTTAAAAATAATTAAATGACGGCGGTAATTATTTTCGATTAATATTATTTCGGCGGTAATTAAAACGAATCTTTCACATTATTAGGATTTATTTTCCGAATAAATATGCGAACACATTTATATTTTCATAATATTGATAATATATACAAATTAGAGATGTTTAAATCACCATCTTCACACTCAATAATATTTAAGCTAAACATAATCTTGGAGAATTGTAGAAAGTCTATTGTAAAATAACTTTATATATTAAGCAAATTTAACAAAAACTAGAAGACCTAATACAGAGAAAGAAAACCAGAAACAAAAAACTCTTTCTACTCTTTGTAAGAATAAAATGAAATTTCCTGAGATTTCAGGAAACCATAAACCGAACGTCAAGTTAAAAAAGGGATTTTCTCACAGATTACTTTAAATTGTGTCCGTGTCATGGGAGTAGAGTTATTCTTAAAATTGGAAATTCAAAGTCGATTTTTGATTTGTAGAAAATCCCTGACGAATATTTCAATGACCACAAATGACTCAATTTGTTCGAAATGGGTCGTTGTAGTCGTGCACAAGGGAATAGTATTTTGTTATTCTTCCCGCTCTCTTCTTATTTTGTCTATTTGAAGAAACTATTAAGAGTATAATAAAACCAGTGATACAATAACAAAATCTAAATTTTAAAAAATACATTCACAATAAACTGATTTTGTTTTATTATATTTATATATAATCCTCGCTGGTTGGATTTTATTTATTGAATACGAAATATATTTGCTTTCTTAAAATAACGATTAGTGCGTGATTTTTATGTATAAATATTTATTCTATTTTCAATTTTCAGTATTAAAATAACAAAGTTTTACTTCATGTTAATCATTACAATAAAAATATTTGAAAAGCGTTTTTATTTGGGGATTATTTATTAATGTAATAAACACTGTACTAAAATTACTTTAAATAGGTAATTTTTAGTATCTTTAAAAATTTCTTACTTGTTTAATGTGTGACAGTCATTTGAGACTTAAAACACTCAAATATTTGGTAATATGTTGATAGATTCTAATATATTCTATCATTTTTAGCAAAATATAGTAAAATTGGCGCTTTTATGAAGATTTTTATCTAAACTAGACGCAACCACTAGTTTTTGATTGGCTGTTGGAATTATAAATTTTTAATTTTAACAAGGGTTGGTGGTTTGAAAACCTGTATTTGATATATCTAACTATTTTTATAAACTTTTCAAATATACTCTAATATAAATTTACAATTAAAAATGAAAACAAATTAAATGAGAGTAGAGTGAATGAAATTGAGCGTTTGAAATGACAATTTAATTTGTTTTAACGTAGCAAGCTTCCATCACAAGTTTGAGCAAACTCAAAGGTTTTTCCTTTAAATTACTGAACGTCGAAGTTGAAAAGTAATTACGTTAAACAATAATTATTGCTATTCATTAAAATTGTAAATATTTACATGCAACAAATATGTACAGGTATGTGCTGATGACTACTTATCATAAAAAGGGTATGGTATAAAAAGAACCCCTATTTTAGGTAATGAAACAATAAATGTTTTATCGTAACTGTACTTTACTTTTAGTTCAGATAGGGTTTGTTAAATTTTTATTACCCTCTGTTCATACATTCGATATATTAATGGGCATTAAAAAATACATTATTTCTAACATTCAAATATTTTACCTTAATATCAAAGTACGAAAAAATTAAATTTATAACTGCGCGTGATGAATGCAATTCACCAAAAAATATTCTATTAAAACAAAAACGAATCGGAACTCCACTGGGAAATGTACAAATCTAGAGATTTTATACCCGATTGAAACATTACGCTTTTTTTTACTACCATTAAGAAAAGAGCTAAATAAAAAGGAAAAGTATTCGTTTTCTATGCTTTACCGTCCATAAAAACCATAAACAAAGTTATAGAGGGACACCGCATGGCCATTCTTGTCATCAATTTAAACAAAGAAAAACCTACAAAATAGATAAAGAATGATTAATGGAAATATTCTACCCTTCGCTTTTTTTTTTAATTTATCGACGTTAGAATCGATGCAAATTTCGAAAAAGTAGTTTCCGAAGCCGAATGTTTCCGAATGAGTAATGGCCCGTGATCTGATTGGGTGGAATCGAATTGTTAACGGCAAAGGAAGTTTCCCCTAACAAAAGAAGGGGTCTTTTTAAGGGATTGATGATACGAATTGAAAGTTAGTCAATCGAAATCGAATCAGAATCAACGCAAACTACGTAAAAATATCGTTTAGAATCCTTTCGCTTTGTAAAAAAAAACACGTAATGATATTTGCTGTATTTCGATGAAGAAAGTTTCGTGGAATTTATATAAGTTTGAAATCATTTTGATTGCCAAGTGTCATATAAGTTTTTTTAATGAGATGTTATTATAAGCTTTTAAAAAAAAACAATATTGGCTAAAAATATATTTTGAAGACGGCTATCTATATGCGAATCATACCAAAATATTGTTGAAACCTAATGCTTGGAAATATTTATATAATGTTATGTGTGCAGTTTTAAGCACCCTGACACATACTCTCAGGATATCACGTCCAAGGATCTCCATTTTATCCAAAAATGCATCCATTTTTTTAAATTCATAAAAATACTCCACTTTATTTTATTTTTTTAATTTTAAAGGCTTAAAGTACAACTTACAAGATATCTCTTTACAGGTAATTAAATTTTTTAGAGCGACGTGAAATTGTATACACAAGAAAAATTATTTAATTTTCCGACCGATAAAAACTACTTTACATTTGCAAACATTGCATGAGAGTTAAAGGTTGTCGGTAAATGCAACAATCCAGCAAGGAGTAAATAGTTTAAACAATTTAGAGTGAATAAAAACTTTTGACAGTGAGTGATTGTACACTCTTCTCTCCAGTTCATATAAACATACTTTTACATTTCATTTTACTATACAAAGTTAGTATACTGTAAGAATTAACTTTGGAATATAAAGAGACAATTGCTATTAAATTATGTTTATCGTACACAAAATTATCAGATATCGATTAGGTAATTTAAATAAAAATAATTCATGCTCTATAGATACACAGACATATTTTAATATTTAAGCGAAATTCATATGCCTCATTTGCTTTTTTAAAATTCCAACTTCAATAATTCTCAAAGCGGCATTTAGAAAGTTCTGATCTTTAATTACGTTATCAAAACTTTTTCAATTACTGTTAAATTATTTTGTAAAAATTCAAATATGATGTTGAATTTAAATATCCTATTTTAACATAATACAGTATAGCATTAATATTTCAGCTAGAATTCCTGGTAAGTAACCCTACCCTCAATTACTCTCCCCCATAATTACGAAACCGAAACTCCAAGACTAACTCTTCAAACAAGATCACGCCCTTTATTCTTTACAACCTCCTACCCGTTGTTAATCACCTACTACAACTTCCACTCACATTGTCAGACAGCGCCACTATCCCCAAATCATGTAACTATATCCTCCTCTTCTTCTACTGTATTAACATAATAAAATGATTAGGCCTGTCAGGTTGTAAGCATTGCTTTCTCTATAAGAGGTCAATATCATTTGCGCTGTGGTATGTAGAAGGCTTGCAGCATTTTCTAGCTTTTTCTTTGGCGAAAGTTTCGCACTTGGGGGTTGCTTATGGGGCGATACATCAGGGCTTCTGACTTTCTTCAGCAGTTGCATTTGATGTGATTGTTGCTGGTAACCACTGATTTATCGGTGCATTGTTTGGGGGTTGTTCTGCGATGTGGAAAAGGGTATTGTGATCCAATATTGCTATATAAAATTGCTATATTAAATTCTGTTGAGATATGCTGACACAATGATATCGCAAAAAAAAATTGAAAATATAATATTTGTAATTATGTTTCAGGTTTGAAATTATATATTATTTTTGAAATATTATAACATATATCCTAAGAAATTTTAAATTGTGGTATATCATCGTATAAAATTAATGGCGCTTTTTCTTTAAAACTAAAGTATACAAACTATTATCTAAACGGTAATACTTTTTAAATATTAAATCTGTTAATATTAATAAAAAATATATTTTAAGTATATTTTGTGGCTAATACATGTATCCGCTAAGGAATTACAGTATATATTTTAAAATAAGATAATAAATCGCGTTGTAGTAATTTAGCTATTTAGACAGAAGTTACTATACATACACTTTTTCTGTCCATTTACAAACACCATACAGTGAAAAGTTATTTTATTGAGATTTTGTTGATGATTAATTTTTTAAATAATAAGGTGGATTGTATTATTTAATCAATGTCGTACTAAAGCTGCACAATTGTTGATCTATGACGATTATGAATCCATCCGAAGGAAAAATTCTGTAACACTACCTGATAATTCCAAGCCATTCTCAAACAACATCTGAGCTGGCACCTTACCCTCAAAATATCCACACAAGGTAAAGATATTTGAGAGATACAGCAGGTATAATAAATGTATCCCCTGTCAAACGGCGAGTCTTTTGTGTGCCTTACATGGAATTGAACACAAAACCATTTAATCCTAACTCCTAGTAGACTAATAGACTATCAGCAAACTAATAGACTATCAGCAAACTAATAGACTATCAGCAAACTAATAGCCTATCAGCAAACTAATAGACTATCAGCAAAAATATAAAGCATTTTTTAGCTCAAACATTCACTATACGAGGCGGGGATAAGGTATTAGTTTTGGTTGAAATAAGAAGTTTTATTTTCTTATATACAACATAACGTAGCAATATGCGCAGAAAAGAATAATAATTTGGATTTCAATGGTGCAAAAAACAAATAAGTCCTGTAACACATCACGAAACAACAAAAGCTGCGTTGGTTCCCATGGGTAAAAAATTTTAGATACGATTTGAAAATCACGTAAGGAAACGTTAAGAGAACAATACACGCTGATCTACTGAAAGAAAAGCGCACGTAAAAGAACTCCCTCTTGTATTTCGTCAATCAATACACACCTCCAATGTATGCAAGTTCCACGGAATTTTTCAAAAGTGTGTGTGCGAGAAATGGAAAATGACGGTTACGGTAGGCTACTTCTCTCTGAACGATCGATCATTCTTCTTCTGGAGAGCAGGAGTGGAATGTCAAATTTAAAATAGAAAAGATACCTGAATACGCTTGCTGCGATGTCAGATTCTATGAATGCCAACGCTGTTGTAAAAAGATTGAGGAATTGGATGTGTATGTTGGCATAGTTGTTGTGTATGCATGTCTTCTGGAGTTTCCTTTTTGACGCATGAATTGCTGTCACAACTGTGGTCTAGGAAAGTGAACCTGTGTATTTTTAAAGTATTATACTGAAGGAATTTTGAGTTCTAAGGTAATTTAAATCAATGTATAACAAGGGCAGGTTTCTATAGCAAAACGGTTTCAAATTTAAAACATTTTGATCAAATAAATAATAATTTATGTTTAAATGAAACCAAATATAGATAGATAGCATATTTAGACAATATGAAAGGGTATTGTAATCAATGGATACTTTGCCATAAAATTGTTAAATACAAATTGTTTTATACAAAATTGAAGAGGAAGGTAAAATAGAGTTTATCATGTCGTGGAACATTTAGTAAATAGACAAGTTTCGAAAGACCAAACTCTGACTAAGGATTATATAAGAACTCCTCATGTTTGAAAGCGCAAACATTATAAAATACTTAATTCTTGTATAATATATACTGTTTATAATTCTGTATTAAAAAGGACTTAGAGAAAAAAATTTGCTTTAAGAAATGTGATTAAAACTATTGCTAACAAACATATATCTTTATTTTTAGTCAGATTCAGTCCATTCACAGAAAAAGATATTAGAGACAAACTATAAATATTTCAACTGTACCTAATATATTTTCAAAACTAAAATATATTAAAGGTATGTTTATGGAATGTCTGTGTATAGACTTAAATATATCTTTAAAATAATTTTATCATTTTACGTTTTGTAATAATATTTTTTTATGTTTAACGTACACAATATGGATGGCCGACAATGCAAACAGACCAAGTTAATTTTTTTTCTATTTTGAGTTTTGATATCTATGGATTCTGCTTGGAGAACTTTATCACACTACACATAGACATTGTGTCTATCGAACCTGAAAACACGTGCATGCAAAACCTAACATGTCAAATAATATAAACAATGAAATAAGCATTGAATTTTATAAAGAAAATAATTACTTCTATCCATTTTTGTTAAACAAATTAGTATGTCCAAAATACCCCTTTCACTTAAGAACTTGTCCATAGAAATCCATGCAACTATCAAAGTTTTTGCGGTTTTCTGCTATTTGTGATCGGACTGAAGTTTGTTTTTTTGCATGCACGCTCCTCACATTACAATACAAACGGCACAACATGTCGATGCACGCGAAACTCAAAATTTTGAACACATTTCCTGAAAAACAAACCTAGTGGTTATTGGTATGCTTTTATTCTTACACCTCCATATGACAACACATTTATTTTAAGGAGTATTAGAAGAAAAATTACGCTAAAAAGCTATTGTTAAACTAAATATACCTGCAGCTTTATAAAAAAGATTTCTAAAACAACCAAAATATATTCTTCCATACTTTAATTTAAAGAAATTTGATGTTTTAAAGTATATTTTATACTGTATTGTATATATTGAATTTAAAGGGCACTAGATAAGACAACTTCCATTATTTCCGACCATCAATTTATCTTTATTCCAAAATATATCCCGTTATTCAGTCGGATTTGTTTATTTTCTATGTAGTGAGGATACAGGCTCTGCCACTACATTTTAGATACAATATCTTTCCAAACGCGGACCCCTTCCACCAGATCTGACTCATGCAAAAAAAGAAGCGAATGGGAAACTTCATTTCATTCTTCCATGACCCAGGTTTCACATGAGGGGAACTCGGCTGCTTTTTTATTCCATTATTTTCTTACGGTCGCATGCTTCCTGTTCTATCGGTGCATTTTCAATAATGTATTTTTCATATTAAGTTTCGAGTGAATTCATGTTATCCTGCAATTGCTTTATAGGATTTTTTTCTGAACTTTATCAACATAGAAATGGGTGCATCAATACTTTTAATGCTTCAATACGCTAAAGTTTGTGAAAATATACTCCAAATATTTTTTTATTGTTATTATAGACAAGATTCCAGAAAACAAAATAGCGCGTCTGCAACCGCGAGTAACAGCTAGTCAAAAATAAAAGATGTTCGTTAAATTTGTAATGAAACCCAGCAAAAAAAGTCAGCATAAAACCTTCATCAAAATTTTGAAATTGAAGGTTTTATGCAGGAAAACTGCAGGTTTTTTGAAGATCCATAAAATGAAAGGTTTCTGTTTCAATGTCCTTCATAAAAACTGCAAAAAACCTTCATAAAAACCTGCAAAAAACATTCAAATTTTAATCATCAAGGGAAAATGTAGATATTTTAAAGGTTTTATGCAGGAAAATTAAAAACTTAAAAAAAAAACTGCAGTTTTTTGTTTCAATATGCTTTATAAAACCTTCAAAAAACCTTCAATTTTACAGTTTTGATGAAGGTTTCATGCTGACTTTTTTTGCTGGGAATCGATAAAATAATACAATTTATTTCTTTATTACCCTGAAATAATTCTTTATAAACTCAAAGAATAGAAGTAGAGATAAACAGATAATAAAAACCATACAAACAGCCCTGGAATTGAAATCTAAGTTATAAAATTTTAGAGTTAAAATAAAACTTTATAACGATGTGATGAAATGTGGAGCTTACTATTCACAAAGAAAAATTCCTTTATGGCTACTCGAAATGCAATTCCTCCATTGCCTAACTCATAGAACTGTAAAAGTTTTGTCGATTCAATAATCACAGGTAATAAGAGAGCAGTAAACCATTTCAAAAAGCTTTTTTAGTCGTAAATGCTTTTTAGATGGAACTCCATGAAAAAAAAATCCGTGAACTATTTCCAAAAAAGCGACTTAAATGAGCGTAACTATAGAGTAAATTAAATAACATGTGCAGCTGTTCAACGTAATTTATGAACGAAGTACATAATCTGAAATTGCCCAGTAAGAAATTTATTAATTCTTCAGCTATTGTTAACTCAGTACGCGCCTCTTTACTGCAGTCAATAACTGCTGCGTTTAGCAAACTCTTGAGAAATTGCAGTTCGGGAAGTGGTGCTGTTAATAAATATTGGGTGAGTGTTA
Organism: Troglohyphantes excavatus; assembly: GCA_963932185.1. Taxonomy (NCBI): domain Eukaryota; kingdom Metazoa; phylum Arthropoda; class Arachnida; order Araneae; family Linyphiidae; genus Troglohyphantes; species Troglohyphantes excavatus. Next base: position 52,688,704 of record OZ010666.1, read on the forward strand.
ATATTTTCACGGTTAGATTCAGTAAACGGTCAAGATTAATACAGTCATTTTCGTTGAATATTCCCTTTTGAAAATATAAAATTTCATCTTTTCAATTAAATTGCCTTTGATTTATAGTTGCCAGTTACCGACAACATACTACTTACCGACCCTTCGGGGAAATATTTCAATTTAAGACCAATTATTATGTTTTTAGAAATCCGTTTAATGAAAACTTTTAAATGTTTGTAAATTTTGCTTTACAGACTAGTGGGAGGTCAGTATTCACAGGTTTGGCAAAAATAGTCGGAAATTGCTCTTAATTGGTCGAAAATTGCTCTTAATTGGTCGAAAATTGCTCTTAATTGGTCGAAAATTGGTGCATTAACCCAATATATAAGATTATTGTTTTTGGTGCTAATTCCATTTTTAAAGTACCTCCTTTTTAAAAAAAATATATTTAAAAATAACCAATGATTTAAATTATAAAATTATAGTAGGTAGATAAAATATTTTTTGTAATACACACACTGGTAGACTTAGATATTAATTATAACTGTAATTTTTAAATATAAATATTTGGAAATCAGATCAACTTCTTCTTTTTTTAATGAAAAATTTCATTTAAATATACAACTAATGACCATATTATTCAATTTTTATTGTGTAACATACAAAAGATAACAGCGATGAAAAGATTCTGCAAATTCTGCGTCGTTTCAACAAGAGGATATTATCCACTTTCTTACTTTTTAGCTGTTTCAAAACAAGCTGCATTTCGAGCAAAAAATGAATACCTTTCTGACACTTTTCAAACATAGACGTATCTTATAGTATCTGTAAATGAATTTGAAATAAAGATTTCTAGCGTTTTTACAACCTTATAATAAATATTCAGAGTTAGGGAGAATAAAAAATCAGTGTGATTTTGAACAAACATATATAGAGTATATCAAACATTGTTAATTCCCATTATGGCCTCTAATATTACATTTGATCATTTGCTTATATTCCTTAACATCAATAGTTAATTCATTCATATTTTAAATAAGTAAGACAACTTAAATCTATTATATACCTAAATTGATTTCTAGTAAACTAGTTTTTTAACAAAAAAATTAAATACATTTTCAGAAATCTTCAAACTTTTGCTACATTTTTCAATTTTTATATTTTTTTGAAGATTAAACTTTGGAAATAAAGAGCAGAAATAGATTGGTTTATATTTTTTGTGATCTTTTAATCATACTACAAGAAATGGAATTTAAGATATTGTGACGCAAAAGTAGAAACAGACTTTTTTCTATTTTCAAAACTTTGATTAAATATGTGCTTGGTTATGAATATTTATAGCTGTTTGTTATCGAAAAAAAACTTTGTATTTGAAATTTTCTTTTTTTACATATATCAAATTTCGTTTTTTTAACGAAATTTTTATTTTACGAAATGCTTATATTTCGTTTTTGTTTTTGGATATCGAGTTACCAAGCTGAACAAATGCTTCAGTGTTACGTTCAAAATAAAGAAAAATATATTAATTTATATATTACGTGCAAATTGTGCGATTTAATTACTCCAATAGTACATGGTGGGTGATTAAAGAAGACATTTTTAGATCACACTATAGTTAATAAGCGTGAGTGGGGGACGGGGGGCTCAATCCCCTCCCGTAGTAAAAAAAATCTATCAAAAATTATTAATATGTTAAGAAACTTATACAATGTCCTCATTAATTAAGAATTTTTTGATAATTAACATTTACTAATAAACAACTAATTGCTAATTAATGACTAATTAATAACTATCATAACTACTAATTATCACTTATTTTTTTATATTGATAAATATTCTGGGACTGAAAGTAGTTGAGCCCCTCCTTCCCCTAATATATTGATGTAACGTTTTACACATTTACTAAATATTTTTTTAAAGAAATTACTAGCTCAAAATTATTACTAAACCCTAGTTTTGTCGTTATTATCTAATGCATCTTACATGTAGCCGAAGTAACTTTTAACAAATATCTGAAGAAAACATTTAATAGTTTATAATATCTGTAAACAATAACACATACAATAAAAATAAATTTATAATAGCATAAAATGAAATGTAAAAAAATACATTTGTTCTTGCTTTTGTGATCCAATAACATTATTCTTTGAATGCGATACTTATCTTTAAGATCTAAAAACTTTATTATTCTTACACAACGTTTATTTGGTAATGTTATTATCAATGATGTTCTCTTTTCTTGATAATACTTATTATTAACTTAACAATATTTGAGACAATAGTGCCAGCAATATCCACTACTAGCGTGAACGTGCGATAATTATCGTGAGCAATCCCCCCCCCCCCAACACACACACCATTCGTTGTAAGAACGAAATATATTAGCGTATTTCTTATAGCCAAAAAATCATAAAATTTTAACGCTTCTGCTCATCCGTAGATGGCACCACTATCAACGGCTTGCTTAAAAAACGTGTAAAAAATAAATAATTTTAGACGCATTTAAAAAACAGTTGATATTTTTTAGATGAACGTACGATTTATCACTGCTCCTAAAAATTATCTTTCTTTTGATACCTCATGTGTTAAGATCCAATGAGTACAAAAGGGATCATTACTACAGAAATAATATATAGGGTATTTATTTTATGAAATTAACTGTATACTCTGCATATAACAGTTCATTTTATTCCAAAAACATTTTATAATTATTTTACTAGTATATAAAAAAAACATTCACTTCAATTCAGACCAAGTTTACCGATCATTTTAAAAGTTTTTTTTTTTAATTTTATTTTATTAAGGAAAGCTTTTCAATATTTCTTTACTTTATTAATTTTAACTGTGTAGTTTAATATCATTTAAGATTAAGTTGAATTTTTAAAGTATTTAATATAAATAAATCTCTTGATTAAACTATGAATTGAATTTCAAAAGGAATATATAATATGAATAGTTTAAAATTATTTAATTTATTCGATTCTTCAATAAGTAATTGGTTTATCCAACTTATTTTCAGTCGTGGAATTTGATTTATTTCAATATCTTTCAAAGGACTAAGTATGCAATTTAATTCATTAAAAAGTTCATATTACATATAAGCTATTAAATATTAGATTAAATCAAGTGATGTAAAATAGATTAACCTTATTTAAGAATATTATGTTTCAGACCTTATACCTTGCAAATAATATAAATTTAAGTTCAATTTAATATGGTATTTAATATCTAACCATGGATGAAAATACATGGGACTATAAATAGATACTATCTTTGTAATATATTTCAAATTAAAAGGTATCTTTGCATCTGATTAAAATGTACTTTAAATTTAATATCAAATAAATTTCCCTTTTCTTTTTTTTTCTATTTTTTTTAAAATAATATTTTATTTCCATGGTTAAATGCGTTTTCATTTATCAAAGTAAAATATAGCAATAAATTATTATTAACCAAGCAAATGTGCATATATTTATAAAATACTGTGCTGTTCAGTTATTATTCATTTACAAATTTAATTAGTTTACACTAGTAGTTATAGGAACAGTAGATCTTAGACTTCGCAACTAAAAAAAAACTTAACTTTACATAAAACAGAACTACTAAATCAGCCACCATCTTAAAACGGAATCAAATAACAAAACGGCCGCCATCTTGAAACGGAATAAAAGAACATATTAAAAAAAAACATTTGACTTAATGATTTGACTAACTGATTGATTGATTTAATGACTTCAAGGAACATTCCTCTCAAATTTAAAAATAATCGAACATCGTGTTTGATCGTGGCGAGCTGTCGGGTGAAAACGATTAATTTGATTTTCATAAAAATTATAAGAGTAAAAATCAAGATATACAGTAATAGTTTATATTGTTCACTTTTACGCAGTTATTTAAAAGTAGAATGAATTTTACAGTATGTATACCAAAAAATATTTGTTATATATTTTAAGAATTTTAACGAACTTATCCACTTTCACATATGCATTCTTAAAATGTGTGTGTATTAGATTTGTACTTCGTGTCTGAAAACTAAAATTACATTCTGATTTCTCTTGCGATTCTATTTATTATCTGTATTTCTCGAAAAGAATTTCATTTCATATTTTCAAAGTGACATGTTCTATAATAGCATTAGAGAAACATCTTATACACTTCGCGTTTTCTCTATAAATCAATAATCAATAACGCCTTATGAAGAATATTGGGAATCAATATGCTTTATCCCTTAAAACTTATTGCTGTACGTCCTTTAAGTTGAGTTTTTAAAAATCAATTGCGTATAAAAATCTATAGTTTGAAATGTATTTACTGAAAATAAATATTTAATATTACAAAAATACAAATAATAATGTGTGTAGAGTCAAATAGAGTGACGATAACGATGCATCTAGAGTTGGTCTGCAGATAAAACTGAATAGAAATTTCCATGTGCCATATACATAAACAGCAACATAAATTCAACTGTTTTTACACGGACTGTCATCGTTCTTTCCCAACTTTGTAAAATTTTAAGCCAACAATGTAGCCGACAATAAGGCTTAAGGATCTCGATGTCAACAAAAACTGGACCTTCTGGACTTTTCAAATAAGACTATGAAACTGGGGGGGGGGGGGGGGAATTATTACGGGTAACAATATAAAATTCTTTCAAAACCAAAATTATTCTTTCCAACCACTGCAGAATATACAATTTCTCAATTTTGAACATGTCACGTAAACTTAAAATCTTATTTATTTACATTTCACTTGTACATATTCTGTTCGAATGCGGAATGATTCACAAAGAAAACTGAACTCAGAACATCAATTGGCCTCCTAATTGTCACCAACTTTTCAAACAAAAGTGCATTTTCAAATTTGTTTTTTATTTCATTGATAAATATTTGATAAAATAGTTTTTTTTCTTAAACTTTATTTTATTTTTCTAAATGTTTAATTTTAATAACCGCGATTATTCCATGGATTACTTACATACCATACTTACATAAGTAAGCACCATGTGATATTTTATACCATATGATATATATACTTATATAAATTTATATTTCCAATCAGTTCCATTTGGAAGCAGAATTCCTATGTCACTCATATATATATATATATATGTCAACCCTTATATATTCTCCTATATATACAGTTAAATTCCGAGAAGGGAAAAAACACATCGCGTCCATTCTCGTTTGGTCCTACCATTTCCTACCCATACCCCATAAATCAGTGGGCCTTTTTAACCTTTCTTCCGTTTCAAGACATCTCCTCAAAAAAGCGGCATATGCTGAGAAAGACACGCAAGAAGAAGATAGCAAAATTCCCCTATCAATGGTTGGATTTCTCCGGATCGGATGGCATCGGTCCGATTGTTTGCCGCAGAGCCCCCTGGTGACAAGGTCGTTTGTCAGCTGGATCAGGATCTTTTATTCCCTCTACAAAAACGATATCATTGTCCTGGATTTATGGAGATATTTCTGTTGGGCTGTGTTCGCTTTGTCCGGTCCTGACGTGCTAATAAGTCTCCGATAGTGTATATCGGCTTTTGTATCGAATCGTTATCGATTCGATACTAAACGGGGATCGCAGAGAAAGAGGGCGAAAGAAAGTGTGAAAGAAAGAATGTTGGCATGGGTGTAAATAGCTTTATTGTGTAGCTTTTAAGATGTATTGACCAATGATTACCTCTCAGGAGAAAGATTGCGATTAAAATGTTAAATCAAAATTAATTACAAATACCCAACAATTATAGATATAAATAACTTTTTGTTTTTCGATCCAATTAAAATTAAATAGGATTTGAATGTTACGATGATCATCAAAAATGTTAATGGGAGAGTTTCACGTGACGTATCAAGATGGTAACTTACTAGTAGTTTCGATTTCTTCCCTACAGCAGACAACTTTGATTTTGTTTGTTTAGTCGCTACGCTTGCAATGATGAGAAAGTTTGTTTATAATATTTGTTTTTCCCAAATAAGTAATATTTTTATTCTATATATGAATAAATTTAAATACGGAAATACTTACATTATATTTATATATAATTATAATTGCAACAAAATAAGGAAAAATACTTTTATTTCAACACAAAATATTTCATAAACGATGAGTACAATCTATCTCAGTGTATGTAGTAAATATTTCTATATTGAGGTATTATTTAAAGACTAAAACTTTAAAAACTTATAGTACAGGGGCTAAAGCTCTATGCTAACCCTAAGGAACTTTTTCGGCGTCGCGAATTTTTCTCCATGTTCCGTTGAAACAGCGATCTTCTTCTTCTTGGCGTGAAACTGCCCCATTAGTTCATTATTATTACATCAGTTTTGTAAAACTTTCTGTAACGATTGTCTTTTTCTCTTGACGATACTTGTTAATTAATTTAAAAATACGTTTTATCCTTATTTTTAATACCTTTTTTTTAATTTTTATAGTTTGGAAATTACTCAGAATTATATCAAGGAAAAGGAGCATGTATTAAAACACATAACTGTGTTAAAATCTAAAAATGCGTATTTAATTATTTTACTCTATATCATAATTATAAAAATTGGTTTCAAAATAAATTTTTCTTTTAATTAAGTGATAAAAACTATAAATAAACAAAAACAAGAAATTATTTAATTGTCAGATAAAACTTGCCAAAAGTACTATTTTCAAGTTAAAAAAATGGATTGATATCCAATGTATGTTTGAATCTATGTTATGTCGTAGATATTCAGTCCATAATAATTAAATATAATCTTAATAATGTAGTATTTTCTAAACAATACAGTATTGTCTTAACAGTGCAGTATTATCTTAACAATGCTGTATTATTTTACTAAAGCTGTATTATTTTACTAATGCAGTATTATCTAAGTAATACAGTATTATCTTAATAATGCAGTATCTTAATAGTTCAGTATTTTAATAATTCAGTAGAATCTTAATAATGCAATTTTAATAATGAAGTTTTAATAACGCATTATTAATAATACAATACTATCTTAATCATGCAGTATTATATCTTAATAATTCAGTCAATAATAGTCTTAATAATGCAATATTATCTTAGTAATGCAATATTATCTTAATAACGCAGTATTATATTAATAATGCAGTATTATCTTATTAATGCAATATTAATTCTTAATAATGCAATATTAGAGGTAAATAACCATAGTTTTAGACAAAAAAATTCGGAGTTAATTAACAATCTTTACATTTTATAAAATACATCAGAAGTCATATTAATACGTAAAAATCTAAGTGTAAAATTGTTAATAAAGGGATAATTGGTTTGTTTAAAAGTTAAAAACAGTTTTTAGTATTTCTACCCGTTTTTCATTTATGTGAACAATAATGAAAAAATTTAACCTGACTTTAAAATAATTGATAACTTTTTTATCAGGATCATAATTTTACATAGGATTCTACAGCTTAATGTAATTTCTTATGAGAAAGCAAATATGAATAAATAAGCGTAATATTACATACTTCTTTCAAGAATTAGAAAGAGAAAGAATTATTGAATTTCCTTATCTCATATGAAAATGAAATTTAGGAAGAAAGAGGAATAACTTATCTTTGCAGTTACGTGATCATTTACTAATTCAGTTCAAAAAATTAAATAAATGAATATTTTAGTCTTAGCTGAAAATAAATTTTTAAAAAATGTTAAGCCTAAAGAAATTGGAAATATTCGTAATAATTATTAATCTTTGTAATAATTTTCAATAAAGTATTTTAATTCAATTTTCATGAATTCCACTACTATTTATTAGTTAATAATTTACAGTAATCGCTTTTGGTAAAATAATATTTTTATTGAAGAAAAACATATCCACGTTTTTAATAAATTTTAAACTAGACATTTTATACAAAGAAAATTATCATATTTAAATAATACATAGATTAGTTATTCACATATTTATAAAACCTTTTAAAGAATTTCAAATACGAGGTATTATCTTTTAAACGGCTTATGTAAGTTTGATATAATGTTAATTTTGTTAAATAAAAACGTTTCAAATGCACAAAAGAAATTATTTGAGAAATGTATTAGACTTATTTTATTATTAGACTTACATTTTGTATTATAGTTATAAATCGTTATAAGTTGTTAAGTTTTTTTTAAATTACATACGGTTTTCATTTGTTTTAAGACTTTAAAGACTTTAAAAAGTAGATTAAATCTATCAGATAAATTATTATCTAATGTACATATTTAATATAATATTTTATTCGATAACCTATGGATGATTATAAAGTATTAAAATATTTAAATTAGCATCTGTCTGAAAATGTTCCTTTTATGAATAAAATTGTGTTTTTATAAAAGAAATACTATACAGTTAAAAATATTAGTTTGAAATTGTATTTACATTAACAAAAATATAACTAGAAGCTTAAATATATTTTGTTTATTGTAGTTTAGAAAACCGCTTGCAACTCGCGAGCGTTTTATCAATTTACTCACACTTTCTCCCCATGCATCTATTTAAAACGAAATTAACAATCTGTTAACATTACTATAAAAGCTAATGAATATATAATAACGATGTTAATTTGATTTACAAACACCATTTATTCCTTACTTAAATTAGAAACATCCTTCCATGTGTAAAATCATAGAAAATCCATTATTAAAGACTTTTGCCTCACCAGGTGGGCTCGTTAAAATTGACAATTAATTCTAAATTAGGTTTTTGTAGTTCTTAATAGCGGAAATTTGGGCATTTAATCCGACATATGTTACCACACTGAAGTTTTTGACAGGAGATATTAATCTATTGGAACAATCGAATATTTAATTAATGGATAAATAATTTAACGCTGTGTTTAATTTTGTATTAAGCCTATTTACATGGCTATTCTAAAAATTGCTACTTGTTGTTTTGATATTCCAATTGATGCTTTTCAAAACTTTCCTTTCCAATAACTATAACTTTTTTAATTAAAATAATATATCATGAATATTATAAAAATATAAATAATTGTAACCAGCGTTATTCATTTATGTTATTATCTTATATGTTTGTCCTATTATTATGTCCCCGTCACCTGTATATATTTTCATGTTCCCGTTACGTGTCTATATATTGTTCCCGTTATTACGATTGTAACGCCCTCTACATATTTATGTCTTTCCCGCTGCACGGGAAAGCTTCAGTCATGTAACTGCCTCTTACGGTGATACGTATGTAAGGTTTGTCCCTCCCCGAGATATTGTATGTTAGGCATATGTGATTAAAAATGTTTATGTTCTATCCTTGAGCAATTATTTAGTCAATACGCCTTATAAATGGCGCCCAACGTGGGGCAACACCGTAGGAACAGCAATTGCATGGCTCGCTTTTTAGATTCTTCGTTCCGATTGATGAAAATGGCGAGGGCCGCCATTTTGAAGTTCGTTTCTAAACGAACTATATTTCTGTTCTTCAGGCAAGAAGGAATGTCATCGGATGTTTAAGATAAGTGTTATTTTGTTTTCTCTTCAGTGTTATAATTTTTTTAATTTGTAGGCTAGGTTAAAGTTTTGAAACGCAAAGTTTCGTTTTTCAGTATACATCCTGTTTACTGTGAGGAGATAATTTGCATAACACGTATGCTGTGTCTCGTTTGGAGTGTTATCTCTATTGATTTAAATTTAACTAGTCTTTTAAAATTAAACCGCAATGGTTTGCTGTGTTTTTTACTGAATTTGAAATTAAACAAAACCACCTTGGTTTTGTAAACACTGATTCTGACAATCGTATTCGCATTGCGAATTCAAATTCGTACGCTCGGAGAAAAGCAATTTTTCCCCCCTCCTCTCCACGTAACTGAGAGTGTTTTATTTCTGTTCTCTTTTATTAGAAATTATTTCTGGCATTGGAAATTCTGATTGTGGATTTTATTTATTTTATTTTGTTCTCTTTCGGGAAAAATAAAAGAATGTGGTTTGACATGCAAACATAAGAAATAAATGTTCTTAGTGTGATTCAGAGTAGTAGATTTTATATTGGCAGGAAGTTTTATTTATGATAGTGCTTATTTAATTTAATTAGTGGCATTAACTAATTATTAGTTATTTTAATGTTGTTTTTAAAATTTATTTTGAAAGAACACTTGAATTGATTCCTCATTAAATGGAAATTGTTAATGCTATTGTTTTGATTTTATATTTAAGTACTTCATAGATTTCTAAATAATTTAAACAAAAGTGATTCTTCTTATAAATTTGTTCAATCATGTTAAAATATATTTTGGTATTCTGGTAATCTAATATTGAAATTGTACCATAAAAATAGTGCATTTTAACTAGAAATCGGGTGTTATACAGTGTCATCTACACTTGAAAAGATTTCATACTGCACAGTGTCATTTGCTTGAATAAATGAATAGTTGGAATGATTTTATAATGGTTTACAATAAATTTATAATAGTTTAAATGATTTAATATTATTTTAACTGATATTAATTGGTTTTCTGAAAAATAATTATAGACTATTTGAGTGCTAATATTTCATGGTAGGGTAATTGTAGTGAGTTTAAGTGCATTGAACTGTGAAATAGCTCTAGGACTTTGAGGTAATTATTTTGTGTGCCTGTTATCTACTGCCATAATCTGAACTCACAAAGAACTAGACTGAAATCCCACGATGGCTTTTCTCGTTCTAGGAAAGAAGATTGACCTGGTCCGGCTGGCAATTGAACTGGACTTGGATGGTATTGATAGTCTGAAAGTTATTCAACTGAAGACGAGAATACAAGAGAGTGAAGCATATAAGGAAGATTTAGAGTTTGTCCAAGCAAGGTTTGAAGAGATAATCGCTGAAAGAATAAAAGAGGAAGACCTTGAAATTAAAGATAAGAAAAGGAAGGAAGACCTTGAAATTGAAGATAAGAAAAGGAAGGAAGACCTTGAAATTGAAGATAAGAAAAGGAAACAAGACCTTGAAGCTGAAGAAAGAAAAAGAAGATTGGAACTGGAGTACGAAGAGCGGAAAAGAAAAGACGATTACGAATTCCAACTTCAGAAGCTGAAACTCCAGGATGAGGCAACACGATCCCAAGTTCCTCTTACTCAGAACGATGGTTTTCAAGCAGCCAAACCAAGATTGGACTTGCAGACGCTGATCCAGAGATTCGATCCAGTAACGAATGACATCTGCTTATACCTCGTTCTCTTCGAGCGACAAGCTCACAGAGCTGAGATTCCAAGGACTTTTTGGGCCTCTCATCTGATTGGGGAGGAACGAAACCTTACATACGCATCACCGTAAGAGGCAGTTACATGACTGAAGCTTTCCTGCGCAGCGGGAAAGACATAACATATGTAGAGGGCGTTACAATCGTAATAACGGGAACAATATATAGACACGTAACGGGAACATGAAAATATATACAGGTGACGGGGACATGAAATAGGACAAACATATAAGATAATAACATAAATGAATAACGCTGGTTACATCCTCCCCCTCTGGCTCCGACGTAGTCCCGACGAGGGGCCAGCACCAGTTCTTTTGGGTAAGTTTGGTGGCCGTCCTCGCTTTCGCAACGGATTGCAAGGACGTTCGATGGGGTCCTGGGTGTAGGCCTTCAGGGCAGAAGTCTGGTACACGCCCAGGGGCACTTGGGAATTGTCCAGGCTGGCAATTTCGAATGTGGATGGTGATCTTTGTGTAAGGATGACATAGGGTCCATCTCGTCTGGGCATAAACTTTTTGGATTGTCCAGTGGCAGCCTTGCTGACGGGATGCAGGGTCACATATACTTTATCACCTGGAGCATATGGTGGAGCCGGATTACGCCTTTTGTCTGCGTAGATTTTTCTTTTGTCTTGTTGGGTTTCGATGACTTCTTTGATCTGGGCTGTGAATCTTGAGAATTTTTTAAGGTACGGTGTTATTTCAGGGACGAAATTGTCGTTGTCGATCACTCCTCGGATGTCGTTAGTCACGTCGTCTGTCGTCCGCAATTCTCGTCCAAAGCTGAGAAATGCTGCTGTCTGCCCAGTTGATTGGCACTTTGCTATGTTGAGCGCAAAACGGATTGCTGGCAGTTTCTCAGACCAGGATCGGTGTTCGTCTTGAACCAGGATTGCAAGACGAGGTTTAAGATCACGGTTTTTTCTTTCTACCGGATTTGCTTAAGGGTGATAGACCGGTGTCAACGTTTGGTTGATGTCTAGCATGCAGCAAAGTTGTTGCATTACGGCAGACACAAACTGCGTGCCGTTGTCGCTTATAATTCTACGTGGGATTCCGTACCTCAATAATACTTCTTCTAGTAGTGTAGTAGCACACTCTTTCGCAGTTGCAGTGGGTAATGCGAAGAGTTCAACCCATCGAGTGTTGACATCTTCGATGATGAATATCCATTTCTTACCATCTCTGCTTTCTGGTAATGGGCCAAACAGATCGATTGCAAGAGTCTCGAATCGTTGGGCCAGAACGGGAGTTTGCAACAAACCAGCTGGCTTTTGGTTTGAAGCTTTGTATCTGTTGCACTCTATGCAGTTTTTTACATAGTCCGTGATAAACTTCCGCATACCTGTCCAATAATAGCGCTTTGCTATACGATCGAATGTTCCTTCGGCTCCATAGTGGCCTGCTGTTGGAGCATCGTGATGATCTTTAAGGATGGAGTTTACTTCTTGAGCCGGTATGACCAGTTGTGCTTCGTCACTGTCCGAGTCTGGTGCATATCGGTAAAGCACACCTTGATTCATCAGGTAACCACGATCAGTCCAGTTGGCGAAGTCTACGTTTTTCTCATTGCTTTCGAAACAACGAATTATCTTCTCAACTTCTGGGTCTTTAAGTTGTTCTTCTCGGAGCTCTTTTGAAGTATGTGAGGGAACGTCGATGTGTATGCTACACAGTTCACATGAAGGTTCGGCATGCTGACAAGCTGGTCTTGACAACATATCAGCGACCACGTTGCATTTTCCTGGGATGTACTCTAACTTCAAATTGAAAGATTGAACTTCTAGAGCCCATCTTGCTAATCGTCCCGTAGGAGACTTCAAACTCATTAACCACTTAAGAGGTTGGTGGTCGGATGCAACAGTAATCTCTTGACCTTCAATGTAGGCACGATACTTCTTTAAAGCCCAAACTACAGCTAAAGCCTCGCGCTCTGTAGTCGAATAGTTTCTTTCGGCACTAGTGAGTAAGCGACTGGCATACTCGATAGGATGTTCATCAGATCCGGTGCCTTGTAAGAGAACTGCACCAAGGGCATAACCGCTGGCATCAGTTCGGAGAGTGTATGCTTGACTTGGATCACTTTGACGAAGGATCGGTGGACTAACCAAAAGTTCTTTCAGAGTCTTGAAAGAAGTTTCTTCCTCTGTTCCCCAATTCCAAATGACATTTTTCTTAGTAAGATTGCTAAGAGGTCTTGCTACTTCCGAAAAGTTTGGAATATATCTTCGATACCAAGAACAGGTCTGTAGGAAGGATTGTACTTGTTTGACGTTCTTCGGAGTTGGTATCTTCAGGATAGCCTCAACCTTCTCTGGATCAACTTCGATTCCTTTGGTAGTTATCCAGTGACCTAGATACTTAACCTTTGGGCAGGCGAATTGACATTTCTCTCTATTTGCCCTCAAGTTGAACAGGGAAAGTCGTTGGAAAACTTTCTTGAGGTCTTTTAGGTGATCTTCAAAGGTAGCGGATAAGACAATGATATCGTCCAAGTAGACTAGTATCTTTACATCCGCCAGACCACTTTTAAATCTGTCCATCAGCCTCTGAAATGTAGCTGGTGCATTTCTCAACCCGAAAGGCATTCGGTTGAATCTAAACGTTCCGAACTGGGTTGTGAAAGCCGTCTTGTCTTTATCCTCCGGATGCACGCTCACCTGGTGATAACCTGACCTCAAATCAGTAGTGGACATGTAAGTTACATGTCGGGCGTCATGGATAAGATCATCGATCTGTGGTAGAGGGTAGTGGTCTGCAACTGTCACTGCATTCAAGCCGCGATAGTCAACACACAGTCTTGTTTTTCCATTTGGTTTGGGTACCAACACCACCGGAGCAGCAAAGGGCGACTCGGATTCTTCGATTATTTTCTTTTGCAAGAGGTCATCCAGTTCCTTTTTCAATATTTCCTTCTTCGCAGGAGAAACTCTGTAGGGTGGATAAGCGACTGGAGCATGCGTTCCCGTATTAATGCGGTGCTCTATGAAAGTCGTGCTCTCTCCCCCTGGTTTGAAGCTTTCCTCGAAATCCTGAAGCAAATTTTTGACCTGGAGCCTTTGCTCGATGTTCAAGCTCTCGCCTTCTTCTTCACGGAGATTACAGCTGTTGATGGGAAGAGTTTCGACAGGTTGCTGAGACGTCGATGTGATGTCATTCCCAAAATAAACCTTTCGGCGAGGGTTGTCACAAAAGTTCCACCTTTTGTTTCTTATGTCGAGAACAATTTCCGACTTTTCTAGGAAGTCTGTTCCTAAGAGAGTTCGATTTCCTTTTGCATTTGGAAGGGCAAGGAGATCCAGAATGATTGTTTTGTTTTCAATCTCAATGGACACCGTGGCTGTGCAAGCCTCTTCAGTAGTTTGGTAACCGTTTGCCAAGGTCATGGTTACTGAAGTCTCCTGGAACTCCACTCCTTTTCTCTTCAGCAGGTTGTAGAGGATCTCACCAGCGACTGATCTGCTGGCACCTGTGTCTGCACAAACTCTGGCTCGTACACCGGAAATGCACACATCAATCAGTGCAATAGGGGACATCTTGGAATGGCAAGTGTACATGGTAAGTGAATTTGCAGGGAAATTCTCATTTCTCGCCGTTGGAGAGCATGTCGGACACTTTGCCTTTATGAAACCAGGTCTGGAACATCCATAGCAGTATATGGCAGGCTTGTTCTCTGGATTAGGATTTCTTTCATTTTGCCTTGGCTTTGGATTCTGCGCCACTTTTCTGAAGTTTCCAGTATTAAATCTTGGACTGGACCACTTCTTGGTATTCGACGTAGAGTCATTTCTGTTGTTTGGACGAACCGTCTCGTAGTCATCTAGCTTTTGAACTAGATCTGTAGTAGTCTTTATTTGTGTCCAGTCATCGATGAAGTGCTCTTTGACTTCTTGTGGAACACGGCGTTTAATCTGGTCTGTAATCATCAGATCAGACAATTCTTCAAAAGTTGTTATCTCGAGACCTGTAATCCAACCTTGAAAGTAATTCCTAAGTTCGTAGGCGAAATCTGTCCAAGTGCCTTCTTGACATTTCGAATGTTTTGTGAACAATTGACGAAATTTCTCTGGAGTGAGTTTATAGCGCTTTAGAAGCAGCTGTTTCACTTTTTCATAATCTTGTGCAACTTCTTCGACTTCTCTTGCAATGATCTGAGCAATATCATATGGCAGCAGACCAATCAGATGAGAGGCCCAAAAAGTCCTTGGAATCTCAGCTCTGTGAGCTTGTCGCTCGAAGAGAACGAGGTATAAGCTGATGTCATTCGTTACTGGATCGAATCTCTGGATCAGCGTCTGCAAGTCCAATCTTGGTTTGGCTGCTTATTTAAAAATCTTGGTTTGGCTGCTATTTACGATTATTTAAAAAAAATTATTAAAATATAATATTAAAATCTTATCTAGAATGGAAAAAAATTATAGATATATGAGATTTTCAAAACTTTTATGAATTAAATCTGTGTTAATAAGTGTGATTTTCTTAGTTTTAATTTATTAAAAAACATAGATTTTGAATGTGAAATTTTATTTATTATAAATTAATTATATATTTAAATATGAATATTCTAAACAATTCTTAATATATTGTATATATATCAATAAGCTCTGACACCAAACTAAGTTGATAAATAAAGGGGGGAAATGTGTATTTTCTTGATCACAAAAACAAAAAATCATCCTGTCAACCAGGATACATTAACACTTTAATCTTTAGTCAAGTACCAACGAAGACATCCTACTAAGTACTAATTTACCGAAATATTGCAATATTTATTAATTTGTAGAGATTTTTTTAAAGTGTACGAAGACTTTTGTGAGATAATTTTTTTGTTACTTTTTAATTATTGATTTTTCAAAAAAATGGTTTTACTATGTTTTTAAAATATTTTATATAGTTTTGTTAAGAACAATTTATATATCTTATTAAAAAATTCCCATTCTGAAATATTAGTTTTTATAATAAATAGAGCAGTATTTCTTTGAAATTCGTAAGTGTACGAACACTTATGGGAGCCACTGTATATAAATAATACAAAAAATAATATCGGTGCGTTGGTTTCTATATAAAATATGGTTTTCGATTTCACCCATTATAATTTTTAATTCAGTTTTATTTAATAAATTCCCACTATATCTCCATATAACTGGGCTACTAACAACGACTCATAAATCATTGTATTATTTTTACTTACATTGGGTGTCTCAAGGATTCCTGCAACGCGGAGCAATGTATCTAGTAATTTATAATTGTTATGTTTAAATATTATCATTTAAACTTTTTTAAATCAAAACAATTTAATTGTTATCTATTTTGATTACATGGTATATGTTCCTATTTATGTAACAAAATTTTCCAATCTTACTATAAAAAGCTATTTCTTAAAATAGTAAACGATTCAAAGGACTTGACTTTCGGTCTCTATAAAAATAAGCTATTCTTTTGTCAAAGGTTATGGAATATTTTTTAAAGTTTAAGATATTGTTTAATATATTAGCAACAATTAATTTTCCAAGCTGTTTGACTTTATCCATGGATCTCCGGTTTTTCCAGTTATGCACATAAAACATAAATTTTAAATTCATAATAATACTCTATATTTGTGAAACATTTTATTAAACTAAAGCGTCGTAGTGTTTTCAAAGTAATTTCTATTAAAATTATTAAAAAGTTTAGAAAATAGAAACTAAACGCTCATATAGTAAAAAAAAACTTTACCATTTCAATATTTTTCCTGTTACTCAGAGGATTAAAAAAGTTCCAATTTAAAGTTCCGTAATTTTAATATTATCATAAAACCATCTTTTTTTTCATTTTGGTCAGATTTCAAAATAAGTATTAAACTTTTCTTAAATATTTTCCAAATATGATTGTTAAGGAATTACTTTGCAGTGAAATAGAATTCAAGATGCTTAAAATATGGTCAAAATAAGCATAATAAAAAAAACAGCCTATGAACAATAAAAATTAAACTAATAATGGAATAACTGTATACTCTAACAGGTCCCCAGCAACACAGATTCTCTCTGCTAGTTATCCATATGAAATAATTTCATGAAAAATTAATATAAAAATTTAAAGAATTCCAACTGCCTCTTGAAAACATCAATATCTTCCAAAGGGAACCAACTCTCGAGTAAACTTCACCCAAAGACCCATTTCCTCGTCAATTCATTGTGTAAGCAGTTCCGCGGTTATCTTAAATCACCCTTAACAAAGACCCATCTCTCTACGGTCACAGTGAGGAGTCCTCTAATTGCAAGGGGAAGATAATAATTAACTCTCTTTTGTGCGTGGGCGGTGGGGTAGGTCCTTTAGAACGGATGACGCACCCCTTCCCTACCCTCTTGAAACAAATAATTCAATTGAACGACGGTTCTCTGTTAATGGAGAACGACGTGGAGGGGGGTGGACTTGAAGTAAATGCTTGTCTTTTGCAAACGTTTACAACTAAGCTTCCTGTGCTTGTATTAAGGAGTGGAAGAGTTTTAAGTTTTGATGTAGTTTGATAGAATCTAGTTCTTGAATTGCCTAGAATGTTGTTCGAGATGAATTGTTTAATTACTTTTAAGACATCATCTGTTCGTTGCAGATTATGTTGATAAGTTCGCTATTAAAATATAAATGTTTTTGTAATTATGTATCTTAAATTTAAAAAAAAACATAATTTACAATAATTACTTCTTACATTTTGAAATGTTTAAAGATTAATATTTGAAACTTGCATATAATTGAGATAAAATAAAAACAATATTAAAAGTTTTACCTAAAGAATATAATCTTAAAGGTAAATGTTTGAATATTTGTTTATATGTTAATGTTTTATATGGCATTTATTTTATTTGTATTAATTATAGAAAGTGTTCCTAATTTAATGTTTTATAAAAGGTATATAAATATTTCAAACAAATTTTAAAACAGTAAAATAGTAAATTAAAATATAATAAAAAATTAAAATCCTATATCATAATTGATGAAACTGTTCTACTTTAAAAATATTTTGTATAAAAAATATAATCTAAAAATTAGAAAATAATTCCACTACTCATCAAAAAAGTATGTTATTCTCAGTGATTTATACGTACACAGATATCCTTTCAAATGCTTATTTATTTCGCTAACATTATTAATGCAAAA
Source organism: Troglohyphantes excavatus (assembly GCA_963932185.1). Classification (NCBI taxonomy): domain Eukaryota; kingdom Metazoa; phylum Arthropoda; class Arachnida; order Araneae; family Linyphiidae; genus Troglohyphantes; species Troglohyphantes excavatus. The sequence continues at coordinate 52,707,000 of OZ010666.1, forward strand.
TACTTTTAAAAAGTTTGATAGATTTCATACTTCTTAACAGTAAAATGATTAAATAGTAAAGCGAAATAATATTAGTATGAATATATTTTTAGTTTGTAATATTCAGAAACTTCCGGCAATAATAACAACGAATAACAGCATTAAAATCCATGTACTTGAATTAATTAAACTAGCTTAAAGGTATCGGAAAATATGTTGCGAGATCCTATTTGTCTTTAGATAGCTTATTGTTCATTCTCATAAGGTACTATCAATATTTTCACATCATTTATTTATTAAAAAAATACTTATTAACACGACATCTTCCATGCAAACTTAGTCAATTTATATTCAAAACACAAAAAGCTTGAACCAATTCAATTTTAAGTTAAGCTTTTTTCATTTTTATCCAAATATTAATTTGTTTAATTTAAACACTTTATGGTTCCTTCATACTACGATTTAAATAATAAAAAACTTCCAACCAACCATTCCAAAACTTGTTAAAATCCCTTCACGCGTCCAACCATTCCATCACTCCAACGAGGAGCTCAAAACAAATCAGAATCGCACTCCGATGATCTGTTCCATCCCCCAGAAAAGCTTCATTCCATTCTTATCATGGCCGAATCACGACATTCTCGAGATCGTAATCCTTTTATTTATTCCCCCAGAATCGACACTACTCGTTGAATGGACTCGCGGAAGCGAGCATAAAGAGATTAGGCTCGATGGGCACACACACATTCTGCAAATTAGATTCTCCTACTGAGCGCTCTTTATACTGGGGTGCGAAGTCGGCTTCTTGCATTGCAAAGGGGAAGGCGAGAACACACTGATTAAATTTGCCGTTCGACGCCCCGGTGCAATAACGGCCATTACGGGATTTTGAATTCGTCGAAAGAAAGAATTGCGAAGTTGGGGTTGTTAAAGACGGGGGGGGGGGGGGGGGGGGATTATGTATGAAGAGTTGTTTTTAGAGGGTGTTCGCGCGGAATAAAAAGTGGTTCATTATTTATGGATGTATGAGGAAAGGGGAGTGTAAAACTTTGGGAACATATGGGTCTTTGTTGGTGTATAATAAATCGGATTAAAGGAATCCGGCCCGCACGTTCTAACGCGTGATATCACGTTCCTGTTTGCCAGTTTCTCTCCAGAAATGTATCGATTGTTTAAGTACACAAAAAATAATGTATGTTAGAAATGTTTTTAAATCTATTGCTTTGGATAAAAATATAAAATTCTCTATATATCTGTACTTCGGAAGTATATGACACTATGCCAGTTTTTTCGATTTTCATGTTAAAATTGCGATATTATGTGTTTTTCACACTCTTTACTGAGGTATAAAACCCCATCTCTTATATGGATTACCAACGGAGATTTAGCTTTTTAAAGAATTCTTTGTTCATAGAAAGCTACATTAAAAAAGATTTTTGATAAGCACTCCTGTAAAATAGGATAAATTGACATTGTTTCTTATACCTTCAAGGTACATGTATACCAAAAATTACGTTTTATTAGAAAATAATTAAATTTCATATACAGGGTAAACAGCTTTGCAATTTCGCTATTCCATTTGTACTCTCACTTTTTAGATAATCTTTTTTTTTAGAATATCTGATATCCATGTTAAATTAATTGGCTAATTAATTGACTAACCGGCTAATTAATTGAACAAAAACAATTTTAAATTAATAAATGAAGGTTTTTTTTATGATAAATCTTCTGTTTCGAACTTTTGTTTTTAAATATTTAAACATATTACAACTTACTTCAAAATATGTAATATGTTATATTAAAAACTAAAGTTTAAATGGTAAGAAAGATGTTTTATATTTTGTATTTTTTATATGCAGTGTGATGTTACACTTCCGATCTGTGTTCTGAGTGAAAAGTTTCTGAAGGTTGGTCTCGCCCGGACAGCACAGTGTTAGAGCACTTGTGCGTAAGGGTTCCACTCCCGGCTGAATGAACTTTTCCCTCTTATTGATATATATATATATATATATATATATATATATATATATATATATATATATATTATATATATATATATTAATCAAATAAGATTAATAATAATATAAATATTAAGATTTTTCTAGATCAATAATGTTTGTTTGAATATGAGTCTTGAGTATATCTCTGTAATTCATATATTTGGAAAATTGTGTTGTCTCACTTTTCTATTGTCCTCTTTCCATATTTCATTAAATGAATGCTGAATCTTTCAAAGTATATAAGAAAGAGTCCTGGTCTTTTATTTGATCCAAACGAAATCCAGGCTTCTTTCCAAGTAGGGCGGGACCATTCATTCCGTACAAGGCCATGGCGTGGCATCTGATCAAACAAGCCTTGTCTTCGACGCCGCAGATGAAGTAGACTATTCCTTTAAAGGCCGTTGTGACCTGATAAATGTCACTCACTAACCAGCAAAGCCATTTCAAAGACATTTAACAAGTACTGATTATGAATCAAACGAATGCTAATGTTTCTTCTTTCCGTTTTAAATAAAATAAGTACATATTGGTATTAAAAAGTACTTGAAATTAAATTGAAATAAATCGTAAATACATATTGTGATATGTAATAATTACAACTTTAAAAAAAATTAATTATACAAATTTTGAGTTATTTTGAAGATAAGGGAATGTAACATTTCAACTTTAAAAATACTTATTTAATTATATATATTTTTTAATTACACTAATAACGTATTCATCAAACACATATCCATTCGCTTTAATAAGTTACATTTTAATGTTTTTTGTTTCATTTCATAGTCGATTCTTGAAAATAAACAAATAGTATATTTAAACTTTAAACAAGTCTTATTTAATGATATATTTTTTGAAGTTACATTTATAACATGCTTAAAAACACAAATATATTAGTTTTAATAAGTAACAAATTTGTTTTTTAATATTATTCATATTGTATTCTAAACATAAATGAAAGGACATTCGTTCTAAAATTACTCAATTTTTTTTTATTTTAAATATTAGTTCTTAACCTTGAACAAAAACTTTAGGTATATATTTTTTTAATATATTATTTCTCCTGTAAATTGTGATTAATGTAAATGTTAATTCATTCAAAGTACCAAGATAAAAATTACTAGTAATTAATCCTACTAAATAATTTAATTCAATTCAATTCTACATAAAAAAATAATTCATAAATATTTCGAATCAAAATTATTTAAATGATCCGGGAAAAGTAATTTTAAATAAAAATTTACATCAAATATTACAAAATAAACATTTAGATCAAATCTTATAAAAACAAACATATATTTTAAAATAAACATTTAGATCGAATATTTAAAATCAAAACAAAATGCCTCTTTAATAATTTAATTGAACACAACTCAATATTCGAAAACTTCAGAAATTATATGAAAACCTTTAAGTAGAAATCCAAAAATTGAGCGTTGTATAAGCCATTCTATCATATCTGAGTGAGCCTCTGCCTGTCTCAATGCCACACAACAAATAAAAATAATAAGATCACAACATAAAAATAATCACGATCGTTGCCAAAACACATATAAAAATGTTTGCTCAACCCTGTGTGACTGGAAGAACTCGTAAAGAATCAATAGTTGGAGGTTGTCCAGGATACTTTTTTCCTCCACCCACAAGGTTAATCCATACGTATAAAAATGAAAACTGACTGGCTCAACTCAATCACTCACTTATTAAATGCCTTTTCGATTTCCTTTAAGCTAGAGGGCTCTAACTTAATGCCAGATGATAAGTTGGGGACTAATTAAGACGCCAATACTTCGCTCGAGCTCTAAATAAAGACCGCCAACCTCACAATTTCACCGTAAGCTTTAATAATTGGCGTTAATAATCGTGAAGATTATTCGCCCAATACTGTTAGTTTTACAGCTTCCATAAGTATTGGAAATAATTTTGTTGAATAAACCTAAATTGTAATGTGGGCTTCAAAATAGGTTTGGTAATAGTTGAAATATTGGATTATTATGCAATTACTCAATATAATTGAACAGATTTTTAAATAAATAGTTTTCTACAACTGCATTACTAGCTGTTTTATATTTTATAAATACATAAATAGCAGCTGTTTTTCGTTGTGTAGCTGGGTAACCCGGGACAAGTAATTTGAGTGACCTCGACCAACTGTTCCAAAATCCCGCGCGCTACCGACTACGCTACAAAAACATTTTCTATCTAGAAATCGGATATATTTTTTAGATGTTTCTTTATGCAAAATTGTTTTAAATGCATTTTTTTAAACAAACCGTTGCTATTTATGAGATGGATGTATAATTCGTCATTGGTCCGGAAAATTCTCTTTTTTTATATACCTCACTTGTAAATATACGTCACGTGTAAGCGATATACACTATGAAAATAGCACATTTGATAACACATAAAAAATATTTTTATCTAAAAAGATTTGTTTCAAAGGGTATTCTCGTTTTACATTTAGATAAAATGTTGAATTATTTTAATTAAAATTAATAAATTACATTACCAGTAATTAATAAAATAATTTTTATTATTGTATCAATATTAGTAGATATATTACATATACTTATTCTTCATAACAGATGAATATTAAAGTTAGACATTTACATTAATAGCAGTAATTATGTACAATGTATAGTACAAATTTTAATAATTTATTAAAACAATGACTCTACCTATCAAACGAGAAAAACTGTACATAAATTATGTACCACAATATCTTGAACTTTTTTAAAGTTCAATTTTGTTCTGCTAACCTCAAAAATAATAAAAAATAATTATTATTTTTTTAATTATTATATTTTATGTTTATTGTTATTCAAGTAGTTTATAATTAATTAATTATTTTAATTAATTATTATTATATAAATTATTATTTAATAAATTATTATTTAATAAATTATTATTTAATAAATTATTATTTAATAAATTATTATTTAATAAATTATTATTTAATAAATTATTATTTAATAAATTATTATTTAATAATTTATTATTTAATAAATTATTATTTAATAAATTATTATTTAATAAATTATTATTTAATAAATTATTATTTAAGAAATATTTACTTAAATAATTATTATTTAATTAATTAAATAATAATTAAATACATAAAAAATTTAATAATAATTGGATAATTATTATTTAATTAATTATTATTTAATTAATTATTATTTAATTAATTATTATTTAATTAATTATTATTTAATTAATTATTATTTAATTAATTATTATTTAATTAATTATTATTTAATTAATTATTATTTAATTAATTATTATTTAATTAATTATTATTTCATTAATTATTATTTCATTAATTATTATTTCATTAATTATTATTTCATTAATTATTATTTCATTAATTATTATTTCATTAATTATTATTTCATTAATTATTATTTAATTAATTATTATTTAATTAATTATTATTTAATTAATTATTATTTAATTAATTATTATTTCATTAATTATTATTTAATTAATTATTATTTAATTAATTATTATTTAATTAATTATTATTTAATTAATTATTATTTAATTAATTATTATTTAATTAATTATTATTTAATTAATTATTATTTAATTAATTATTATTTAATTAATAATTATTTATTTAATTATTATTTAATTAATTATTATTTAATTAATTATTATTTAATTAATTATTATTTAATTAATTATTATTTAATTAATTATAATTTAATTAATTATTATTTAATTATTATTTTGTTATTTAACTATTATTTAATGATTTATTTAATTAGTATTTAGTTATTATTTAATTAATTATTTAATATTTAATTAATTATTTATTATTTAATTGAGGATAATACTCTTGAGTATTTTTAGTGCAGCTTTTGTATCAGAAAATATTTTTAGTTTATTAAAATCTTCCAGTTAATTATTTATTATTTAATTAATTATTATTAAAAAAATTATACGCATGTACAAAAAAGTGTTAAATGGAGTTTTGTATTTTTTATTTAGATTTGTATTTTTTAAAGAAGGTTATTTAGATTTGTTTGGTCATCCGTTATCTAACGTTTTATGTACCCGTGTTATACAAATATAATGTGCCCCGATTCCTATTTTATGACGTTAAATAAAAAATTGTATTTTATGTTTATAACTTCTGCTTTTCTAAACCGACATCATTAACATCCCTTTGTCTGCACCCGACTATATTTCTGTAATAGACTGAAATTTGTTTCAAATACAACGATAAGGTCAATCGAGTATTCTAAACACGCAGTTTCTTAGAACAATAGCGACGCCATTTTCCCATTCAACACATATAGGGAACGATCGTCATTTTCGGAAATATTTCCATCCACTAAGCGACGGATTTAATGCTCTCGTGAAGATATGACTTTAAACATTATGCATTATAAAATAGCTTTCTGAATATAAATCCATACATGGTTTGAATGAGAAAATGGGTTTGACTGTTAGGTATAGAAATATGAATAAGGTAATATGACTTCATTTATAATACTATTTTAAATATTTTAAAAAAAGATTTTTTGGCGTTGTTTATGAATGTATGTTCCTAAAATTTTAAAAATAAAATTTTAAATTTGGTAGGTTTTATTTTTGAAACACATAATTTTTCAAACACAAACAATCTATTTAAATGCGGTAAAAAAATAAGTGACAAAAAAATGTTCCGTAATAGTTTAGTGTAAAAAATCCTTTTATTTGGTTAGTACACATAGAACAACCGTTATATTTGGTTAGTACACATAGAATAGTATTCAATTTTAGTTGTATTAGTTATTTTGCTACTTATTAATATAGGTCATAAAAGAATAAAATTATATAAATTAAGAACAATATAAATTTGATATTCGCTTTTAGCTATATTATTATGGTGAGAAACTTTCTCTTAAATTGTTATTAGAATATCCGTTTTATCTTTCGAAATTACTTATGCTTTATTTTTGCCCTTTGCGAATAAAAATTTAGAAATTTTTCTTCATTCGCAATCACTTCCTGTTAAATAGACAAAAAGTTCATCTAAAAAATTATATTTTCATTTTTGGCGTGGCGCCAATTGTTTTAAAAATGAACTAGAAAAATACTTGTATCTAGAAATAATTTTTTGCATACAAGCCAGGCGCAACAAAGATCATTGTTGGTAGGAAAAGAGAAAAATAATTGTTGTCACAAACTGTTATAATTTTAATTTTAAGAATATGAGATATTAATGAACTTATAATACAATCATTTTCTTTGTTATCCACTGTATAATTTAGCTTATGTGCATCCTTGCTAATGAGATCAAATATTTAAGATAAAATTAAATATTAATTGTATAACTATATTAAAAGAACCTTCTTTTAAAAGAGGGTTCTTTGTTTTAACCCTCTTTCAAACGCTGATGAAGTACACAAGAAACAGTTTCTCAACTTTGTAATTTCTCAAATATCAAAAATTCAAAACCACCTTTGGTTAACTCGGCGGTTACTGGAAACACTCCCATCCACTTTTTCCCGAAAGTTTTTTTTCTTTTCACAACAAACTCTGCAGGGGTCTTTTAGACTCAATTTCCACCAAACGCCCCCCACCAAACAAGCAAACCTTAACAAACACAGATGAAGAAGACGACACGTGTTCCAAGAAATCCACAAGGAATACTCTTTTTATACCTATCTTCTTTTCTTTTTTTTACTTTCTTTTACGCCGGTAGAAATTGTTTAAAGTTTTTCGGAGCCTTATTTTTGCTCCCTTTTTTACGTTCTCTTAAGGTTTTCTTTGGATTCGTTTTCACACTGTTCCCCACGGGAAGAGATTTCAAAAATTCCAGGAAGTACATTCTTTGGCTTCTTTATTTATTTTCGTTTTTGTCGTCCCCCAGAAATGGATTCACTACCACCAAAAGAGTTGGAGAGTCTGGGATGGAATGAAAATTCATTATCTTCCTTTTCGGTCTCAGAGGGAGAGTTCGAAATTCTTGCCGGAAGTTATTAGGATTTTGCATAAGAGTCCCGCCATTAATATTCTTCTCTTAATAAGAATCTGAAAGCTTCAAACTGGCCTCGACAGTTCCTAAGATTGATAGGAACTCGGTGAGGAAAAGGGTAAAGTAACTTATGAACAGCAGTGCTACACACTCAAAGAAATAACACTGTAATTTCTGAGTTCGTCAAGGCTACTTTCATTTTGTATTTGACAATCGTTTCTTCATTGAATCATGTGGCTTTTAACGATACAAGAATCCTCAAATTGTGAAGGAAAGTTATTTACTCACATTCCTTTGCGGCCCTTTTCTGGGTCATTCGCTCGCATTTGGTTCTTATTCTTATATTGTCAGCTTTCAAATGAACATTCTTGGCCGAGTGGATAGAGCGTTGAACTCTGGAAAGAAAAGTCTTCGGTTCGGGTCAGCTTTTCGATTTTGAATTAATATATTATTTAAAATCGTTCTCATCTTTTACGAAATAAAGATCCTCCTAAGATTGATAGGAACTCGGTGAGGAAAAGGTAAAGTAACTTATGAACAGCAGTGCTACACACTCAAAGAAATAACACTTCCATTTCTGATATCGTCAAGTCTGCTTTCGTTTTGTATTTGACAATTGTTTCTTCATTGATTCATGTGGCTTTTAACGATACAAGAATCCTCAAATTGTGAAGGAAAGTTATTTACTCAGATTCCTTTGAGGCCGTTTTCTGTGTCATCAGCTCATATTTGGTTCTTATTCTTATATTGTCAGCTTTCAAATGAACATTCTTGGCCGAGTGGATAGAGCGTTGAACTCTGGAAAGAAAAGTCTGCGGTTCGAGTCAGCTTTTCGATTTTGAATTAATATATTATTTAAAATCGTTCTCATCTTTTACGAAATAAATTTCGCTGTAAAAACGACAAAATGAATTTCCTCAGTTTAACGAAACATTTAATTGGATCTTACAGCAGACGTCTTTTTCGTCAAAAAGGGCAACATTTTCGTCGTAAATTAGAATGCATTTTTAACCGTGCAATTTATGTTTGTTCAAAAATTTTTTTAAAATAACGGTATCATAGAAAAACATCACACTATTTAAGCGACATGAACTAATGTATATATTTTTTTAATAAAACTACTATTTATTTATTTTTAAATAATTTTAAAAATAGATACTTAAAACGACGTATTTTAAACAAAAGTGTGACAATGTCTTATATAAATGATAAAAGACCTAGTACGAGGTTTTAGCTGTGTTTCAAAATTTGACTTTTAATGAAAAAAATCCGGAATTTCATGAAAAAGCAATGGTTTTTGAAAAAAGATGTTTGGTATTTTTTTTCAGAAATTTAAAGCTTGGGTCTACCTTAAAAATACATTTAAAAGAAAGAAGAAAAAAACTCAATGAATAATGTAAATAAATAAAACGAGGTTTTTTTTTCGAAAAATCTGCAGTTTTTAAATTCATTGCAAGTTTTCCACCCATATCATAACAAAACGCGCACCTCAAAATAAATTTTAAACAAATTTATCTAATATTTATAAAAATACTCGTTTGATGTGAATAAAACTAATTTATTACAGTTTCAAATATTCTTTAAAAACATCTTTTTGAATAAATATTTTTACAGAATGATAAATCTTGAAATATAATATAACTTCATTTTTTTTATTATATCAATCCTTTTTGGACATTAACTCTTTAAATATAAAATAAATATTACATAATTTCAGATTAAAAAGTAATTTATTCTTAAAAAAATGACTTCATTTCTAGTTTTAAACTGAGTATTATTTTAAACTAACTCATCAACCAAAATACGATTTAAAAATAGTTTTCTTTGAACTTAAGAAAATAAAACTGGAAAATGGAACATAAACGACGTCTTCTAAAACTTCCATTAAAAAATAAATAATTTTAAAATATTCTTTAAACTCGTACAATTAGAAATGTGATTGCTTCTATATCCTAAAGGAAAATATACATATTTGGAATATTTTCTTAATTCCCTTGAAAATGCTTGAAAGAAAGTATTAAAAAATTATTATTCATAAGTAATAATGTCATTCTTAAGAATATTAATTACAAGAATCTTTGAAGCGGATGTTTTCGTTCCGTTAACCAATTATTTTTCGGCATTCTCTAAAGCGTTTCTTATCAGGGTATAAATGCAATCTATTTTCTTTATAATGAAGTGTTTTCAATTACTTACGAAACTTAGATAATTTTTGCATGAAACCATTTAACTTATTTATTTGCATTGTATTGCCTAAGGTATATTAAGAAGACCAGAAGGCTAAATATTACATCGTCACAAATTTTTATATTTTTACTGTAACGTCTTTAAAATCGGTTTCGGTTAAGAGGTGTATATACAGTAAAGTATATTTTACGAAAACGGGACCATAACGAAAGCATGAGCCTCAAAACAGCGGTGGCGCGGTTTCATGTATTTCATGTATTTCATGCACGTCCTACGCACTCAAACGTCATTCTAGCAACGAGACACAACGCAGAAAGCGTGCAGCGGTTTTGTTTGGAATCCAAACAAATGGCACTCAATTGAGTTTGATGTTAAATTTCGGGTTCTAAGGGAATTAATATTATTAGTACCGATATGAACGTTGTTCTGACAATCAAAAGATTCAAATATATTGATTTAGGATCTCGTACACCTAAAACGTTAAAAGTTTTGACAACACTATTTTTAACATTATATACAGAAGTAAAAATTTCATGGGAAATTTACATTAAACCCATTAAGTTAAAAAATACCATAAAGTTAATTAGATCAAGTAATTTAGTTAGTTGATTTATTTAACTACTTCACACTATAGCTACACAATAGGCTATTGTGACAGCTTAGCATTCCTCTTAAGAGAAACACTACCTCGTAATCTTTAATTAGATTGTCAGATGACGAGAAAAAACATATAAGCAGACATTCCCACTATCCAAACTTCTACATTTCGGCCAACGTGAGGAAATTTGAACCCTTTAATATTTAACGTACACCAGGCCTCCTCTGTATGATGATCTTACCAAGAATTTAACAAATTCTGTGTTCCAACCAGATAATCTTTTTCGGTTATATATTTAGAACTTCAAAAGCAACAAATTGTTTTGAAAAGTACTTGAGAAATGCAAATCCGTGTCGACAGTTGAATCGATTAAAAACTCGTGCGGGAAGTAAAATACTCGTTTGTCATCCAAAAATCATGAGGAAACATGGAAAAGAATAAATCCCAAGTGACAATGGAAAATGATTTTGGAAAGAAAGTATGAGAAATAAAAACATTTTTCTAACGAGAATTCATTTTCCCCGTCATGTTTATTCACTCCTTGCAGAGAATTTCTCCGAGTCGTAAGTAAACATTCTTTCGAGAATGGCACTTTCAAAAGTTATTATACTCTAAAATTTGAAAGAACTCTTTCTTTTTTTTTGCGTTTTGAACTCCGAGTGTTTGGTTAAAACGTAACATCTAATCAGGTAGAAGCAAACGGATCTCAAAAACAGAAAAAAAGTGCATGAAATTGAAACATGAATAACTTATTAAATTTAAATAGCGGTTCTTTCTTTTTTTTAATAGAATTCCGGAATTCGAATAAAAAAAATTGCCTCGTGAATGATTAAAAAAAAGAAAAAATATACCGAATTTTGATCCAAAAGTTAAAATTGAATTTCATACATAAATGAATCAGATGAATCATTCTTTTGGATGAATCTTTTAGTTTGGCTGACACGGAAAGTTCCAATTTCGGCCCATGGCAACCTTTTGTCTGGGCGATAAACAATTGTTTTCTCCTTTGAGAATATGATAAACCCGGCTCCGTTCGGCCGCAATTGGGCTATTGCCGACTGCCAAGTAGTGAAAGTCCAAAAACAGAGTACCGAGATAGGAGCGTTAAAAGTTTGCAAATAACCTTAACTATGTAATTCGAATGACATACAACTCATTATTGAGCAACCTATTGAACTAGGACCCAAACCAATTGGATAAATAATAAATCTAGCTGCTCTGTAATGGAAGGTAGTGTTAGTCCATTTTCAGAATTTTTGTACTTGCATTACTTGGCTATGTTATTGGATCATACATTGCCCATATGATCTCATTGAAAGTATTTTAAAATTGCATAACTTCAAATATGTATATTGAAGTAGAAGTTCACTATATATTTTAAATGAAAAATATTCATAAATAGACCGGAAATGCATTTTATAGATAAAAATCGTTTTACGAACATGTCCTTTTAAATAAAAATAATAATCTTATACTTTTGGTTTAGGTTTTTTTAAAAATTAAACTTTTCTTTTAATTACATATTCTTTGTAAAGATAAAATTTCAAAATTTGTAGTGAAAGCACACAAACATACCACGTGCACGTTTAAGTCTACAGTCAAAAGATTTGCCTATATTTATTAACTATTATATTTACAATATCAAATGTTTTAAACATGTAGAAAAAAAATTAAGTAAAATATTTTTATTGTAAAATATGTATTTACAAATATTTTAAGGACACATTTTTCTCCTTTTGTTAGAAATGAATTAGTTTATTCTCTAAAATGGTAAGTCATTTTGAAAAAATATTAACATCGCGTATATAGACATATTTAATTAAAAAAACATTCTTACATAATAATGTAATTCTATGTAAGCATTTATAAAACGTATTTATCAATTTTTTTAAAGTTAAAAAGAAGATCTACATGCTAAAAAAACATATTTATTTTCATTTTTGAAACTGAAAATCGATTAACGTTGACAACGACTATTAACCATCATTAAAGCATAGCATTTATAAAATAATAAGAATATATATTTTTCATTTGAAAAAACTTGACAACTGTTGATCACGTATGACTATAATAACTTATTCGTATTCGAAATAAATCAAAGTCAAATTTTCTATCTTATAATAATGCTTTTGGAAATTTCTAATATAAAACAAAGACCCAGTACAATAAAAAAAATTGTTATAACTTAGGGAGATCATAGGTTACAGATTTCCAATTACTCTGTATTTTGTATAGGGCAACAAAAGGTCGAATAAAAGTTTTCAAATGTATGTAACGGTAAAAGTTTCAGTCACAAAAGAATTTTGAAAGTAAAGGATTTTGCGTATAATATCATTATTAGATAGTTTTTAATATGTTTTCTATAATGAAATGCTATAAAAAAAGTGAAACTTCTCAAAATGTGTAGATATTGCTATAGTGTTTTTATACACCCATGATAATGCGTAAAATAGCAAAAGTAGCAACAAAAAATGCTATTATTATATTCGGCACACAAAATCAAAAGTATAACTCATTTAAATTATTAATGGATATATAAATCTAGTTGAAATTGACTCTTATTGCTATATTTATCAAACTTTTATATTTTTATTTTACTGCTAAAATAAGAATAAATTTGTAAATCGTTAATTTAAATTAATTTAATTCTCAACAATCTGTATTTTTATTTAAAATAAAAATACTAAAATTCTTTATTTGTTATTTGATAAATGATATTTTTATACGCTTTATTTCTAAAACACTTGTTTTAACAACGTAAATAAATGCCTTATATCCTAACTAGCAATAGGGTCCGGCGTTGCTCCATTTATTAAGTGAAAGATGGACTAATTTGTTAGTTAGCCAGTCGACTGTCGCTCCTTATACACCGTAAAAAATAAAACTTTCTCAATATATAGATCGGGAGATTCATTCCGTAAATGTACAACTTTCTTGCCGTTTTCTCAAAAAAAATATAAGAAGATTTTTTTCTAAATGTACTATATACCTAAGGGATACAACAAAGTTGTTGAATAAAAAATGTATTTGAACATTTATGCCTTGAGTACATACATAAACATTCAGCCAGTAAAGTACAGCTCAGCTGAAAAAAAACACACAAAGCCTTTACATTTTTTATTGAAGAATACTGAATTTTTTTTGGTACAAATATCTTTATTTTGGGAACCTTTCAGCATTAAAATTAAATAAAACTGCAGCGTTTAACAGTTTTGCCTGTCTACATTGCAAAAATATCTGTATTATCACACATTTTGTAAAGGCGTTTTACTGACTTTTATATAGCAAAGAGAATTCTTTATTATATCATTTAATATTATTTTTTATCTGGAATGTTAGAAAATAACACATTTTGGTTAGTGCGGTGACATTATACTAGTTAAAAACAAATTCAACGGGATTTTTTTATTTTTCAAAAGTATCCAAACAAATTAAATTGGGTATATTTAATAAAATAAAACTAATTGGCATTAAATTTAATATATTTATAATTTAGATTACACACGCTTTAATTAAAACAAATATTCATATAATTATTAATAAGTATAAAAGTGAGTTAAACATTATCACTTGTTCAATTACCATTGGCTAAACTATAAAGGAAACATATTGCTTTGCATAAAAATATGCTTTGCGTATTTTTTTTCAATTTCTTCGTCTTTTTTTATCCTTAAACTCCAAAAGTAACATTCACAAAATCTAACTCTTAACCTTAAAACTGCAGCGTCACCCAAGATGTCATCCGAATTGCTTCTCAATCCGCAATGAACGAGCTTCAGAAAGAAAAGGGAAAGAAATAGCTATTTCAGCACTAAAAACAATTCATAAAAGCATTCTGGAATCAAGAAACACGACGAAGAAAAAGAATTCCACCTTAGAATTGCTTTCCCAGGAAAACCTATTGAATACTGCATGAATAAAAACCATTTTCCGCAATGCTCACTGCTCAAGAAGCGAAGTGAAGAGATGAGAAATTTATGAGTTGTTTCATTTTGTGACGTAATCCCCCTCCTCCTCTTTAAGGGCCAATCCACAGCGAGGTAATGAGAACCTCATAAATGGCGGCATAAATCAGGAACATAATAAAAGCATTCATTAGAGAGATCTTCATTACAATAATGGATGTTCTTAAGACTAATGAATTTTCAAGTGACCAGGGTCTTTTGTTATGCTTGAACATTTAATTTCATAAAATGAATATTTGCAGTAAGAACATTGGAAAGAGAGCGAGAGCTCATTATCTGAAGTATTGCTGCAAACAAATTCCGGAAAATGGTTTTCTGGATTTTAATCACTCTTGAGAACTTTCAATTACTTTTGAGTAATCATATTTTCTCTGAAGGTTTGATGTTTATTAAGAGATAAATTAATAGATTAAAAGCATATTAATTAGTAATGGAGGGGGTTATTGTTCTATTTTTATATTTTATTGAATAATTTTAAAAGAATGCTTTGATATGTTTGTGTTTAAATTATTCATGATAATACTTGAATTCAGCGTTTCGATTTATAAGATGGTTTTTTATGGAGCTTTAATTACGTCGACGAATTGATATTTAATTTTTATTTTAATTTAGCTTTAACTTACTTTTTAATATTTTTAAAGTTTTTGCTTTGGGTTAATAAAAATATTTCTAAAGGTATTTGGATTCAACTGACCTCTATACACATCTAATTAAACTATGATAACTCACAAAAAAATGTATTCAAGTTTTTACCAAACAGTACCACAAATCTTATGCAGATAATAACCAAAAAATATTTTTAAAACCGATTTAAAAAGTACCGTCAAAATAAATTAAGAAAACTGCTTCATCATGTTTATGTTAAAATTAAGAATTTAGAAATTAAGAAAGCAATACATTCTTTCTCGCTCCCCAGTCTAATTTTCATTAAAATTTTCATTAAAATTTTCGGATTCGAATATATGTCACTTCAAAACAAGAATACGCAATATATCGTTCAATATTAAATATAAAAAGACTAACAGAAACACTACATCATCTAATATTCAAAATTGCCAAAACTTTTAAATGTATGGTCGAACTTTATCAACACTTTGCGTTTGAGGAACATTTTTAACATTTATGTTCTTTTTACGAAACAGTTACCCATCCACTTGTTTTTTTCCACAAAATCTTTTATGCTCCTATAGATGACAAAAATAATTTGTTTTTGAGTTAGCGATATTATGCTTATAGCTTTTTATTATGAATGACATGGAAACAAAAAAACAGGTCGTTCGATTTTCACAACAGACATAAACCATATACAATGAACATACAAAACACTCTTTACAATTATATAATATTTTCAAGATCCGAAACGTTATATAGGGATTATTCTTTGAACTAACATCCTCTTAAAAGTCTTCCACTATTTCTTTCACGGAAAAGGCAGTACGTTTAAGAAACAAGATTTCGTCTATACATACAACATACTGCAAAAATATTCAACAGCGTTTTGATGAGAAAACGCCTTTTGTGATCCTTTAACTTCATTTCCATTCATCTTCCAAACCCCCCATCCCTCTCCAGTTCTTTAGAAAAAGATGCCAAGTGGCATCGTCTGCCAGTCCTCATGCTGCCAACCGCGAACTCGCCAAACGCTGAAAACTATTTTTCAGAACTTTTCTGGGACAACCCATCACTCATACCCGCGCTTTTTGAAGTTTTTTGAGAGATATTTACTCAGCTCTCAAAGAAACACACACAACTTATTTTTGCCGTTATTATCTTCTGAAGAATGGCATCATAGACGTAGACGCAGTTTTTTTCTGCCCTACTGGCCCCACACCAAAACAGGATTACTGTTCTTTTAAAAAAAAAAAGAATTTGTTTTTTCATTCTCTCATGAGCTTGGAATGAAAAGATTTAGTTTACACTCACGCCAAAAAAAAAATAACCATCTAAAAGACCTTTTTTTTTCTAAAGTTTCACAATAAAAAATAGTAAAGCTTTTTTTCCCTCTTTATTGAACTTAATTCGTAAGGAAAGAAATAGCGTACAGCTGTTAGCGACTAAGATAAATTCCAAGATTTCACGTGCAGTATTTTTGTTACTTATGAAAAATTCCCTTATTGTAGAAGATTTAGAAGGCTGAATCTGAAAATGATAAAGTGTATCACATACAAAGGAACTATGTTTCTAAGCGTACACGCCCCCTGAGGTAAGATTACTTCTGCGCAATTGAATTATTAAAGATTGTGATTCTCGTTGTTCATTTTTCTACGCAATTCAAGAAAGTTAGTAAATTAATCGCATCTTCATAAATCTTGGAAAGTAAAAAGTTTTGTTTGGATTGTACATATTATATATTTAATTCATTTATACTTTAAAAAAGACTATATTAAAGCTATTTCTTCGAAATTAATATTAAAATTGAAGACAATAGTTAAAGTTTTCATAAAAACTTTCTCATAAAGAATTCTAAATCCATCCTTAAAAGATAAAGAATTTAAATGTTTATCAAGGATTTTGAATTTTTCACATTTCGAAAATATAAATTTATCACAATATCTTAAATCTTAAATAAGAGAATCCAATTTTTTTTGTCTATGTGGATAATAGCGTAATATGAGGAAAAATGGGCATTAAAAACTCGATTTTTGACGTCCAATTTCTCATTGAAAAAAATTGTAAATTGTTTTATAAAAATGTTCACTTATTTATTGGAAATATAATCGAACGTTTTTATTTAATTCTAATGTTTATAAATACTTTTTATAATTATTTTTCTTAGACAACCTACTACAATTCATAAATGGGGTAAAATAGATACCCTGTAGATATTAAGGATTGCATAAAAGGCATTATTAGAAGTAAAATTAATAACTTTAATAAAATAGAATAAATGACAATCTTAAATTCTTAATTATTAATGAACCGTTTTTCTTTCTAAAAGCAAGCTGTAATCCGTCATTCGCCATTTTAAAAAAATCAACTATATTTTATTATTTATTTCCGTCGAAATATAATACCGGTTAATATCATTCTTGATTTGGTTTGATTCCGTAACTTATGACGTATTTAGAACTTTATTTCTAATTTGCTTCGCAGACGATTTTTTATTTCATTTAAAACATTATATTTAACTTCGAATAAAGCAAGCAAATTGTGACCATTTTTGTATCCCAATATGTACTATTGTGGACAGTTTATTTGAAAATAAAAGGTACGCTACTTCATTAAATTAACATATAAACAGTATTAAATATATTGAAGTTAGTTCTTGTCATTTATAAGCTTCGAAATTAATATGTTTGTTGAATAATACCACTTTTAAGGAAGATTGTTAAATGTTTACGAATTTCCTATTTTTTAACATTTATAATTTGAAAAAGCATTCTTCCATTTCGCAAAACATTAAAAAAATAACTAAATAAATTAGATTTTTTTTTTAGTTTTTGAAATGTAAGACATGTAATGTATGAAATGTAATATCGAATTATTTACGAATGCTCCTGGAATTTGTATAGAACATAATCTTTTTAATACGATTCTATTCTATACAAATCCCAGAAACATTCGTGAATAATTCGATTTTTCTAGTTTATATACAGCAGTTTTCATGTATCAAACTATCGCAATTTTCAAATCAATCAATCAACCAAACAAGCAATCGACATTTGGATTTGAATTTAATTACCCATATATGTAATTTTTTGCTGTTGTGTACTTTATTAACGAAGTAAATTTAAAAAAAAGAACGAGGTCAAAACATACGTTTAACATTGCATATTTAATTTAAAAAAAAAACATTTTATCCCAGGGCCCATTTCCCCCATCTTACCCTATATATTTCACGTGAGTAGCAATTTGTATTTAATTTATTAACTTTGACCTTTGCTATTCAATAGATTACCTTTAAGACCTCAATATAAAAAATTAATTTCTTACAATTCTACTGTAATATGAAATGTTACTAGTCGAAAATATTTTCATATGATAGAAACTATTAGGAAGCTTAGTTAGAGGGGAGTGGATGTTAGTACAATTCAAAAGCTCAAATCGCCATTAAGAAATAATAAAAAAAGTGGTATAAATACATAAAAAAACCTTAAAGTAATTAAATAGAATCTAAAAAGTATCTGAAATAAATTATAAGTAATATACGTTGAATTAGTTCAACAAGAATAAAATGCGTGAAATTATATCTCAATAAAACGATTGAACGTATGTTTTATATCTTAGTTTATTATTAATAATACTTTTATCATATATTTTTTCTTATTCTCAAAAGATTATAATGCAGGTTAGTAGAGTGAAAGTGTAGATTGAGGAAAAGTCAAATTTCCATGCGTACATAACACTAAACCTATTATATAATACATTCATAATATTCGATTCAACTACCTTCCATTAAATACCTCTAAAGAAAGTCCTATAAGCTATTCAATTTGAAATGTTAGTAAATCAAGCACGTTACACACCGTTTCTTTACAAGACTCTCATTACGTAAAGGTTTAGAGATCGTATTAATTGAAATGTTTGCATCCGCTTAGTGATCATTTTTCATAGTGAATGCAATGTAAGCGAATTTATTCGAGTAGCTTGTCTATTATGGGATTATATAATCAATAAATTTACTTTAATAGAACTAGAATTGTACTTTGTTAGCATAATATAAAAATTAAAGTATAAGTATATTTTACTGCGTAAACTTTAATTGTATTTAATAATGTATAGATATATGAAAAAATGTGCTCTTAAATTTCACGGAAAATAGATTTTTTTAACGGCTTCGAAAAATACTTAATTGGACACAAATCAATAGTTTCATACTGGTACATATTTTAAATGTCATTCATTAAGAAATGCAACCATCAAAGAAATAGATAGAAATATCAAAAATGTAAAGTTGTTTCCATTTCTAGATAGAAGAATATTTTATTTACAACAAAATAATCATTTTAGTATATATATATTGTTTCTATAAAAAAATCCAATATTTTTTATTTAAAAAATATTTCAAAATCGGGTATTTTTACGAAATTTAAAATTTATGTACTTTGCAGTAAACACTGGAGATTCATGGGCGACTATAAAAATTTAAATCGCTTTAAAGGTTAAATGATCATGCAATATCTTTCTAATATTATCTGTAAAGCATCAAGGCTCCAAGTAAAGCGAAGAAAATGGCACGTTTTAGTTAAAATGTTACACATAATGTAGAAGAATATTTTGCATTATGTAACTTATTTTACTAGTTTATTTTAAAAGAACGCATATAGGTAATTTTACTGTTATCATATTCAATTCTAATGATTTCCACAACGGTCACGAATTAAATCCATCCTAATCAATAAATTAACGATACAAAAATAAATTAATGCCAGTATGTTCTTAATTAAATAAACAGCTGGACCAAAACCATCCTTGTCTTCTAATACAATATACACTCACACTTTCCTACTTTTAATTGCCATTTCATTATCCGTGTGTTAATTATATCCTCACATTTAATTATAATAAAAGCAAACAAACAACACATTGAGCGAAACAACGTTAGAGTACTTTGTCTTTAATGAACGTCTTATTTTTCGTTGATTGGGAGTATCGGAGAATGTTTGTTTTTTCCTGGATAGACGAAAACAAACCATAAAAGGATTACTGTGGAATTTGTTGTTGTATAGGAGTGAAAATATTGTAATGATTTTAATTCCTTGGAGAATTTCTCGCCATCCGAAAACCAGGTTTCCACGAAGAGTATTGATTTGCATGGAGACAAAAAGGAATAAACTCTATAGAAAAACTTTACTAAAGATCTTTTGGATTTACTTCGCTTCTTCGAATAAAACTACTCCGTCTGTTGTTTGAATATGATTTTAAATAAAAAATATTTTGGATTGAATAGAATGGAATGAAAATATGCCTTCCCAGACGCACTATAAAAGTTAGTTTTAAAAACTGGAATATTTTAAATTGTTAGCTGCAAAAATGTGCACTCGATTATCGAAGGAATATGTCGAGGATATTTGGATATAAATATATTGCTTGAATATATTAAAGTAGCTGAGGTTTGGCGATATTTTTATGCATTTGGCGACATTTAAGCTAACTATGTAAAATATGTTACATTGTTGATATACTGCATTGTTGCCATATTACATAATTATAATTAAGTTTTAGTAAGAAGACAATGGACTTAAGCGAATTGAGGGATGGAGGAGGGGATGGTTGTTCGAAATTTCATGTAGACGGTGACCTTTCTCTTGCCTTGAAGGGCAAGTGTGCGAAATGTCATCAAGATCGGAATAAAACTATAGATTTGTATAAAAATAAACATACAAACATACACTCTTCTTTATATATATATGTGTACATAGATTCTATGTTTTATATATTTGAAAATTCTTAGAAATCTTTCGCTGATACTGAAAAAATTAAAGCATTTTTTAAGAGAACGAACTAATGCATAAGTATTATATTTCTAATTTAATATTGTTTCGACATTTTCTATGTTAAAAATCTAAAGGAATTTGTAAAAGAGCGTATATTTGAGAAGTGCTGAAAAGGATATAGTAGCATAAATAAATCAAAAATGAATATTTCATGATATGTATGAACGTACATTCGTATGTATCTGTAGACAGTATTTATACAGGATATTATGATTATCTAGCTATAAAACCAATTGAAACACAGCATTCAGTTCAGTGGTAGCTCACCTAGCTAAAAAATCAGCATAAAATCTCTGAAAGTTGTGAAAATAAAGGTTTTATGAAAATTTATTGTTGAAAATATTAGCATTGAAATTATTGAAAGAAAAATACATGTGCTTTAAAGGGTTTTTTCAGGTGAATTGAAAAGTAAAAAATAATACATGCAGATTTTATAAAGTATGTGAAACAACTTGTAGGTTTCATAAACACTTTATAAATGTAATACGCTGATTTTTTTTTCTTTCGCTTGGGCAAGCTGTAGTGAAAACACCCAAATTCCATGCGAATTTCCCAATGTTTAGTATAATTTAAAATAACTTATCAGTCGAGATTGTATTTTAAACTTTCTGGTCATTATAATTAAAAATAATAATATAATTACTTTTCAAATTTGGTACGTTTTTAGTTTTGGATATTGTATATTTATCCTTCTGTAAAACGTACATACTTTAGCAACAAAAGGCAAATTGTATTTTTTCAATATATTTTATCCATTTATTTTACAAATAAACATACATAACTGAATACCATACTATTCTAACGGTAATTCTCTAATATAAGTAATATTATTTAAAACTCAATTTCAAAAAATGTTAAAAGTACTAACTCAAATATTTTATTTAAACAAATAATTATTAATCTTTTATAATCCTTAGAATCTCTTAAATGATATTTTTTTGCCAGATCGTGGATGATTTTTGCATTGTCTGATAAGATTTCTTTCCAAGCCAAAGCTATGACAATCTTAAAATCACTATATTCACTATATCACGTTTACGCAACCAAATCTCCCATTTCTCTCGCCAAAGATTTCTCTTTCCCGCATTTGCGCACAGAAACCTCTCCTCAATTTCGGTCGGTTGGCGTCGGAACTCCGATGATTGAATACGCTAGAAATTGAGATTTTGTCCTCTGACGTGTGAGCAAAAGGCGCCGGGGCGATTGTGTCTGCGGCCGCCAAAAATTATTATTATTTCTCCCCTTCGGACGGCAGGGGTAGGGCGACTCAATTGAGTTAGGGTCGTCTGCTGCGTGGAGACTTGCGGGGTGGGAGAAATGTGAATCGTGCAAAGAATGACACCGGGATGTATGGGGTGATTTCTTCTCAGCCCCCTCCCCCTCTTAAATCTCTCAGAAGGGGGGTCCTGATTGGAGCTATTCTTCAGACGTTACATCAATCTTCTGAAACGAGTTTATAT
Source organism: Troglohyphantes excavatus (assembly GCA_963932185.1). NCBI lineage: Eukaryota > Metazoa > Arthropoda > Arachnida > Araneae > Linyphiidae > Troglohyphantes > Troglohyphantes excavatus. The sequence continues at coordinate 52,729,591 of OZ010666.1, forward strand.
GCAAGCCTTTTTTAAAGATTTGTATAAATTTTAAAGGGAATGGATTTTTTTTTTAGTCTGTAGTGTTAGTATATCATTGAAAGTTTAAATACATTTTAATTAAATGTCGAATTTTTTCACAAAGGTTACACCATAAAAATATTTATGAGTAGTAAGAATATTTAATGATTGATAGTAAGATGTTAGATAAATTGTAACTTTAAAAATATATTGCATTTTAAATGATTAAAATGGAATTTATCTAAAAAAATAATTAACTTCTGGTAAACTTTCACATTTTTCACACAAAACATTAAATGCCGTTTCACAGTTAAATGTAGGTTTTTTTAGTAAATATTTAACCCTAACTCAACTTTAATTGAAACTTATTAGGAATAAAAACAAAAATATTAGCAATAAAATTAAATTTATTGGCCCCTTTTTATTACTTCTATTTAATATCCAATTAACCTGACGAAATAACACTTGATAATGAAGTACTTCAAGCAATAAAACTGATTTATTATTAAATTTGAAAAATTAAGCAAATAAAAAGTTACTGTAATACTTTATAATTTATTTTAATTACTACGAATCGACAATTTCTGCACTAATGATGTAGCATGTGTCATAATTTATTAAATGTACAATTAAAAAAAACAATCTTAATTTCTCAAAAATAAGTAATTTAGTATGTTTAATTGCTGTCATTAAATATTGTTTAATTTTCAATAATTATGTGAAATATTGTCTAGTTTTAAAGTACCGCAAATATAAAAAAAAATAAAAAATGTTTCTTAAACTATTCAATGAATAAACGTCTCCAAATAAATTCCCTTCTTTTAAAAACAAGTATTTATTTCAGTATTAAATTATGGTTAGAAAATCAAATACAGTGTTAATCCATAAAATAAAAGTGACACATAACGAAACTAAATAAATCGAACCATGAAAAAGCAAGCCCATTACGAGCTTTTGAAAAACAGGCAATACATTAAATAACAGCAAAAAAAAAGATCACATGTCGACACTTCGAAAATAAAATAAAAACATCCTATGATCGAATTACAGAGCCTCGTTCGACAAGTGTCATTTTGCAGGGGGACTTTGACCATCAGTCAGGGCCCAAGGGCAACTTTCCACTGCATGGAGTCCTTTAAGCATTTCCCAGAGACAAATTGGCATGGAGGAGTCGTTTCCGAAACATTTATCCCATAAATCCCGGCCGACAGATCCCGAAGAGATACGACAAAACCCGAAGACATTCTTCAGGGTTTTATCTCGTGTCCCTCGTTTCGGAAAACGACGAGCTCGTTCGGTTAAAGTCGATAGTCCCGATCCCTTTGTTTTCGATACAATAAACATTTGTTTAAGGGACATGGTGGGCTGGTTCCGGAACAAATAGCAGGGAGTGGAATCGGTTTATAATTTATGGGTTTTGGGTAGTGTATTATCTGAGGCTATGAGTTATGGCTGAGGAAATGGGATTAACCAAAAGGCAGAAATATTTAATGAAGTAAGTTTGAATAAATAAAGGCTTAAGTATTGTTTAAATTTGTACTTGTTGATTTCTTAGTTTATTAACTATATCGAATCTTAACCATCTGCATCTACAACACTAATTCTAAATTTGAAATTATTTGTAATATTAATTAACAAAAGTGTGTTTACTGTTGAGTGGAGCTGTTTTAGTTGAGCTTCTGAAATTTGTTTAAAATATGCTTTTGTTTTACATTAATGAGTTGTTAAATACGCAAACTAATAATGAAAAAACTTAAATAGACAGTAACACAAACTTAAAAATGGATTGATTTTTCCTTGTTATATTACTTTGAACATGTATATCTAATTAAACATCAGTATTGAAATAATACATAAAATATAGTCAAAAGTTCAAAAGAAATTAAACACTAATGCAATAATAAAATTTCATTTACATGTTCGATCGATCCGAAAAAAAAACATAATTTTACGTCACATCGACATACACTATACATAATTCTGATCGTTTGATGTTTCGTTTTAACAGTATCATAATTCTTACTGTTTCAAAACTTTGTAGAATACTAGCACATATTTGTAGCGCTGTCTCAATAAGGCTTTGACATCTTTATTTTAACAAAAGGCGAACCTTCATCGTTTTTTCCTTGGAGTATATTTAATTTATTACACATAAAAGTTCCAAGTGAATTGAACTGCTGTAGATAAGCTATTGAAATATTATATATCAGAGCTTTCTTCCACACCCAATCTTACATTCTTTGAAATATACAATTTTAGACCGTTAACATAATCGTAAAAAGTATATACAACTTCCAACTTCAGAAACTGCCGACATTTCAACTTTTAAGGATATGGCGGTACTTTAACATAAATGGACTTTTAATAATCTTTTATACTTATCGAAAATATTTAGACGAAAACATTTGGAATAGAATATTCCGTTAAATATCTTCAAAGTCGTTGCCCTTGGTGTAAACGTGGTAGATGAGAAAAGAATATTTTATTTAAATTCTCCCACCCATATAAACCACCACCACATTATTTTGAATGGTTGATTAACGTTCCAGAAGAGTTGAACAAATTGCAACTATTGGTGGGCGTTCGGAATATACCGCAAAAGGAAGGCAACGAGAATATTGCCTCGTAATTTTAAATCATGGTGATATTACAAGGACACGCTTAAAACCGTTCTCAAATTTACAATACCAAATCTTACCTAATAATATTTGGAGTAATATAGATTTAATTCCCGTCTGCTCTTATAATACGGAAAAACTTCGGTTGGACTTTTTTAGGAAAAAACTCGTACATTTAAAAAAAAATAAACAGAATAAAACAAGTTCATTATATACTTCAGATTATTTGTAAACAAAACAAAAGTATCCTTAGAATCAAATAAAAAGTCACTTCGTTAGAGTTGTATTTAAAAAGTATTTTCAGATTGTCTTTGAAAATTTAAAAAAAAAAAAGATAATATATTATCTATTGTAAACAGGGATGGATAAATCTGTTAAGGAAATGTTATACTTAAGGCTTTGAACCATACAAAAGAGAAAAATGGTAAAGATTTTATTCTTTAATAATACTCACTAGACAATCCTTTTTTTCCCGATTGCCAAATATCGGTTAAAAGTTCTCACCAAAAAAACTTGCCCATTGAAATTAATCCATTTATTTAAATAAACTTTTTTATTCATATATTACTGAAACCTATACTTCCTATATTGTATATACCTATATTGAAACCTATACTTCCTATATTGTATATACCTATATTGAAACCTATACTTCCTATATTGTATATACCTATATTGAAACCTATACCACTTCTGTTGATAAAATCTGTTATTTCACTAAAAAGTTACCTGTTTGACATCATGCATTTATATTGTATAAAATAATAGCTATTTAATCCAATCTCGATATTATCTGACATTAACTTTCTGTAACCCATCTAACTAAAGCTTAATTGAATGTGTTACAGAAATTTCTCAAATTTTTGTACACTGACGGATGGAGCCATTTATTTTCAAACCCAGACAGATCCATTCTTTTCGATTTTCAGAGTATGTCATTTATTTTTAGTTTTCGTACAGTAGGGGGGGGGGGCGAAGTCATAAAATTCCACAGCAGTTAGATGCTGTGCATTTTGGGGTGTGAAAGTATCTGCAAGTTGCAAAACCATATAAGTAAAGCAATCGGTTTCAAAAGCATATATTTCAATCTGCGTGTAGGCTACTGCGCACCGATCGCAGCGCAGTAGTCAAGCTACATCCCACAGCTTAGTTGCAAAACTATATAGTTCCTATGGCTTGGTTTCTTGCAAAACCAGATATATGGAAAATGTATCTCTCAAATGGAAAAATATCTTTTTCAAAGTAGAAGAGGTGAAATTTGAGTAAGGCATGTGTCTATCAAATACCAAGTTGTAAAAAGAAAGATCAAATTCTTTAGTAAATAATCCAATTAATTAGTTATTTGTTTCTCTTGCAAAATTTGCCAAAAGTGATGTATGTAGTTTTTGAAACTAGAGGACTCAATTAATGCTTATGACATTCGAAACGAGATACAATTTAACGATAGTTTATGGTCCTGCACCAAAGGAGTCCACAAACTTCCCTTTCTTCCCAAACTTCACCACAATTTCTATTTCTCCCGCATTGTGTTTGATTCCGGACTTGAGTGAAATCCTTTCCATTTCCAGCAGTTTTGCACTCCATAAATCATCCACGCTACCGAGAGTTTGACGAAGCACAGGTTTGTGAAATATGCATATCCATTAAAAGCAGCACGACTTCCAGGACCGCGGTGGCACAAAATCAATGTTATGAGGGGTGCCCTGTCACTCCTTGTTTGTCGGGGGTAATGCTCGGGAAGGAGCACATTGGGCAGAAAGTCGACGCCGCCCTGACTGCCCCCGGGACATCTCCGAGAAGGATGGGGGGGGGGGCGGCAAAGTGGTTAGGGTTACTGTCAGGTTGACTTGGGAAGGTTTGGAGACAGCTATTGGGGGATAATTTCATATGTGAAATGGGATTGGCGGTTGTGGTTGAATAATGAAGGGGATGTGATAATGTTTAACGTTATTTGATTAAATTTTGATGAGGTAATCTGACTAGGTTGGTTGGTTGAATTAACATCACCCTCGTCGCAACGTAATAGGCTATTGGCGAGGGTTTGTGATCGATTCAGAAGAATAGACATGGGAGCACTGTTTCGTAATTTTAAACCATGGTCAGATGACGAGGAATACACCTGAACTGGAACCTTACTCTCGTAGCTTCCCCACCACAACCAACATGAGAACATTTGGAGAACGATATATTTAACGTGGGTACTCTTGTATTTAACGGATGATAGACGGACTCATAGGATCGAACTCGCAACTCATCGACTACGACCTCGCTGCTCTCTCAAAACAAGTACAGAACCCACAGCCCTCCGATTATAATCTGAGTACTCTGCTGGCCAGCCCACTGCAGGTGCACTTTCACTCGCATACCTTTATACTACTAGGTAGCTGGTGAGTTAAATAACATCGCACTAGAGTCGCACAGTAAGTTATTGGCGACGGTTCGGAGCCTATCTCGAAGGAAATACGTGGAAATTTGCCACGCATTTTTGTACCATAGTCCAATAGCGAGGACAACACCTGACAGGGCACCCGTCGCAACTTAAATAGGCGTCAGGACAAAAGAACCACGATCTTATTTAACGTGCATCAGTTCCGTATGCACGACGGTAGTAAAGGATAATTTCCGGTGACTTTTGTAATTTAGAAGCTAATCTAGCAAAAATCCGATCACAAGATCATTACATCTTAACTTTTGTCAACCCATCATGTCGATTCAAACTCGCAATCCTCTGATTGCTATCTGACTTCCTAATCTCCCGGCCACCGTGACGGCGTAAATTACAAAGCATTAAATCAGAACTTTGGGAAGTGGACAAAAATTTAGCAATGACAGTTGAAATTATCTGTTCAATAATAATAATTGAAATTATCTGTTCAATAATAATTAAAATTATCTGTTCATTAATAATAATTGAAATTATCTGTTCATTAATAATAATTGAAATTATCTGTTCAATAATAATAATTGAAATTATCTGTTCACATGGTGCTTATAAAAATAGCAAAATTAACTTTTTATATTTTCATATTTTTATTACTAAATAATTAAATTTTTCTCTTAAAAAATTATTCTAAGATTATATTAAAATTTGTTTGATAATTCGTAAACTAAGAGATTAAAATAATTTAAATTTCAGGTTTGGTTTGGTTAATTAACGCTGCTTTAGAACTGTAACTATTGGAGGCGTTTCCGGGCCTATCTCGAAGGACATTGACTTCTATTTTTTAACCACGGACAGATAACGAGGACAACATCTGAGCGACGCAACCTCAATAGGCATCAGAACATTGGACCCTGATCAGATTTAACATGCACCAGTCCCGTATACACGCCGTAGAAATTGGAGGTAAGCTCGGAATTTAAATTTCAGAAAATTTTGTACAACAAAATGTAAATATTAATTATTTCTCTATTTTTAATTAAAACTTTGAAATGCATTACCAAATGTCAATGATATTACAAACCTTATATCATGCAAGAAATGGAAAACAGTAATCGATAAAAAAAATACTGCCATTTAAAATAAAAAAAATTCCCTACCCCAATGAGCTAATATATAGATTACAACTTAAACATTATAATTAGCTCTTAAGCTCAAATTTAAACAAAATACACTTAACATACATATGCCCTAAGTCGTCAATATGATCCCCCACATTTATTTTTTACGAATATGCAGATCAAATTGAAATGATCCCTCAATCTGCATCCACAATGAACTTACAGCACTGAACTGCGAAAGAATGAGCCTGAAAATTCCGACGCGTATTACAATATCGAAAGCAATTTTCAAGTGGGCGAAGGGTTGTGGAAACAAAGCTCTCCCCCCATTTCCGATTGCCATGGAAATGAATAAGCGTTCGCAGGCATTCGATCGAAAGGCTTTAATCTGGCTCAATTGTCCACACGGCTCGAGAACAGGGGGGGGGATCCTGCAACAACGCACTGGGGATAAACGAGCAGGCAAAATTTCGCACTCATCCTGTAATGGAAGAGTGGGAATTGCATTTGGTTGTGACTTGCATTCGGTAAGCTACAGGAAAGCTCTGGGCAGCGGATAGAGTTGGAACTATCGACAGAAATAGGAGAATTATTCAGGGTGGAGTGGGGTCGGTGGGCGGTACTTTTTGAGAGCTTTTTCGGCGTACCGGAACTTAATTGTGCCAGCATTATTAATTTTTATTTTATTTATTTTATAAATCAATTTTTATCCAGAAAAAATTATTTTCCGGCATAGTTTACTGCTGCTTAAATTGACATATATTTTAAATTGAGATTAACAGAAACTCGCCTATTTAGCAATTTAACTCCTAACTTTTTTATCATAGTAAAAACATTATTTTCTTTTCAAATTCTGTTTTCTAGTCATCTAATATGACAACTAATTTTTTATAGAATTTTTGGATCTCTAGTTTAGAAAATTAAAAGCATGAATGGAGAGGCATAAATGATCAATGGAGCAATTTTTGAAGCATCCAATTTTCATTTTGAACCACCACGCATAGTTAAAGCTAAAAATATTTACTTTATTAACAAAAAATAAATAATCAAATATTAACAGATTTTCACAAAAATCATAATAGCAATTTAAAAAAAACGGATTTATTATCACAATTCTCTAAGAGAGTGACTCTTCAAATTTTCACTATTATTTACAAATTAACCTAAAACGTTCTAATTAGCCTAAAATGCTTGTGCCAACGGATTGCGTTTTTCGCTTCCTATTCACAAATGTGTGACTGGATCTCATCCTACACATTTGTAAATATGTGGTTTTAGTGAAAGAGACCACAGGGAGCAAAAAAAGGTTAACATTTTCTTCCTCGATTCGAATTTTTTTCTTTCCTCCATAAGTCGTTCCTAGGAATATAGGTGTGTGTGGTGACAGTTTTCACCTGTTTCTGTTTATCGCGTGATCGATAGATGACCAATGGCGACGAAATGAACAGAGTTGTAATGGGGCCTGTGCGGTTTATCGGCTGTGATCGGAAAGTTTGCGTACCGGGAAGATTGTTTTTAGCTTTGCAAACCTGGATTTAAAATTGATTGAATAATTTTAAACGTGATTGACTTCTAAGAGTCATAAAATCAAACACAAAAATAAATTTACTCTGAATTTCATATAACAAAAAACTTGTGATGGTGCCAAAATGTGTTTAAAATCATTGAACGAACGGTTAAATGCGCTATTGAAAACTATGGCCACCATATGAATATATGATAATCAAAATATATGATAATTTTCTAAACGTATTTGACGTCAATGTTTTGATTTCAGCATTGGAACAACAGTTCAGCATTTAAATAGGGAGGTCACAAATTGGCGGACTATGGTTATTGTTTGGCTGTATCACATTTAACAGTATTGGCATAATAAAACTCAATAGTTATAGCCATCTATCCAATACAGTACAACAGATTAAATAATGAGGTATTTAATGGGTTATATGAGAAATATTATTAAAGTTCTTGATGTATTTATCAATTGTAGAATTTTTTTAATGTTTAGGTGGGGGGGGGGGGGAGGTTTAACTTTAAATTTTAAAAATAATCCAAACATGTGCCTTACTACTTTATTTAGCACTAGCAATATGGCCCGGCGTTGCTCGTGGTCACTTTGCGCAGTAAGAGCTGTGCGACTTTGCCTTGTCAGCGTAGACATGGCATATCACTCTCTGTGCACTGTGAAAAATAAACTTTATCCAAATTCAGATTTATTAAGGGGGTCCGATACCTTCGACATTTTTTTCTTTATTTTTATACTTGTACAATCCAATTTTTTTTCTCTTTCTAAATATGCATAAAAAACCATTTTAAGACGCTCAATTTTTTTTTTAAATTGCACATTTATTTTTAAATTAAAATTTTAATAAATTTTTTAACAATTTTAAAATTCCTACTCCTTTTTTGTTTTTCAATATTTTGAAGCAATTTTTTTTATTTAAGATCTTGAATAATATGTAAATAGATGTATGCATTCAAATTTTGATTCAGATACATCACTTTAAAAAAATAAAATATATTAGAAATTTTGGAAAAAAAATTGACGAAAAAAAATAAAATTCCATTTTAAGTGGTTTTAAAAAAACAAATTATGGTAAAAATAGGAAATCTGAATGCATACATCTATTTAAAATATATTTATCTTGCTATACACACAAAAATTATGATTTTAAGTATAATAGTAAAAAAGCCTTAGCATTTTTAGTGTTCATTAAATTTTAAAACCACGAACAGAGATATTTGCTTTTAAAGTTTACATATGATACAACTATGTTATAGGAACACATCATTAAAACATTCATAACTAAAAAAGTAATAGGAATTTTTTGAAGCAGTTTTTTGTGAGTTATTAAGATAAGTTTGAATATTATTTTTTAAATATAAAAAAAAAATGACTTTTTTTGCGAATTTTGGGTATCGGACCCCCTTAAATTACTTTGAGTATTTTTTGAGATACTTAAATCTATTTTTATGTTCACGACTTTACATGCTATTGCGAATACCTGCTATTTAAACTGATGTTTTTGTAAAATGTTTCTTTTTGTGAAATAAAAATTCCTAACATTTTTTTAAATTGCATATTTTTTGTATAAAAATTAACCATTTAGTGACAATAAACCCATGTAGTAAACTTCACATTCATTAGTTTTAATATTGGCGACGCAATAATATATCAAAGAAAAAATATTGCATTATTCCACATCAAAATATTTTATCGTATTTGGTGAAGTTTTGTTTTTGTTGTGCCAATTGGCGACCGGAGTCTATATATCCCTAATAATCTCTAAGTCTATATAATCTATATATGTCTATATATCTTTCAACATAATTTCATAAGGGTCAATATTTACGGACAATATTTCTTATAAAAATTAATTATCAAATATTTATTTTTTATTACCATTAATATGTTTTTGAGGTGAAAATTTGAAAATAAGCTACATGGAGGTATACATATATAAAACTTTAAGTTAAACTTTTAGGGTGGCCCATTTCAGCACCATAGTAATATTCCACTCCGTAACAAATAGTACTATTGTCATAAAGTTAAATTGTTTGGAACATGAATACACATGGCGCAGTCGAAAGAGCTGGTTTATCTTCCTCCTTCGGTTGGCGAGGTTTTTGATAACGGCGTTATTTTTGTTATTCGGACACTAATTTCTCCATTGTGATGATATTTTTAAATATAGGACCTCTATTTTAGCTCATTTGGCAACATTTTTATTCAATTAGAGACATTTTTTATTAATTTGGTGAAATTTTTAATTCATTTGGCAACATTTGGCGACATTTTTAATTCATTTGGCGACATTTCAATTCATTTTTCAATATTTGGCGACTTTTCTAATTCGTTTGGCGACACTTTTAATTCATTTTTTAATATTTGGAGACTTTTCTTATTCATTTGGCGACATTTCTAATTCTTATGGCAACATTTTTAATTCATTTGGCGACATTTTTAATTCATTTGGCGACATTTACTCATCAGCCAATCAAAATGAATCGTTTATCCCAGTATTGTCTAAACATATTTTTGGTCGCCAAGGTGATTTTTAACACAATGTTATGAAGGGAAAATCGAGATGTAAATTTCCCATAGGAGTTGGCGACATATTTTATTAATTTGGCGACATTTTTAATTCATTTGGCGACATTTTTAATTAATTTTTCCATATTTGGCAATTTTTCTAATTCACTTGTCGAGAATTTTAATTCACTTGACGACATTTTTAATTCATCTTTCAATATTTGTCGAATTTTCTTATTCATTTGGCTACATTTTTAATTAATTTGGCAACATTTTTAATTAATTTGGCGACATTTTTAATTTATTTGGCGACATTTACTCATCAGCCAATCAAAATGAATCGTTTATCCCAGTAATGTCTAAACATATTTTTGGTCGCAAAGGTGATTTTTAACACTAATGTTAGGAAGGGAAGATCGAGATGTAAATTTCCCATAGGCGTAATGTTAAAGAAAATGGAAAAAGTTCTATAACTTTTGAATGGTTGCAGATATCCACATGAAACAAAGTGCAGATTTTAAACTAAGAAAAGTTTGTTCACATGGTGCAAGTTTCATAAAAATCCGTGCAGAAGTTTTTGAGTTAAATCCGGACAAACAGACAGACAGACAAAAAAATTTTAAATGTGATTTTCGGAATAAGTGTATCCTAATTCGTGTAGAAAACTCAAAATGAGGGGTTTTGTTCGATTCCACAGACAGACACTCCATTCTTATATATAAGTATTGATTTAAATAGGGTGGTCACAAATTGTCGGGTGGTGGTCATTGTTTAGCTGTATCACATTTAGCAGTATTGGCGTAATAAAACATTATTTTTTAGCCAAATTACTTCGCTTATATTTAAAACAAATCGCTTAGCTTTAGTAGCAAGAAACAAAGTAGCTAAAGTATTAGGGGGAAATTATTTATTATGTGTAGTTAAACAGCCAAACAATGATCATCCTTCTACAAATTGTGACCATCCTTCCTTAATGGATGGATGTGTTAAATGCATTTTTCGTAAAATTGAGGTTAAGATATCATTTGAATCCTCAAATTTTAATCTGTATAGCACTTAACTGTGATAGGGGATATACAATTACTATTTTAATTAGCAGAAATTCTGACATTTTTTGTATTTTAGCACTCGAAATTTTCAAATGGTCGTGTGAAAAATGAGCTAATGCCCTCATCACATCTTGTGCATTAAGGTTACCTGTTATTTATAGTTATTAAATAGATTTTAAAAATTTACCTGAATGAATATTATTAAAATTTTAAATGATATAATAACTACTGATGGCTAAGTGCAAATAATTATGGATGTAAATAATCATTACCAATTTTTTATTACGCATTCAAAGCTAAATTAGCCTAATCGTTTACTAAACAATTTAAGAAAGATAAAAAGTAATTTATTCCTGTTAGTAAATATTTTTTTTTAATATTATTCATTTTAGATTTACATATAAACTGGCTGCAGTCCCTATTAGTACTCTTATGTCGAAAACTGCTAGAAATATCTAATTGGAGTTGAGTTTGAAAACTTAAATCCGCACGAAGGCAACCTCGACTTTCGTAATGTTAAGTATTCGAATTTTGAATTTAGAGAGCTCCTAATGAAATTATTTATGCGCCTAACTTTTGCATCTTAAAATGTAAAACAGAGAGAAACTGTTGAATTTATGAATTCTGGGCTTGATTGTGCCACAGAGCGGAAATTTTGGTTCACGGTGAACGCGTAAATAAAATATTTATGTAAAAATTTTAACATTCATGTATTGCAGTAATTTTAATCCGGTTTCGTAATATTATTTTTAATGTATTTTTTTATACTGATGCCCGAGTGGAGCATGTACTCTTTTGGTCGTAACAGTTGTATTATTTGTTCTATAAATAAAATATCCCTCCCCTTATCCCATCCTTACAACTCCACGTGGAATTAGCCTATAGGGGGAAATAACATACCTTCGTGTAGAGGAAGGTGGGCGCGTCGACTGAAAGTTACCCCATTCCGCCCTTTGATCTTTTTACCGCTTGGGAGAGGGGGAATGTGGCTCTTGGCTGCAGCATTGCTTTCACCCATATAACTCAACGTGGAATCATCCTATGCGAATAAATGAACTATCATCATGTCGAGAAAAGTGGCCGGGTCAACCAAATGCGCCATTTATCCTCTCCCTACGATCTTTGTACTGCGTGGGGCCAAAACGCTTTAGCGAACGAAACCTTGTGGTACATTGCGGCATATACCTATTCCAATTTTTTGTAATCCGGACTCCCTAACATTTCATATGCACTAGCCGCCACTTGAATGAATTATGAAGATAGTTTAAGCTGAGAGACATTTGTATATGTATATAAAGTGTTATTTTTTATATTTTTCAAGTCGTCTTATTCGAATAAACGGCTTTTTGTCGCCCAACTGTGTAATGGTATTGTACTAAACCCCCACTCCATGGGTCTGTGTTCAAATTCCGGCTAACACATGGATGTAAATAAAATGGATTGTAAATCTGTTTAGCTTATTGTTTAAATAAATATTAATATTATAAATTGAATTACAAGGATATGAAGAAGTTTATAATTTTGCTTAATAGCGAAACATAAAAATTGGAAATAATATAAAACATTAATTTTTATGTTAATAAAATACACCCATTTTCCAAATGAAAATATATTACTGAGTTTTACTAAGATATCACATAACAGCTTCATCAGAAAACAAATGTTATGTACATAAACTTCTCATCAAATACAAAAATTACTTATAAAAGTATGTTTCCACAGCTCTACAAAAAAACTTTTTAAAACTTTTTGAGTATTTGTGAATTTTTTCAAATGCATTGTATATTTATAGCCAGAAAAAAATTCAATATTTATCCAAAAAGTGTACTTACATTTGAAGAGTTCAGGTAAATTTGAGTTGTTTGCTTCTGCATCCGCCATTCAACCCTTGAGTTGTTCGCATCTCGACTACATGCGGGCAAAGAATCCATCGCATCCGTCACGATCAGAACACTTGCGCAGAATAGAATCCATATCCAAACACGTTGAATGATTTCCATTTTAAATTTAAATTGATTCAAAAACTTTTTTTTATTATCGCTTTAATTCAAATATTTAAATCGGCAGTTCTGACGCTTCTTAATTTCCACAGAACACTTATTTTCATTGATTTTTTTTTTAATTGCTATCAATTTTTAAATCCGAATGTTAATTACAGAATCGTCTGATTTTTTAAAAAATTTTGTTTAGAAAGATTTATTCTTTTTTTAAAAAGAATAATTTTTTCTTTGTTTTTTAATATTTATCAGTGAAAACAAGAATATATTGTTGATCAAAAATCGTTTGCTTTCGAATAAACTGTTCGGCAAACACGGTTGTAGTCACATATTTCAGAGGCGAAAGTTCCAAAAAGTGAGCGAGTGCGCAGTAAGAGAGCAAGAGCGACGCCTGTGTTTCCCGCTCAAAATCCCGGAGTCGAATGATTCTTCACTCCAATATTCCGGGGAAAACTGTCCCCACTCCCTCCCCCTCACTCCCACCTTCTCCGGTTTGAGGTTTTTCCCGGATTCTCCGGGAATGAGCGCTCGGTGCATTGAGTACAATGAAAGGTGGAAAAGAACAATAAAAAAAACTCCACGGTTGGCGCGTCATTAAGAAAAGTTTCTTTTTTGTTATTTCCATAGGAAAGGGGACATTTTTTCCTTGAAGAAACATTTCACAAAAAATTAATGATTGCACCCTAACAAGCTAGAAAATCTCAATTAAGTCTCCGCAATGTTATTTTTCGTCACAAAAAACACAAATCAAACTATGTTAGATAACCTAACATCAATATTCTTCTAAGAAATAAATAAAATATCGAATCACTTCAAGGATTAGAAATTTATGTATCCAACATATTTCTTTTTTTAACAAAATAATTTTTATAACAATAATTTTACAAGGAGGATTTTAAATGGAATTTTAGTAAAGGAATTGGAAAGGATTTTATGAAAACTGGTCATTCGAACGAATATACACATTCACATCACTAACATGAAACGAAATGTATAAACAACATCAAGGGATTTTACGCCAAATAATAATACAAAGAGTAATACACAAAATATTTCATTTAAAAGCAATATAATAATTCGAATTTTGAAATGAACTAGACAACTATACTTTTCTAGGAATAAAACATATAACCCTATAATTGGCAGTTTTCATTCTAAAAGCTGTTTGAAAAATAAAAATGAAATTCCTCCCTCTTTAATCCTAAAGTTGTGTAATTTAAATTACAAGCTTATGGTTTGGAGCATTTTAATCTTAATAAATTAATTGAAGATTTAATATGTGTCTAATAATATTAGAATTTTTCTACGACACAACTTTCACACAAAAAAAATTATCCTAAATAAGCAAAAAACATTATATTTAAGAAAATAATTAAGTTTTTATAATATTTCAAAATTCTTTTCATATAAATTCGCAAAACAAAATATTTGCTAAAAATAACTTCTGTGTACAAGAAATCCGAATAATTGTAACTACGTGTTCCCCAGAAATCGGAGATTTAATATTTAAACAGCATCAATTATTATTTCATCTTTAGTAATCCTGATCTATATAAAAATTTATATATTTGTATAGATGACCTTTATAATAATTCCAATTTTTTAATCGTATGTTTTAAATTTAGTAAATATTTATTGTGTACTGGTAGCCGGATATTTTTCTGTAACTTTATAATAAGTTCATTAATTTACTTTTTTCGTATTTTTTCTTTCGTATTTCCTTTACCTGTTAAATTGATTATTTCTATTATTTTAATATTTTTTTGTTTAAAATAAGAATAACTATTAATGAATACAAACTACCCGGTTTTCAATACGTGGATCCATATACTCCCACGCAATGCTAGACTGGAGTCTATAAAAATCTAGTACAAATTCTTTCAATACTTAGTAAGATATGTTTTTCGGGGGAAAAAATCTATTATTTGTGCTGCCAATCTTTTATCACCTACCAAGCAAGAGACTGCAAGCAAAATCTTTAATCCATACAATAATAACAATGATGCACCTTCAAGTCTATTTACACACCAAAATCGGTAATCGATATAGTATTAAAGTTCTTATAAGCTGACGCTGCTTTTTTCCAATACTTACTTTTCTTTCAAGCTAAAATTGATTTTTCAGATCATATCGCATCTTTGCAATAGATAAGACTTTAAGCATAATAATAAACATTGCAAAGCTATCTCAGCATTACTGAAAGGTTAGTTAATTGAATATTTAATATTTCTGTATTCATATGCCAAGTATTCTTTCTACGTATTTTACTAATTTGTTTCCAAAAATAACCTTCAAAATTTTAAAAATAATAAAAACTAGAAATGTGGTTTAAGTAAAGTAAAAAACCCTTATAATAAGAAACTCGTTACATGATTGAAAATTAATAAGATAACGATATTTTTTCATCCATCCTTTATTTTACGTAACAAGGTGCTTTCAAATTTTGTATACTTGATTGCCTATTAAAATGTCCCTTATTTGGAAGAGTAAACCTTAATTTAAAATAGCATAAGTAATGAAACTTATTTTGTAATAAGAATATTATGGTATTTGGTTTTAGGCAAAGATTCATAATACTGTATTCATAATTCTGTAATACTTATCTGTTCTTTAATTTGCATTACCGTTTGTTTAATTCTCAGTGTTATCACATTTTAAATATTATACTTTTCGACAGTGGTCCTCGACCTTTTTAATTTTTACTTACCATTTGATAAAACTTTTTATTTATGAGTACTCCCTACTCAAACATCCTTCTACGCAAAAACAAAAGTTTGTGTTTGTTAAGCAGTAATATTCTTATGTGGAAAATTAATCAAACGACTCAAGCTGATATCTTATAAGCTTTTATTTTAGATTTTACTTGCCATAATAATTTATTTTAGGTGTTATCCGCCATTACTAATATTCTCGCGTACTCCCAACCAGACCTCCACGTACTCACATGTGTACGCGCGTAACTGCTGCTTTACGACAAAAATAACATAACGAACTTAATGTCATATTACAAATGTCAAAAATGATTTACACATAATTTATATTTATAGTGGTTTCTGTTCCACACAACCATATAAATTACAGAAGCGTGTTTTTTTAATTAGTTTTAAATATGCAATATAAAATATAATATTTATTATTGTTATTTACAAATATTAAATACTTTTTCAAAATACTCAATGATTTCACATAACGAATTGAAATAAAGAAATGTATAGATACTTAAGTTTATAAATTGTTAATTTACTTATTAAAAACACGGATGGTACATCTTTAACCAAAAAATAAATTATATAAATAACTTAAACTTAAAAAGTTTATCATGTTAAGAAATTAATCCACATCATTCATAAGACATTTCAAAGGGGAAATAAGGAAATTCAATTGTAAGGAAATAATACCTAAAAATATGCATAACTCCTTGACTGATTCTGATTAAATAAATTATTTATTTGATGACCGATTAATTAAGTGAATGTTATTAAAGAATTGTTAAAATTATTAAATTAAAGAATAAATTTAAAGGAAATTAGTACCGAAACAAGAATTTACGTAAACATAACATGGGATAGGAAAGGAATTAGGGTAAAAGTAAAGAATAAAGGGGCCACTCTGTCCAGGCATCGAAATAAATCGCCAAATGGGATTTCAGTTCAAATTGGCAATCATATCCAATTTTGGCGTAATGTGTATTACACCGAATGCACAAATAGTGTCTGTCATTGGTTTCATCATTTACAACAATTATCTCCACCTACTTGTGGCACCACACACACGTGCAAAAATATTTGCAAAATATGTTTTACACGCATGCGCAAACATTTACGTAATAAGTTTAACACGCATGCGCAAATATTTACGTAATAAGTTTAACACGCATGCGCTAATTCGAAACGAAATCTTAAAATCATTAGTTTTCTTTCGCCATTTCGTTGTTGGATGATAATTTGATGTAAAATTTTCGTTGCATGTCTCTCATTGGTTTAATTTACAGCAAATTGCTCCTCCCACTTATTTACACGACTTCGATATCTCGGTTTGACAATAGTAACCATAGATTTTAAACGCCAAGTTTGTTTACGAAAATTGCTTTGGCTGTAAGACCCTCCTCCCCCCCCCCCCCCCTTGTTCTTCAGTGTTTTACAGAGATTAGAAAGTCGTTTATGTTTTCGTTATAAGATTAATAATTAAAATAATGTTATATAAAATCATTCATACCCATATATTTAATTATACAAGGGGACCTCGCTGTAAAAATACCAACATAAAATTTCTAATAACTTCTGTAAAAAAAGAAATGCAAAGCGCTGCGACAAAAACCTGTGAAATCACATGAGTTCGGATTTGGCACATCAAATGCGGAAAACTTATTTATCCCCAACAATCAATACAGTTGAATAAATGAGTCGCGTTATTTTGTCAACGAAAATTATACATGCGTTATTTATAAAAGATCGGATAGGTACAGGTCACACTGTACCGTAAGGTTTGGTTCGCGAATACTGGACCTCACACGGTACAAATATTATCCACTATCCATTTATCCACCCTCCCGCACGATACAAAAGGTCATAGAAGTAAATGTTTTGACAATTGGCTTATTTAAAACGTCTCACTGACTTCTATCCAATGGTACGTCAATTATTCTCATAGGATGATCCCACATAGCTATAAGAATTTGAGAGTTTTAGTATACTACTCCTTGTGGAAAGGTACCCCATACCGATTTTATAGACGCATTAACGACAAAAAAAAGTAACAGTAAAATAAAAAGTCTAACTAAACAACAAAATTTACTCACGCTTATAAGCAAACAAAAGAAATGTTCACCCACTCGAAATAGTTGTGCTTTAAACATATTATTCCGTTTAACACAAAACAAGAAAAGCAATTCATTATTTATAATTTCACAAAGAATGTTTGCTCAACAATTAGCGTTGCTTTTAAATCATCCTAGAAAGAAATAAGTATGTTCATTTCGGAAAAATAAAGTCATTTTTTTAATTCTTTTTTTTACTACTTCAATTTGAAAATAAATAATTTTATTAAAAACATTTTTTTTCTCCAAATTAAGTGTTTATTCTAAAGTCATAAAACTATTTAAGTACAGTTGAGTAGCTGCTTCGGAGTTTTACTTAATTTAAATAACAAAATTTTTCTTAAATGAAATTTGCTATTCTTTCCAAATTAAATAAATATTTTTAAAGAAATTTTCTTAAAATATTTACTGGAAAAAAAACTGACGATATATTTCATAATATAATATATTTTTATATGGCAATTTAAAAAACTAATAACCAAAACTAAATACAGTCAAGGCTTTTAATTAAAGTTCTCATCTCTAAAAATTTAGAAGTTTCGTCATTATAATTCAAAGATCTTTCTTTTAATATAGAATATGAGAATATTTATGCATTTTTTTTTAATTTCAACGTAATTTAATTATAAGATAAAAACTCTCCAAATAAAACTTTGGGTTAAGAATATGAAATACAAGTACAACACAAAAATACGCAATTATACAATATAAATGTGGACATGTTTCAAAATATCCCTTCATCAGCAGAAATGAAAAACAAACAGTATAAATCCAAAGCCGAATGGAAATAAAAAATTAAATAAAAATGTTTCAAAAGAACGAAAAAAAGTTCAATTGATTGGAGTTGATTAACTATTGTGTTTCAGCAAACGGGAAAAGTTGGAACGGCGAAGGTCTCATTAAATAACGAATCAATATTGCTAAAAATGTTAAACGCCTCTAGAAAGTCATGTTCTACTCGAAATTTAGGTTTGCAAATTAAATTTTTATTAGGAAAATAAAATATATGATTATGTTTCCATGAGATTTTGACACAGACGAATTTTTTATTGCTTGTTTGGCAGTATGCGCTTGATGCTCCTTGATGTGAAATGTTATTGCCCTTTTTGTTTGACCGATGTACGACGTTCCACATTGACATGAGATACAATAGATGCCCCATTTATTAAGGTCGTCACTGGGACCATTTAAATTGTGTGAAATTGACTTTAGGTTAAGCTAAAGGTAATTAATCACTTAATTTTTAATTTTAAAAAAGTAGCTCAGTTCAACCTAATTGGTCTGAAATGGCTTTACGAAACCATGGAATTGTTAAGAGCAGACATTGTTTATTATTATTACAAATATAAACTTGTTCCTTCAATATTAAGTAACAACTATTTCGGATTTCAACTATGATAGTAATGTTAATTCCCAATAAACATTTATTCAAGATAAGACATGTACTTTGATTAAAATGAAAACAGGACAAAAAACTTTAAATCATTGCGATAAATTTAAAACATCCATTTTCAATTGCAAAAAACAAAACTTGGCGATTACAGTGACTCTTGAATCACTGAATTAATCCGAAACATTTATTTTCAGCTGTAAAAACAAGACTTGGCGAGTGCACAGATTGACTTCTTCAAGAGTTTTCTCCGAATCTTGTAGAGTCAAAGTATATCGGGGATGGACAGTGATAATCTCAAACTTTTTCATGTCATATCCCAATTCCTCAATGTACACGTATAAAGATTTTACTTTAGTGGTACAGGCCCAAGAAATTTCTTTCCTTTCGCCGTTTGGCAGCCGAATCACAAGTTCTAATTTTGGAACACTGTTACCTTCTAAAAATTTCTTCCAGGCTTCAAGCGCACCTTTAATATCAACTTTACTTTTGTTCTTCGGACGATTCCTAGTGCCACCAGTATCCTCAGTATCGTTTTGCTCCACAACCGCAGATGTTTCTTGCACATGTGTCATCTCCGAAGAAGCTCCAGAAGAATTTAGTAACATACCTGATGTTTCTTCTGTAGGATTTTGATGATCCGACACGAACTGATGGATGAACTGAAGCAGCGCAGTGGAACCGAAGTCATGACACACTTCTAATTTTTCGCCGGTTCTTGGATCCAAGATGGCGATGTATGGAAACTCGACAGGTTGATAGAACTGCTTGTATCTAATGCCACCCTTGCTGTGTTGGTATTCTTGCCACACTAGGAAATTCTGAGACACCAAGTTCTTCAATTCATTATTTTGCCTAAGGATGTGCTTCATTCGCCATTCCGTCAAAATCGAATGCTCTATGTTGACCATCAGCCATTTCTGGGAATTTTGGGCGACAATCCTTGCAGAATCAAAGGTACCGCTGTAAAAAATATCCGGTTCATCAGAGTTGTGCTGCTTTTTGGAATGGCTGTTACTTGCCTCAGATGTATGTTTGCTGGGACGTAAATTGAACAAGTGATCCACACCTCCTTCGATAAGTGTGTCACCGAGTTGAGGTATAGGAGAACGTATTTTCCTGGTAGAATCAGATTCGTGAAGTTGAACAAGCTCATCTTCATCGGAAGTCGAAGACATTATTTCAATAAACAAAAAATCGGTTTGAAATTAATTTAAATAATTGCTATGGCACATTTCAGTAAAGTGGAAATGATATTAGTTCAATTGAAATAAATAAATATCTGTAGAAAACTATTGTTAGATTATAATTTAAACCAAAGTCTCGTGTAGAAGATGTAGTGATGCTTATAACGTGCGAAACTTAAAATAGTAGATTGAATACAAATCATTTGCACGAGAAACAAAAATATATAGCGTTTTATATTAAACAATTTGCGCGACACTAAGGTAAAGTTCAAAGGCCCATCTTATGGAGCTTTAAATAACATAGGTACCGTAGTGCATAAAAATGGAATTTATAAGTTAGATCAAACTTGTTGGGACCTAAAAGTTATTTCACAATTTTTGAGGGCTATAATATTGCAGGTTTTTTCAATTTACTTAAAGTGTTGTGTGATATGTCCATGCTTTTCGTCAGTTTTACTTATTTTCTGCTAAAACATAATGATATGTAAGGAAATTGATAGGATATATTTGTCACCTCGGATTAGTCTTCTTGGTTCTGAGGTAAAGTACGTTCATCACATAAATATCAACAGTTTGTTTTAAAAAATGATTTTAAAATAATTATTGCATAAAGAAATGTTTTTAAAAATATTTCATAAATCTAGCTAGGACGTACCTTTGTAGCTTGGTTGGTAGAGCGCGGAGCATTAGATTCGATTCCAAGCGGGAGCAACTTAATTTTTTTCAATGTATATTCTTTAACGTGTTCTCCAGCAACGCTGACCAACTACATATAAATATACTTTTTCTTTGATAAAAGATAAATAATAATGTCTTTATTTATTTTGTATACACTACAATTTCTCTTTTTTGCGAATAATTATTAAATAGCAACCAGAATAAATGAAAACTTTCAAGTTTTCATACTTTTTGTATCCTACCAAATCGAAAAGCAAGCTCATTAAGCAGAAATAAAGTTTATATCAGTATTTCTCTTAGACAAATACACGGTTGATTCTGTTTATTGAAGAGGTACTACACAGTTATTTCACTCTCCAATGATCCGCACTTAAATGTTCTGTGAAATGGATGAGAGAATCTATTCATCATCCTGTAATGGTAAAAAAAAATTATCTTCGATTTATTTGTTAGAAAAGCTTAACTCTATCCAATTACTTATCTATTTTGCCTTATATCAAATAACTTCAACAAAATCAATAATAACTAATACATCCAATAAAATATACAGGTATATCGATTTTTCTGAATAACATATCAGGTGTAATTTTTATTTCGAAGAATTGCAGTTCGCATTTACTAGAGCATAGAAGTAAATAATTCTAAACCATATTTTTCTTCTAAAATTTTAATAATATCCAAACCAGACCTCTCCTTTCAATTAATTTATTTTGTAAAATATTTCAAAAAGCGCACAGTATGAGCCAGCCGAGTAGTTTACCTAGACTGTTTCTAGTCTCAACAAACGCAAAAAAAAAGTGAAGGAACTGCTATGGAAGTTAAGGCGGTAAACTTTTATTTTGGACAAAATGGAAAATGCAACTCGTTTGCATATTCAGTGCGTTAAACTTGAAGATTCACGCTAATACTTAAAGACGAAACACGGCAACTTTAGTCGTCTTTGTACATTAAACTAAAGCAACCATTACATTTAAGAGTTTCTAGAAAAGAGGTTAAATACGGGATTTCTAAGGAAGACATATTTTATATTAAAAGTTCTGAGAACTGATATTATAATTTTGAAGTAGCTTATTTAAATGTATGCATATTACATATATAAAAATGGAATTATAGATTACACATTATTAATATTCCATTTTTATATATGCATAAATTAGCTGAAATACGAAGAAACTTTTTTTCAGCCAGAAGGGGACGGATATTTATTATGCTGTTATAATATATACTATTTATGTTTTACAATGGGAAAAAATCCGAAAAACTGATATAGTCGGTGATCTGGGGGTATCAGTAAAAGAGGATTTTAATATAGGTCGTCACTGTACAAAGGCTAGCAAAAAAGCTAATAAAATGTTGGGGCACATTAGGGAAAGTGTTTCATCAAAGCGAAAAGGTATAATCTTGCCATTGTATAGAGGTTTGGTAAAGCTTCATCTTGCGTATGTTGTAAAGTTTTAGTCACCATATACCTTTAAAAATAATTATTAGTTAAAGAAAGTTCAGCACAGGGCTACAAAAATGGTTCAAGATTTTTCAGGCATGGATTATGGAGATAGATTAAGAAATTTGAATATGTATGCTTTGAAAGAGTGAAGGGTTAAAATAAATTTTATTTAACTCTACGAATGGAACAACTTGCTAGTGAATATTATTAATTGTACAGGAGTAAAGGATTTTAAGAAAAAATTGAATACTCATTGGTGGATAGTTAGGAGTTACTAGCTGGACCAACCTTGTTGAGCCTCGAGTCTGTTACTGGTCGTTAATATTTGTATTTAATTTTTATGTCGTGGATATTACTGCATGCTTACATGTACTTGGAATTATAGATATTGAAATTTAACAATAATATATGCTTAATAAAATGTATGATTAAATTATTTGAAATATGAAGAACACTTTTTTCGCTAAAAGAAGACCAATGTTAATGCTTTATAATTCAGTAATTGATATATTTTATCCTGAGAATAAATGAATAAAGTCTAAATTGGCGTACTTTTCTTATTTTTAGCAACAATAATTGTGGTATACAGATAAACCAAATCTCTTGACCAAACTTTAAAGGGGTCAAAACAAATTATTGATTCCAATATTTAGCTAGAAAATTTGCTTAAATAGACAAAGCGTTAATTAATATGGTCTTTTATAAATTAGTGAAATGTTTATTCTAATGCATCCTTAATTAATATTATTATTGTTATTGAATATGCTCATAGTACTTTACAAGTTACAACACATACGGATACATGAAATAACTAATCATCACTTTTCGTTAGTTTCATCTAGTCAAAAATATTAGCCTATTTTGAAATGGCTATTAGACAAGTTTGAAATATTAGAAAAGTTAAATGCATTCTAAGTCACTTATACATTTTAAATGCACTAACTTTAATTATTAAGTAAAAAAAGGGTGTGGCTGTGTGTTGAAGCACTTCAAGAATTTTACGCGTACCATAATTTCCGCAGATGATAGAAATATGAATCAATCAAAACGAAAACCTCGTCAATAGATTAAAAATCTGCAAGATGTTACGTTTAAATTTGCGGGCCCCTATTCACATCCCGTACATGTTTTACATTATTTCTAGATTTGAAATACATCGGTGACTGAATGCATCGATGACTAAATGAACCCGTGACTAAATTAGATGCATCAGTTTCAAAAAAGACTGAATTTATGTTAATCGTGCAATTTGTTTGCTATGAGTTATAGTGTCGAAATGAATCACCCTAAAAACGCAACATGATGCGTTTCTATCCTGACACTCCATGAAACTGATTTTAAAGAAGTTTCACGTCAAAACAAATAACCATCCGAGATACAACTCGTTCAACATTATTACCTTTCGTCTGCCTTCGTAATAAAAAATATGCTCAAAAACTACTTACTAACATCAGAAATAAAGCAATCTTCTACACCACTCTACAGTGACATTTCCGCCCCTCGACGTCGTATGACATAAGTCCACTTGCATTTCGGGCGTTCCGCTTCATTTGTGATCTGAAACTATTTGACATCGAACATTCTAAATGAACTTTCACTGCATTAGCAGAATAATTTTATCGATTCCGATTTCTCCGACCATTTACTCTAAAAGTTATACGTTAGATTAATAATTTAATCTCGGCAAAAGGGTCGTCGGAGATCATTAAAATGGCTTCAAAAATCCATTTGGTTACGTCAAAGCAGAGACAGAATTTCGTGTCCTGGTAATATGCCCCATACATTAATCTGTTTCGCGGAAAATACCATCAAAATTTTAAATCGGCAGGGGTCGTAGACTTAATCACCTGTATTGAGCAGGTGCAATGCATTTTTAATGTTCTCTGAAGTATTAAAATCTCTAGACATCGCCGGCAGTTAACGAAGCCATGGAAATTTAATGTATAGACTATTTCCGATTATAGTTACCCTTGCAATTATTAAAAGTAAAATTTTCTTAAATTTTAAGTAAACTTTAGTTCATAACCGATTGGGATAAATTCAAGTTTTCTATTAAACAAGAATGCCGTTTTATTGCTGATTTTTGTGAAAACACTAAATAATAATTTTCTCTATAATCGTTCGTATGTGTTGCATTTTAATTTAAATATTCTTTGTAAGAATAAAGACGGAATGAGGAAGATATGTTGCATCATAATATACCTTTAAAATCAATTTTGCGATTCAGTATTTGGTTGAAGTATATTAAAGTCCATTTCTTTAAAATAATGTTCAAGGCCACTGATTTCCTCAAATTTTTAAACCGCGTTGCCATGGAAATAATAAATTAACTAAAAGCATTCGAGTGATCAAAACTTGTGCAATACATTGAACTCTTAAATATAAACTTATGAAAATAAATATGTAATCTTAAAGTTTAAAATATTTGACCAATAAAATTTTAATTCATGGTTTTATATATAACTGATACTTGATGGAATAAACTACCGATATTTTTAAGTTAAAAGGTTAAACTGAACTTGAGATAGGCTATATTTGAACACAAACAAACGGAATGTTTATAAACAAACATATGCAAAAAAAAATTCAACCATTTAATTTCTAATTTACATTAATATTAAAGATTCGAATCACTTACGAGCGACAATTATTTTGAAAGTTTTGTTAATATACAAAGTCCCCCAAAAGTGCTTACGAGCTTTTTTTTTAATACGTCATAGAATGTAAATCAAAGAACGTGCATAAATCCTTACAATAAAATAAAAATGCAGAAAAAATGTCATTAAATAATTTATACACATGTCTTGATTATTTTTAAATTAGAAACGTAAAATTTCATGTCTCACTTAATGAAAAATTAATAATTACAAAAAAAAATACCACAATTTCAATCAACACAGTCGCAAACAAA
This sequence comes from Troglohyphantes excavatus, assembly GCA_963932185.1. Taxonomy (NCBI): domain Eukaryota; kingdom Metazoa; phylum Arthropoda; class Arachnida; order Araneae; family Linyphiidae; genus Troglohyphantes; species Troglohyphantes excavatus. The sequence continues at coordinate 52,755,215 of OZ010666.1, forward strand.
TGCTATATCTGAATTTTAAATATTGAACAACCAATTCAACGTATGAAGAGTGTCGTATAGTGAAAGATAAGAAACTGACGTCATCCTCAAGAAATAAAATTTTTAAAAATTGGAGAAATGACAAATAATCAAAATTATATCCAACAGCGAAATGAGTTATGACTAAAAGCTATGACGAATGATTGAATGGTGGAATTTTATCAACTGATTGCAGGACAATTCATTCGTACAGCGATATTGAACAAAAAAAAATCCAAAATGAATGTTGAGTCCATAAAGCATTATTATAACAGCTGTCAAAAAGTCGTCCAGAGTCATAATTTTCTATCACTGACAAATGGTCGCTTCGTGCAAGTGTCTTTTCCCTTGTCCAACTACCAATCGAACCTCGTAAAATTAAATTGCTATGTCGCTGACGGGTCGTGTATGGTCTTCATGGAAGGAGATATGGTGCATAAAAATTCAGGGAAGTGTTGAAAAATATATTCCAAATTTGACACTATCTAAATTACTTTTTTTTTTTTTTATACTAAATTATTACAAACTTAACAAATTACTATAAAGTGTTTAGTTGGTTGAATTAACGTCGCTCTAGATCTGCAAAGTGGACTATATGGTGACAGTTCGGGGTCTATCTCGAAGGAAAAACGAAGGAACACTGACTGTCTCGTATTTTTTAATCATGGTCAGATGACGAGGGCACCCGACGCAACCTCAATAGGCATCAGGACATTTTTGGTCAAGAAAGAACGATTTGCCAACCCTCCGATTACCAAATCGCTACACATATGGGGATTGGGGATTGTACCCGTGCCCATCAGATACTTGTTCGAGTCTCTAACCATTTGGTCATCACATGCTCCAGAACGTTGGTAGCATTGCCGTGAGAACAAGCATTTGCCAAAAATAGCAATCGAGCAGGCGACGACATTAAAGGCTTAAATAAGTAGAATCTATTCAAATATACCGATAAAAACAAAATTTAATTAAATGCAAAGGTAGAAACTCAACTAATAAAAGAAACCCGCAATCCGATTGTATAACATCCTACAATTCTTGTCTAAGGCCCTTTGGACGAATGTGTTATAAATTAATATCATACCAATATATTTTCACTTTATTATTTATTCACATATATAAACAAACAAACGAATACCTTCATTAGAATAGATATTCGAATGAACATTTTTGTTCGAATAACGTTTTGAAGTTCGAATCTCGGTTGCAATTTGAATATACTTATAGATTCTGAAAAACATTGCCCAGCAGCTTCGTAAACATTACCCCTACAGGTGTTCGTATCACGGTTATTTTACAAAGTGGCTCGTTACCTATAAGAATTCCCAAGGTGCTTTCAAAGAACACGTAGACGAATTGAGATTTATGGAACGAGCGTACCTAAACAGAACAAATTAAAGAGCGCCTTATTTATGCATGAATGCGCAAACTGGGCAAAAAATTTATTCGAAGAAAATGAAACGTGTTCCCATTTATTGAGGTCCCCTGGTATTAATCTGAATATTACGGATGATTTGCAGGTTTGGCCGTAAGTTGGGGCAATTATCGTTAAAGCTGAATAATTTTCATTCGCCATTTCCCCATAGAATGCATTTTCGAATTTAAGCGCTGGGTTGAGGAAGCATTATTCGAAACTAAGCCGAATCATCGAGATGTTGTGTTCTAAAGAATTTGGATTCCTCAAATTATCAATTTATAAAATACTTTGAGGATTAAATTAGTAATTGAAACTGTGAGTATGTGCATTCATTGATCGCAGTATAAATATTATATGCACAATATTTCAAAGTTTAAAGATATAAAAAAATTAAAACCTTCTATTTCCTCTAAGACTTCAAACAACTATATAGGATACTGGAGGGAGTTTACATATGTATCAGTTAAAAATGACTGTGTATGCACATTGCTATTATCCAGATAACAGAAATAATCAATGGAGCTTATACCTTTATGTTTATTTAACAATTTATCATCTGTTGCAACGGAACATACACTCAGCGATCTCTGATATTCCTATGAGATTACGTCGATGAAAATATTCTGTTAAAATTGTATTTTAATACCGCTGTAAATCATTTTAAAACACCTAACCGACCACTTCTAATTAACAAACCATCGCTTTGCATATCCTGTTTAACACAAGTTTCCATAATTTATAACTGTATAATTATTACAGTAAAAATTATAGTGATATATAAAAATGGCGTTATTCCCAAACAAAATGGGAGTTAAGATTCGTCGCATGTAAGAGACGTAAAAGGTATTTGTTCTATAGAAGTAATATATATTATTCTACGTTATTATCTCATTTGTACAGTTCTAGAGACATTAATATAATACCATATCTAAACAAATCAAATTAATTTAAACTAATGTTAATCTAAATGTTTAATTATTTCACACAATTTAGTGGCAAAAGACAACTAAACTATTATATTTAAATTTGATCATTACACATCAAGTTCAAATTTAATTGGATGTTGTGTAAGAATATTATTGGTTGAGTTCATAATCACGAGATGTGATCATTTCAAGATAATCTAGGAAATTCTTTTTTCTCGGTCAATTCAAATTTTGGTTTGCTATTTGAAAGTCGTTAAATTTACTATAAGATTAAAAATTACTAAATTTTATTATTTGAACTGTTGCTGAAATCTAAATTCAATACCGAACAAATCTTAATTCAATACGATGGATAAACATTTCGTTGTCGCAAAAAGTATGTCTTCGACTCTTGTTGAAAATCCCCAGAACAAGTTAGGATTTGCTGCAAGAAATCTCGCCGTTCCTGGAGCTGTCGATGATACCGGTCTCAAGGTGTTCCTGGGTAAAGTCGCCAACCAAGGCGTTCTGGAATTGAATGGAGCCAACTACATGGTGAAAGGCCATGCCAAGAAGGCGTCCAAGTCCAAAGGAAGGAAAAAGTCAGCAGGTGGCAAAAAGGCCGGAAGGAAGGCATCCAAGTCCAGAGGAAGGAAGAAGTCTGCAGCTCCCAAGCAGGGAAAGAAGGGCGGAGAGCCGAAGTTAAAATGAGAACTTGAAATTTTGCGCCAAAGAGTAGTTCTTCTGGTGAAGCTAAAGCAGCTAAGTAGATTTCCGATGAACAGCGACAGTATTCAAAAGCCTTCACTAATATAATGGTTCGTGCTGTTTGCAGATTTAACTAAACAACTAACTCGTGTATAACAGTAGAAAAAATAAATATTTTGCATGTTTTAGAGTGTTAGATATTTGTTGCGAAATATTTGTAGATATCGATTGTGATACCTATAGTTATTTGTAAATATTAATGTTTAATGATCAAATTTAAACATAATTATTTAGTTGCCTTTTGTCATTAAAATTTGTAAAATAATTGTTAATTATATTGAGTTGCGATAAATATATAAATTTATATTAGGATTAGTTCAATAACCATCAATAATTATAAAATAACTTGCATTCACAGAAAACTTTTAAATAATTGTAGTTGTTTTACGCCAATGCGTTTGTTATATTTGACCCTTTCATAAAACAAATTTAAATCAACGTTTAAAATGAATTGATAATTTTAATCTTTATTCATTTATTTGAAAAAGTTTCAATTTATTTTTCGAAAAATATTAAATGTTGACACAAAAATCTATATAAATTATTTTAAATATATTTGAATAAGTTTCAACTTAGTTTGGACTTTGGCTAAATACACATTATATAATTTGGCGAAAAATATTGGTATATCTTAAAAATGATGTTATAGAACTAAAGATATTTAACCTCTTCACTATGACATAAGACTTTGTTTTAAAATCGAAAATAAAAATTATAATGGTATTTTCGGTAAGAAAATTGTTGAATGTACGTATTGCGTTATTCTTTAATACGTTGCCTAATAGTTATGAGGTGATGATGTAGTTCAACTAGAGAGAACACTGTCCAGCCTCTTGGCAAATTGCTGACGACGTTGCTCAAATAACAGCACAAAACAATATAATCCTAAAATTTTAAAAGCTATTTGGGATTTATTTTCGAAATGTGTGGGACTCATATATTCATGATTCGGCAATTAAAAAAATATATATACAGCTTTGCCCTTATCTCGAAAATATAAATCAAAGTTATGTAATCGTAAAATTTGGAATTTGAATAAGTTTAGAATTATTAACTAAGCTTAATTCTATTCATTATGACACAAATAAATTTTATTAATGATTAAAGAAGGTGGGATGACATAGATATAAACTTTTTGGTCAATAATAACTTTTGGTAATTAATAATTTTCTTAAAAATTTAGGAACTATATTATTCGTAAAAATCAAATGAAGCTTAAGCATTTTTTATCGCCAACGTTATAGGCAAAAGGACTGAATCTAAGGATCTGTTGCTGGTCAAAACCAGAGTGCCGTAACAAAAAAAAAGAAGTTTAATCATGTGTTAGCTTTAATTATAATAACTAGCAAAGAATATACGATTTGAAATTTTACTTTAAAAATTAATGTAATTTAAGTTAAATACGATGCCATTTCGCTGTTATTAATAAACTTATTTGTAAAAAATATATAAAATTTAATACTTGAATTATGCTTAGGATCAAAATGCTTGACACCCGAGTTCTATTTAATGTTATTAAAATATGGAAGTTTTATCTAACTTTTAACTTGGTGGTCCTTGGGCATTCAAAAGTTGGGAACCAATGTACTAAACCGATTAGACTCAAATTATTTTTTGTAATGTTTTTCATGTGGTATAATATGATAGATAATTTGATTTGAAAAATTATTCAAAATGGAGAATTTATATTAATTTAAAAATTATATACATTGAAAAACTGGAAATCTACAGACAAGATACTTCAACGGAAAGCAAAAAATATTTTGATAGTTCACTTTGTATAAGTAATTTAAGTTATTTGTACGGAATTTATATTAAAAAATAATCTAAGTGTGTAGTTTATAACACAGAATGAAAACTATTTTTTCACCGACTGAACAGCGCGCCAACCAAAACTCCAAAATAAAACCGCCAGAAAATTTAAATTAAAACCGACGAGTCGAGAGGTTATAGATTCGACCGTTATGTATTTTTTGTATGTATGTTCGTGCGGGATTTCGGTTCTACTTCAGACATTTGCACAAATGTTTTTTTGTTGGATTGGGGCTGTTTCAGTTGGGAGCAATTTGAAAAAATATCCGGTTATCCGGCATTTAACTATCCGGAATTCTCAATTAACCGGACCGTTTGAAAAAAAATATTGTCCTATTTCGAAAATTCGTTTTTTGTTGGATAAAGAAAAATCCACTTAGGCAAAATCTGCAAAAAATAATCGGTTTTCCGGCTGTTATTCATCCGGAAATGTCGATTTTTCAGAGTTTTTTTATACAATTAATCCGATTTTATAATATTTTCATTATTTAACAGAAGTTGTACAACAATGACATTTCATTTAACCAGCATTTATTGGCATTGATAAGGATTGTTTTACAATATACAATATTGAGCAGAAGTTGCTACTTGAATTTCTTGGTGAGTAATAGGAGGGGGCGAAGCTCCCTGCTAAATTAAAAACTAAAAAGGGAAAAATAAAATAATCTTTCTAGAAAACAGGAAAACCGACTTTAAGGAAAATGCTCTAAAAAGTAAAAAATAATTTTTAATTCTACGAATGAGTTGAAAAATTTAATTATTGAATACCAATTTTATATTTAGTACAACTTTTTGAAGTTGGTGCCAATTTACAAAAATCATACCCAAATTTTGGCGCCAATTTCCAAAAGTTGAACTAAGTATAAAATTAATATTCAATAATTAAATTTTTCGACTCATTCGTAGAATTAAAAATTATTTTTTACTTTTTAGTGCATTTTCCTTAAAATCGGTTTTCCTTTTTTCTAGAAAGATTATTTTATATTTAATACAAACTACGAAATTTTATACAAACTAAAATGAAAACAAATTTGGGTTTCATCTTATCAAAATATTTTTCTTTGTGGAAACAACTAAAATTTCTAATCCTCTTTCTTCAGACTTTCGCGCAATATTTCGTAAAAAGAGTCTTCAAACAATATTTTAAGAGTTTCAGATAAAAACTTTCGGGAAAAGAGAATATAATTTCTGAACTAATTATTGTTTATATATGAAAAATCTTAGCCATAAAGACTTGTTAATAATATAATATTTTGAAAATCCTACCTGAATTTAAAAATTCAAACGAATTCTATTATATTTTCATTTAAAGAAAACTGACACTCTGCCTTTATCTATATATATAAATGCGAAAAACCCACTCATCACTAATTCTCCAACTTCCCGTATACCTATGGAGAAGAAATTTGGCAAAGTTCTTCCTTATACCTTAAATAGGAAAAGTAAGCTATTTTTGTTCCGATCGAACGGATTTAAGGGGGTGTAAAACCCCTTTTTCGAAACTTCTCCATAGGATTAACATGGAGAACATGTAACAATGCAAAATATAAAATTTAAACAATGGAAATTTTTAATATTATGTAACGTACGAGGAGCATTCTGATTGGCTGATGACTAAATATCGCCAAAATGTCGCCAAATAACTAAAAAATGTCGCCAAATTAATAAACTTCGCCAAATAAATTAAAATTTCACCGAATGAATAAAACATTTCGCCAAATTAATAAAACATCGCCAAATGAACTAAAATATGAACACATATGTAAAAATACCATAAAAATGGCGAAATTAGTGTCAAAAAATGATAAAATGTATGTCAAAATGGTGAAAATATGATTGGGTAACAGGATATTCCGTACTACATCAGCTATGAAAATTAAATTTGGCGTGGAGGTACACTTTAAGCCAAAATTGCTCACTAAGAAATGATTTTCAAAAATTCGAACTGTAAATGCCAAAAGTAAAAATCCTCGCCACTTATCCACTGACTCATTACTATTTCTTTTATTTTCTGTATACCTATGAAGATGAAATTTGGCAAATTTGTTACTTATACCTTAAATAGGAAAAGTAAGCTATTTTTGTACCGATCTAACGTATTTAAGGGAGTGTTCAATGAGACAGTGGGATTTTTTGTACGGACCGTTAGTTTTGGACAATTTGGATAGTTTTAGAATTGTTAAACTCCACATACTGATAGGGTTTACCGAACAAAGTAAAACTTCTCGAATGTTAATCAACGGGAATATCATTTATTTGTCAGCATTGTTTTATCGCCAACTTCTCCGTGTTATAAAGTTTTCAGTTCCAGCTAGAACTTGCTAATAAAATTTATTTAATTTGTTTGGGTTCGTTATTTTATTTATCTTCTGATGGGTGAGGAATTAAGATTATTTTTCATCCGCTTAAATATGTTTTACTTGTACCTCTTTTGCGAGTTATTTTCTTCCCGTGCATAGAACTTAAAATTCAAAACTGAACCAGTGTTCACGTTCCCAGTGAGTAAGCGTCTTCTTCTATCTACTGGCGGGCCTCGTGCGTGGCCTGGTTGGAAAAGCGGGAATTACTTCTCAATGAATTACTTTCTTGACAAACGAATTTATTTATATCATGTTAATTATCGCGTTATCTGTGAAGTGAAAAAGGAGAAACAAAAAGTAAATATAAAGCGAATATTATCGATTCATTAACTTGGCTGAACTGTCGAATTATTGAACTTGTCGTTTAGTTTTTAAACTTGATAACTGAGTTAAGTAGAACGCAAATATTCTTGATTAATATTAACTATGATAACCGAGTTGATTACAAAATACCTTTATAACTTCTCTTCACCAAGTTGTAAAGGTCCCAGCAGATGGTTCCTGTCTTTTTCATACCTTGTGTTACCTCGTCCATGGACATTTGAACTTAAGCAATGAGATTCGAAAGTCCATCGTATCTCATGTGTATAACAACTGGGACCGATTCAAGTTCTTTACGGATGACGGAAAAGGAAACAACTTCGCATCAAAGGAAATTTACAGATGTGAAATGTTGAAGTATACAACGTATGGCTCTGCATGCGAGTTGACTGCCGCTGCAGAACTTTTTCCATATTGCTTCGAAGTTTATTATAATTGTTACCTTTACTTTTCATTTGGAAGTAATGAAAACCCTGTGAAAAAGCTTCGTTTTATCGGAGAAAATGTCTGTAACGGCCATTTTGATGTATATATTCCTGTCACTTTGCCAAACGAGGATTGTCAAAAAAGGAAAGAAAGAACAGAAGAAACAGTTTGTTCTAATAAACGTATCAAACGTCGTGGAAAGTTTTCTGACAAAGCAAGAAAACAGCAAATCCGTAATTCATCAAAAAAATATGCTAAAAATAATCCTGAAACAAATCGAAAAGCTGTACACAAATACAGAAAAGAAAATCCGGATGCCAACAGAGTTGCTGTGGCAAAGTATACACAAATCCATCCTGAAGTAAATAAGAAAGCTGTTGTAAAATACAGTTACAAACATCCGGATAGAAATAAACCTACGGCGATTTGCCATGACCCCACTAAAAAAAAAGGACTTCAACGAAGAACAGTGATATGGCAAAAGAAAGCAGGATCGGGTTTCACTTACGACCCACAGATAAGTTATGAATCTGATCAGATGATAAACATAGGGGCAATGAATGTAAAATGCACATTCTGTAATGCTCTTAAATGGAAAGACGAATCTTCCGGAATGTGTTGTAAAAGTGGAAGAGTCCAACTTCCAAGTTTTCAACAGCCTCCTGAACCACTGCAAAGTCTTTTGGATGGTAAACATCATGAAAGTGAACACTTTTTAAATAACAGCCGTAAATACAACAGTGCGTTTCAAATGACATCATTCGGAGCTAAGAAGGTTGTCGAAGGAAACTTCATGCCTACGTTCAAAGTACAAGGTCAAGTTTATCATTTGATTAGGAGTATGTTTCCGGAAATTGAAGAAAGCCATAAATTTCTGCAGATTTATTTTATTGGCGACAAAGATAAGGAATTAAAAATGAGGTGTAATAATATTTCGGGTGTCAAACCTACATTGATAATTGAGTTGCAAATAATGATGCATGCCTGCAACAGCTATATTAAAGAGTTGGAATGTGCCATGGAAAATGTGTCTGATGAAAAGGAACTTGAAGTAGTAATTCATTCCGAAAGAAGACCTCCTCCTGAAGCTCATAAAGGTTGCTTCAATGCACCCTCTACAAAAGAAATTGCTATTGTAATGGTTGGACAGAACTTTGAGAAAAGGGATATTGTTTTGAAGGGCAAGAACAACAAGTTGCATCGCATAAATGAAATCCATAGATCTTACGATGCACTACAATACCCCCTAATGTTCTGTTATGGAGAAGATGGGTACTCAATTTCTGTATCTCTCACAGACCCTATTACTAAGAAGCCTCTCTCAAAAACTGTATCGGCCGCAACCTTTTACACATATCGTATTATGGTAAGATTTTCAGAACAGAATTATTTACTACTTTTCAGAAATTTATTTAATCAATATTTGGTCGATATGTACGCTAAAATTGAAACAGAAAGATTAAACTTCATACGTAATAGTCAAAAGAAATTGAGAGCAGAAAATTACATTCATCTCAAAGATGCTGTAAATAGAAACGATGCTAACGAAGAATTGGGTCAAGCAGTAATATTGCCATCATCTTTCACAGGAGGTCCTAGGTACATGCACGAACGAACTCAAGATGCCATGACCTATGTTCGACACTACGGTCGTCCTGATCTATTTATAACATTTACTTGCAATCCTAAGTGGAATGAAATCAGTCAAGAGCTTCTGCCTCATCAAAAACCACAAGACCGTCACGATTTAATTGCCCGCGTGTTCCACCTTAAAGTAAAAAATCTAATGAGTTTGTTAACAAAAGGAGAGATTTTTGGATCTACTCGGTGTCATATGTATTCGGTCGAATGGCAGAAACGTGGTTTGCCACATATTCATATTCTACTTTGGTTAGAAAATACGATCACACCAAATAAAATAGATGATGTAATCTGCGCAGAAATACCTGATCCAAACAATGACCCTTTACTTTTTGATATTGTAAAAAACAACATGATTCATGGTCCTTGTGGACACTTAAACAAGAAGTCACCATGCATGTCTGAAGGTAAATGTACTAAAAAGTATCCAAAAACGCTTCTGATCGGCACCCAGACTGGCGACGACGGATATCCTAAGTACAGACGAAGATCTCAAGATGATGGCGGAAATATAATTATTTTTGAGAAACGTTTTGGGGACATAACAGTTGACAACAGCTGGGTCGTTCCTTTTAATCCTGTGTTATTACGCAGCTTAAATGCGCATATTAACGTGGAGTATTGTAATTCCGTTAAATCGATCAAGTATATTTGTAAATACATTAACAAAGGTAGCGATCAAGCTACCTTCGCTTTGGAAAATAAATATGATGAGGTAAATGTATACCAAACTGGAAGATACATTAGCAGTTCAGAAGCAGTTTGGAGAATTCTAGGTTTTCCAATCCACGAAAGATACCCTTCGGTAATGCATCTTGCCGTACACTTAGAAAATGGTCAAAGAGTTTATTTCACATCTGACAACCTGAAAGACAAAATAAAAAATCCTCCCATTACCACATTATTAGGCTTCTTTGAATTATGTAAGACGGATGCCTTTGCAAAAACCTTGCTCTATTACGAGGTTCCTTCTTACTTTGTATGGAGCAAAAACAAATTTGTTCGGAGGAAGCAAGGAACACGAGTTGAAGGTCATGAAGGCGTAAAAAAAGACAAAGTTCTCGGAAGAGTGTACACTATACATCCAAACAACGTAGAATGCTACTACCTTCGTTTGTTGTTCCATGAGGTTCGAGGTCCAACCTCCTATAATGACCTAAAGACTGTTAATGGCACAGTTCATCAAACATTTCATCTTGCTGCCAAAGCTCTTGGACTAATTGAAGACGATAGTCACTGGGATAAAACGTTAGAAGAAGCTAATTTTTACAAAAATTCTTCCAAACTTAGAGAACTATTTGCTGTATTGATAGTCTTTTGCCAAGTTTCTGATATAAAGGGTCTGTGGGAAAAGCATAGAAATAGCTTTTCAGAAGATATAGTACAGAAATTAAAAAAAAATGCTACAGACGCGACTATTCATATCACAGAAGAGATTTACAATCGAACATTAATCATGATAGAAGATGTGGTATTTTCATTGGGAGGTCAATGTCTTACACACTATGCCTTACCAGAAACATCGAGGTCAAAAGATTTTATAAACAACGTCGATTACGTTAGAGAGATCAGTTACAATGTTGATGCATTGTTACAAACAGTTAGTAGCAAAGAAAATGTTCTAACAAAAGACCAACAAAGCGTATACTTAACAGTCGTTCAAAGTGTACAATCTGGATGTGGCAAATTATTCTTTTTAGACGCACCTGGAGGCACAGGTAAAACGCACTTAATCAATTTATTATTAGCAAAAGTGAGAAGTATGAGGAAAATTGCGTTAGGTGTGGCTTCGTCAGGTATTGCGGCTACTCTCTTAGAAGGCGGAAGAACAGCACATTCTGCATTTAAACTTCCACTTAATCTAAACAAAGCAGAGTCTCCTATGTGCCACATATCTAAGCAAAGTAATACAGCACAAGTACTTCGAGACTGTCAGCTTATCGTTTGGGACGAGTGTACCATGTCACACAAGGCTGGAATAGAGGCCCTCAATCGAACACTGCAAGATTTGAGAAATAACAACCGCCTAATGGGAGGATTGACTGTGCTATTTGCTGGTGACTTCAGACAAACACTGCCCGTGATACCGAGAGGTACTCGTGCAGATGAAGTTAATTCGTGTTTAAAGTTCTCTTCACTGTGGCCAAAAATTGAAAAACTCTCGCTGTCCACAAACATGAGAGTGTTTCTTACAGGAGACAATAAAGCAAGCGATTTCGCTGACCTACTATTAAAAATTGGTGACGGTCAACTGAACGATGCAAAAGACCTAATGCACATTCCAGAAAATCTTTGCAAAAAAGTGGAAACAGTGGATGACCTCATAAACGAAATATATCCTGATGTTAATAATATAAAAGGATCACCCATAACCTGGTACTGTGAAAGAGCTCTTTTAACGCCAAAAAACGCATCTGTCGCTGGATTAAATGAAAAGTTGTTGAAATGTCTAAAAGGGGCAGAAATTATATACAAGTCGGTGGATTCAGTTCTGAACAGAGATGAGGCAGTGAACTATCCGGTTGAGTTCCTAAACTCCCTGAATCCTCCAGGAATGCCAGCACATCTCCTTGCATTGAAAGTTGGAGCGCCAGTGATGCTCCTTCGAAATATGAACCCGCCCAAGCTATGCAACGGGACAAGACTTCTAATAAAGAACTTGCAACCCAACGTTATCGAAGCTACAATTTTTACTGGCTGTGCCGTTGGTGAGACAGTTTTCATACCGAGGTTACCCCTTGCTCCTTCCGACTACCCCTTCGAGTTCAAGCGACTTCAATTTCCACTGAAGTTGTGCTTTGCCATGACGATCAATAAATCACAGGGCCAAACGTTATGTAAAGCCGGCATAGATGTCAGAGAAAATTGTTTTTCTCATGGCCAGTTTTATGTTTCCTGTTCACGAGTCAGTAAGTGTTGTAATCTGGTAATACTAGCACCTACCGGCAACACTTCTAACGTAGTGTATAAAGAGGTTTTGTACAAGCAATAAAATAGTAAAGTAATTATTTGTTTGTTTCATAAATAAAAATTCACGGTTTTTTACACATATAAATTAATACATACTTTTAAAATTGTATTCGTTTATAACCTGATAATATATAACCAAATTATACGTGCTTAAATATAATTGGACAACGGGATGTTTCGTACTACAACAACTATGAAAACAAAATTTGGCATGTAGGTACATTTCAATCCAAAATTGCCCACTAAGAAAGGATTTTCAAAAATTCGAACTGTAACTGCCAAAAGTAAAAATCCTCGACATTTATCCACTGACTAATAACTAATTCTCCAACCTACCGCATTCACAGGAACCAGGAAGATGAAATTTGACGAAGTTGTTATTATAACTTACATAGTAAAAGTAAGCTATTTTTCTATTATTCGAATTTTTTCATTTTCTTCGGAAAAACCTTTATTTTACATTAGTTTAGTATACTTCAGATTTTCTTAGAATTGTGAAATTTTGCATTCTGATACGTATTAGCATACCAACAAGGGAAATGTCTAAATCAAGAATTTTGTGCAATTGGAATATTTAGAAATCGGTTGAAATTTTTTTTCACGAAACGATATTTTTGGAAAATTGTGACTGTCGTAGAATCGTGAAATTTCGCATGCATGTAGGGTTTACATACCAACAAAGGAAATAATATGAAAATCTAGATTTTAGTACGTGGAATCTTTACAAATTGGCTGAGAATGTTTTTAACGGAACATTAGTTTTTAAAACTTCGAAATTCTTTAGAATCTTAAAATTTTGCGTACTGATATGGTTTACTATAAAAACAAGGGAAAAAATCTGAAAATCTAGATTTTGGTAAAGGAACCTTTTAAAATCATTTTCGTTTTTTTCTTCTTAATATTCCTGCCAATTTCAATAACGAAAATACAAATGTTGACGTAGGTGTCTAATAAATTTTTTTGGAGATAGTTATTATTATCAATTACAAGAGTTGTTTATCTTTAAACTTCTGAGCTGTTACTGTAGGTAAAAATATGGATGTTAATCAACTGGAGTGCAGTATGTATATCCACAGTATTTTACAGCCAACTTCTCCATATTATCAATTTTTCAAGTTCTTGCGGGACCTTGCTAATAAAATTTCGTTACATATTGGAACTTTTAATTCTTTGGTTCCATCTGATATGGGACAAATTAAGAATATTATTTATTTAGCTAATAATTATTGTATTTGTATCTATTTTGTAACTTATTTCCTTCCCGTGCGTAGGACGGGTATTTCAGCTAGTTTGTTATAATAATAAAAACAATCAAAACAATTTCTTTTTTAAATATCGCAAAATAACTATTTTTTCTGCAATGTTTATGGATATGCATTTTTCATATTTCTGGATAAATTTTTCAATTGGTTTGAATAGGAAATGTTAAGTAATAAAAATTTTATATTAAGAGAGTCAGGGTTTTACTGTGTTTACACTTTTTAATGGTTCTTTCATGTTTAAATGTGTCTCTGTTTAGAACGCATGGTTTAATAATTCTTATTGGATGGAAGAATTCACGGTATTTTCAAATTTCCCGAAATACGATAAAAAGAAATAAGGACAATTATAAAACAATTTTAACGGAAATTTATAGTAATGCATATTGAACGAACCACTGTTAAATATATGAATGCCAGTAATTGTAATTGATGACGTGGGAGTGAAAAAGAGAGAATATTATTAAGATTTAACAATCGAAAATGCATTTCTAACATAGAGGAAATCCTTTCCGAGAATTGCTAAAAGCATCAAAAGACAAAATTAAACCCTTGTATCTGTACTATAAGTATGATCTGTAATAGGTAACAATAATCACTTTCCCATAAAGATACAATCCTCGCTATCATCATGATCATCATCTGCAAAATACACCTCCTTTCCTCTATCCGCTATTACCTCCTCAAGGAGGTGATGAATAGCCAAGACAAAGAAGACGCTCCTCCAATTACTTTACATAACACTGTTAAGGTTGCCAACTCTGCTTTTGTGGTATCGCCAAACTAAACACAAAAAATCGCCAAGGGGGAAGGAAAATATCTAGATATGTATATTTATAATTCCAAAGAAAACACTCTCAGAAATAAAACTATAATTTTTTTTAGATTCCTGGGATCAATAAGGCTACTTTCGTCATATTTGACAATAGTTTCGTCATTTTATCACATAACTTTTTACAAAACAAGAACCCTCAAGTTTTAAGGAAAGTAATTTACTCAGATTCCTTTACGGACAGTTTTAGAGCCTCATTTTTGACGACAGTAATTTACTCAGATCCCTGTACGGCCCTTTACTAGGGCATTAGCTCATAATCGGTGCTTATACATATTCATTTTTGAATAAATAAATTTCGTTAAAAAATACCAACAAAATGAATTTCCTCAATTTAACGAAATATTTAATAGTTTAATAAAATCATATAGCAGGTCACTGCTTCGTCAAAAATAACAAAAGTTTCGTCAAATATAATTATGCATTTTTAACAGTGAAGAGGGATCCGCGTAAAAGTAAAGAACGTGATTGTGTTAGGATGCATGCTTAATTTTAAATACTGGAGAAATTGCATTAAAAATACTTCAAATAACCAAAAGCTTTAAAACTATTTGGAAAAAAACGAAAAAAAAACTCTTTGAAACTATTTCTTTTGGAAACATAACAATTACAGTTTCTCATTAAAATACATATGGTACGATATGAACCAGAGGAGCACACGGTTATTTTAATAGGGATACGAAAAGGTATATCCACTCGTATATCACCAGTGTTCCTATCAACATTTTAACAACGCACGGGGGGTAATTTTTATTTAATATACCTAGTATTGAGATTTTTAGTACAAAAATTTCATTTTTATAGTATTAAATTTTCTTAATTAAACTGAAATTATATAGTTATATAAAGTTTATAAATTATAAAGTTTCAGTTTAATTAGGAAAATTTAATATTCCAAAAATGACATTTTTGTACTAAATATCCCAATACCTTTTTAAAAAAAACTATTAAAAATCGCCAAACGGGCTATTTTTCTTCCCATATGGCAGCACCGGACACTACTCAAAGAGAGTAACTCTTGGAATTTCTCCAAAACGTGGGTCCGGCCATCCACTTTGAAGACATTATTAATATTTAACCGTTGGACGAACAAGCACGGTTACAGCAACACGTCCGTCTGATGTATTGTGGTCCTCCTCGGCACTCCCTCATTTGGAATGGGGCGATGACATGAAAAAGTGATGAGGTCTTCAAAGAAGCGGCCTTAAACATCCCCCCTTGTAAAAGACACAAAAGACCATTTTCCATTATCCGTGGAAGATGGGTGTAAATGTTGGATGCGTGGGTCCATAAAGATCTCTCTGATTTTGGCTTAATAAACTTTGTCTTGAGTAGGGGTTGGAACCCTTGTTATTAAATTTTTATTTTTGAATTGGCATTTGCTTGGATTTTTGCAAGGGTTTTGAATTATCTATGATTGTACGCATCTTATAGAATTTAATAATTAATTATGGAGGGATTTATTTCTGAAGTAATGTGTAATTATAATTAAACGCATTATTTTTCTTTTTGCAAACCATTATTTAGACTTGTCAGGGATGTTGGAAATAATTCTTTTTTTAAACACAAGCAAGCATAATTTTGGCGTCCCTTCGTTTTTGCAAGTATTGTTTTTTTGAAAATCAGATAATCTGGTCATATACATTTCTTATGGGATGCTTTAAACTAGCTGGTTAAAATACTGTATTAACCCTCTCTGGGTCGGCGTCGCATGCCATGCGATCAGCATTCTGTAGCACCGTATGGTCTTCGGGATATCCTACATGCCAGACAATGGACAGGATGAAACAGATGGAGGATTAGCAGGATAGGACAATATAGACATACGGGCCAGACAATTAGAATTTAGGATAGAACGTACGAAAAAGTTTTGAACTGAAATTTGAAAGAAAAAAAGCGACCAAGAAGTGATGGGATTACTTGTCAAATTCCTTAAATACTAAACCTCTAGATTATTGTCTAAAGTAGGTATTTATTAGGTAAGAAAACAATATATAAACTGTGCAACCTCTATGAAATGTATAATTTTTTTTAATTAAATAATATCCTTTTAATTAATTAATGTCCTTTTAGTAATTGCCATTAAACATTATCATTTCCACACTCAAATTTGGCGTCCTCCTTAGACTGGCACCCTAAGCGGTGGCTTGTGTTGCTTGGGGGTTATGTTGTCTTCGAGTCTTGCAAAGATATATGATTCATTACAGGACTATGTACGCTATACACTTAGTAGTGGAAAAAAGACTTTAAGAAAATGTGCATTATTATCATGTAATTACGTTAGAACTTTTATTGATAGTAGCGGACGCAAAATAGGCGTAATATCTCAGAAATATGTCTTAATATATATATATATATATATATATATATATATGTGTGTGTGTGTGTGTTTGTGTAACTTTGTCGTCAGTTGCACTTTTTATTTAATTGGATGATATTTTCGAGTTATCTAAAAAAATTATCAAATTAAATTTGGGAACTTTTCTTAAACCGTGCACTCAAACAACTGAAAATAATTCCACAATTGGCAATTAACGTTAGCTTTACCTGGCGTATAAATTATTCTCTTATGGTAGTATTCAAATACTCCGCCTCAAGAAAAATCCTAATACAACAGGCGCATCACGTTAGTGAAAGCTGAACCATCGAAATGTGTGCTTTTTTATAAACGTGCATGAATGTATGAGTCGGATCTCTTCGAAAACTTAGCTCCATGTTCTCATAACTTTAACAATCTTTTAAATATATTTATTATTTTTTTCGGTTTTGTCCACTTTATCTATTCATTGATTGTATTTTTGTGCAGTTTCATATTTTGCAAATTTTTAATACATTTAAATGAGTATCAAAAATATTTTAAAAACATTTTGTTCTCTCATACATTTAAAATGATTATGAACCTAAACATTTGGAATCCAACAAAAGAAGAAAATTTGTATTCGAGAAAGTTAAATAATAAATTTTATAAAATTTGTCAACATATTATTATTTATCCAATTCTAAAGTTGTTAAAACGGACGTATTCTAAAATTTTAATTAAATTTTAATATCTCAAGTAATTTTAAGAACTTATATCATTATCATATGTTCACAAAGTTGTGTTTCACATTAACGTATAGATTTTTTAATTTTTTTACTAAACGAATTTTGTCGTTAAAAACAAGAAAAATAAACACCAATTTCACTACTATTACGTCTTTGTATCACTACCGAATCTTTTTAATGTTTGTGGAAACTGTCACGCTAACTCCCTGAACACCATTAGCAAAATAAAATATCAAAAATTCAATAGATCCACAATAATTCCACAAATGAATGCCAAAGAAATGCAAAATCCCGATCTCAGAGTTGCCAGTCCACGTAATGTCCATTCTTTTTTGTTTGGGGATATGCACTTGTCTTTTATTGGCTCCGACTATTTTCAGTGACAATAATGAACGCGAAAAACAAGTTTTTTTTCCCTCATCCTATCTGATCCAGTTAAGCCTTCTTACGTGCTGACTTAGAGGCGCCATTCTCCACTTTGATGTTGTCCGCTATTTATCTTGTTACGATTCCTTTTCGCTTTCCGAACACATAACAGAGCAATCTTTTCCATTTAATAGAAAAACTTTGAGACATTCCTATGGAGGAAAAAAAAATTAAATGTACTTTTTTCCCCTCGGTGTTTTCGGGATACCTTGGAATGAAATGAAGCTTAAAATTACTCAGTGTTTTTAACGTACGTGATCGTTTGTTAGAATGTAATTTGCAATATAAAGAGTGGGAATCGGCTAATTGAAACAAATTCGGTCTTGTTTTTGTAATGAATTTAATTAAGTATCTGCGTGAATTTAGAAATGAGCTGATAAAAAAAAGATCTTTAGCGTTGATAATAATGAACATTTTAATGAAAATTAATTCAAATTAGTGACTATGTCAAAATTGTGTCAATTCACAAAAAAACAGAGCTAAATAATTTGAGCTAAAACTACAGCTATATTATTTTATATGGTATAATTGCATGCAGGGCCCGATTAAGACATTGAAGCAAGGGAAGCCCACCTTTAAATGGGGGCCCATTATTCATTCTCAAATAGACCATGAAATATAAAATCAAACTTTTATATGTTCTAAAATCCTTGCTCCTGAATGGCTTTACAATAAAACATTATAAATAATATAATAAAATATATTAAAAAGTAATGAACATCCTAATATTCTGTATGCTTCGATAATTAAACTCAAAGTTGCAAGCTAATTTAATAAAGCAATTTTTTAATGTAAATTTAATAGCAAACATTGTTAGAGGTGTTAAATATTTATATAAAATGCAGTAGCAAACTTTGTTAGGGGGTTTTAAATATTTATATAAAATTTGTGATTTGGGGGCCCTTCAAAAATGTAACGTGTAAACCTGGGATTCACGGGCCTATTCGGTAATCAGGCCCCGATTGCATGTACATCAGCTACTGTACATTCTCTTTTGTATTTTAAAGTTTGTTTCATTTACATACTGAACATCTCATACAGAATTTTATTTCATAAAATGTTCATTCAAGTTATTAACTTTAATTTAGGAAAATAGTGTTTTATCTTTATATACGAGGAATTATAACAAGTTCATTTAGCTAAAACAATTTGTAGGGGGAATCCCCTTTATTTAAAAGAGCGGAAATTAAACAAACTTGAACATTATCAATTGCTAGAATATGAATTTTTAAGTTTATTTAAATGTTCTTTCAAAGCAGATTTAATAATTTTATTCATAAATGCTATGTGACACAGATTGTCGAGAAGGAAAGAAGGTTGGAATAACCTACCGCAGCTGCGGCAATACCGCGAGTTACTGTAATTCACAACATTGTGAGCTATAAACTCAAAAGACCTAAAAATAGATAACTAAACATATAAAATATAACTTTGATGGATTTTTTTTTCAGATTTTAAAATATGATTTTTTTAATATAGAAATTGTAGAAAATAAAAACTTGTTTACAATACATGATTCATGGGTTTAGTTATGGTGGTGCTAAATTGAGATTTTAAGAAAGTACTACCATTTTACTCAGAGCAGGATACCAGCAACCTCTATGTAGGAAGAAAGCAATAACTTCGTAAAAGAATTTGGGGTTTTAATAATAAAGATATTGTGTTTGTACTCGGTATCTGCATACTATATTTGTGGGTTCTGAAAATAAATGACACTGAAATCACTAGAATACAAAGTGGCAGTGTTTATTTGAAAAACAATAATTTTACATATAGTACAACAGTTATAGACTGTATCAATAAATCACTAAAATAAGCACAATTTAGACATAACAGAAATCAACTATATGAAACACAAAATAAATATAAGCAGCTAAATAAAATATATTGAAAAATTTTGGTACAATACCATTTTAAAAACAGATTCGAAAATAAAATGCATAAATAAAAGTATTCTCATGGCTTAAAAGTCAAACTAGATTAAAATTTGCGTTTTTAAAATTAAGTAAAATATAAAATAAAGACCAAAAAAAAAAATGCTGTACGCTTTTACTTGAGCAAAATGAGATTCAAAGACAAAATATTGCATAAGAGCCATTTAAGTAGTCCAAGGCACTTTAGCACCACAATAATCAGCAACGTCTTGCAATTAATTAGTTCTACCTCCTAAGTACAGCACAGGTGCGTGTCTCCTCATGCACACCTGGCACCTGGATATCTTCCTCCTCAGATCCCCTGCCTTGAGGGTCTCCGAGCGTGGGACATCGAAGGAGTCCGTCCTGTCTATGGTGGCCAGCCAGAAGCTCTGTGCCGTGGTGAAGTAGTTGCAGCGTCCGTGACCCTGGCACTCGATGAAGGGCAGGGGACGGAAGTCTTCCAGGCAGGATCCCGGGGATGCAAGGGGTTGCCCGATACCTTCAGCGCCCGAGTCGGTGTTCTGGGGGAGGAGGAGGTAAAGTTAATGAAATCTGCTATCTCAGACATTGTTTCAACTTATACAATTTGCATAACCCTCTAAGCGTTTTAGTCATGCATGGATCTCCAGTTTTTTTAAGAAATGCACTTAAACTTTAAATTCATAAAAAATAATCTATATGAAATATTTTTCCAATCTAAAGCTTAGGGATATTTTATAAAATTTAAAAGTTATATCTGCTAAAATAAACGAAAATTAAAAAATGTATATTAAATACATGTATTGGAAATAAAAAGCAAACTATGTTGCAGAGAAAGCAAGTTTACAATTTTGATATTTTCCTTAATATATATGTGAAGAGGATATTTATAAGCACACATTACTAAAAAAAACGCATTTACTTTACACTCACAATGAAAAAAAATGTTTTACTTTTTCTTTAATCGAGTAGGGTGTACAAAATGGACAAAACTAATTGTTATGTACCATGCGAGCTGCGGAGACGAGAGACGATCGGGAATTGGCATCTTTTCTCTCGCGCGTTGGCGCACTTGGCGCTCTTTCTCCTCACGGCATACTGGCAAACCTTCATTCGGAAGACTACGCTCGTTCGATAAGGGCATTTTTTAGCATGGGTCTAGGATGACCAAACTCACCGTCTCTCCGTTTCCCGGCTCAGAATGACCGGTTGCTTGCATAATCTTTTTATAATAAATCGTTTGTTACCAAAAAGCTATACAGTCCATTATAATTATCCAGCGCCAGTACTCTAGAAGTAGTACTTAACATGGTCCGTCGAGCCGGAGTGTTTTCATTTTGCGGAAACGAAACAGTAGCAAAAAGCAAGCTTTAGAATTTAAAACTAAAATGTCATTATTGAAGTAAGGACCTTAGACCTTATCGCACGAACTTTGAACTTTTTTGTGTAAACGTTGGACTTTTGGTTTCGATTATGGATATATCAGCACTAAACCGAAAGCGCGGCCTGCTCAAAGGCCAAATAACTAAAGTTATCAACGTTTATAAAGGAAGAAGCCAGTTCAACGAGTGAAATCGGCTTAAATGTCAAGATAGAAAAAGTTAAAAAGATCAGCTCTCAACTGGAAGAATTGCATTTGGAGTATCACCAGCTGATAAAAGATGATAAAGATCTCACAGAGCATGAAGATATATTGTGCAGTTTGGAAGACGATACTGAAAACATTGAGGTAAGCCTGAAAGAACTTTTATATTCCTTGAATAGTAATGCTTTGGGCTCGCCTAACACTCAAAATAGAATAGGTGATGAGTCACCGCGTAGGGTAACAGTAAAGTTACCAGATATACCACTTCCAAAATACGCCGGATCTTACGCTGATTGGAATAATTTTAAAAAGCAATTCACATCGTTAATTGAAGAGAATGAACAACTAACCCCCCAACAAAAACTGTATTATTTGCAATCGGCCTTGGAGGGTAACGCAAAGGACATTCAAACAACTGAAGATTCGTATGACTCTCTTTTTAAAGCGCTTGAAGAGCGATACAACAACAAACGCATGATTGTGAACTGCCACATTAATGAAATTATAAATGTGCAAAAATTAACAATAGAATCTTCAAAGGAGCTTAGATCGTTGCTGGATAAAGTGCTCAAAAACGTCAGAGCATTAGAGTCGATCGATTTTAAGCAAAATGATTTAAGTAGAGCTATTTTAATTAATATATTGTTGAGTAGAGTTGATCAAGAAACGCGTAAGCAATACGAAATGTCATTAAACTCTAATAATCCGCCCCAGTGGGATGAATTTATTGAATTTCTAAAAATCAGATGTCAGTTATTAGAGAATGTGCGGCCAGAAAAAACATATCCCTTTAGGCCCAAAATAGTAAATAAATCAAACAATTTCATGCTTAGCAGCAATGGTTTAAAACCATGCGTTTTTTGTAAAAACATGCACTCTCTCTTCAAATGTGTGGAATTTCAAAAACTAAATATCAATGAAAGATTTGACTTTATCAAACAGCAGAAGCTTTGCTTTAATTGTTTTGGAGCTCATAGAGTGTCAGCTTGCAAATCTAAGTTTAAATGCAAACATTGTCAGAAGATGCATAATTCGCTTTTACATAATCCCGCACCTTCGCACGATCCGAGTACATCAAAAGAGGTTACTCGTGCTCAAGAGGCTTCAACTGAAACCGAGGAAATAAATCAACAGTCTGTTTGTACAACAGCTGCTTCTTCTGATGGTTCAGGATTGCGCAGCAAAACAGCGTTATTGCCCACTGCCATCATTAAGATTAGAAATTCGCAGGGAATAAAAATACCAGTTCGATGTCTATTGGATTCGGGCTCCGAAACCAATTTTTTGACAAGGGATTGTGCCATCATGTTAGGACTAACTCAAGTAAAATTCCGATCCTCAATATACGGATTAAATGGACTAACAACTGAAATAAAGTCTAAAACTAATTCTTTAGTATCTAATAAAAAAGAGGACTTTAAACAAAAAATGGAATTTCTAATTGTCCCACGAATTGTGGCCAAAACACCTTCATCTCTTATTGATTTTCCAGCACATTCCTTGCCTTCAAATATAGAATTGGCTGATCCTGAATTTTCAATCCCTCGGAAAATTGATGTACTGTTGGGTGCCAATGTATTTTTTGAGATATTGAAATCAAATCAAATCAGACCTCCTAATAGCAACCTTATTTTACAAGAAACCAAGTTTGGATACGTTGTTAGCGGAGAAGGTTCTTTCAAGTCCAATGAAGCATTGCATTGCGGACTTTCCGTTACAAATGACAATCTTGATGAAATATTAAAGAAATTTTGGGAAATCGAATCCCTAGAGGAACCTGTAATGAAAGAACAAGAAGAAGAGTTTTGCGAAACGCATTTTATGCAAACACACAAAAGAGAGCAGGATGGGCACTACACCGTTAAAATGCCCTTTAAAGAAAATCCAACTAGTTTGGGAAATTCAAAAGATATTGCCCTTAAAAGGTTAAATTCGTTATGGAACCGTTTGGGAAGAGATGCTCAGTACTTATCTTTGTATAAAGATTTTTTAAAAGAATATGAAGATCTCGGTCACATGATAGAAGTTAAAGACAATAGCGAAAAAAGTGGTCAGTACTACATTCCACATTTAGGCGTCCATAGACCTGACAAGAGCTCAACAAAATTGAGAGTAGTTTTTAACGCATCAAGCCCTAGTTCTAATGGAAACTCACTGAATTCCTTGCAGTATAATGGTGGAATCATACAAGACGACTTATTCTCAATCATACTACGTTTTAGAAAGCACCTAATTGCATTCACTGCAGATGTTCGAATGATGTATCGTATGATTTGGGTGCATCCTGAGCAAAGATGTCTTCAGCGAATCCTTTGGAAAGAAGGTGTTGACAAGCCCTTGAAGACGTTCGAGTTGGCTACAGTAACATACGGCTTGGTCAGCGCTGCGTATCTAGCAACCAGAGTACTAAAGCAACTGGCTTGCGACGAAAAGATCGATTTTCCCCAGGCAGCCAACGTGGTTGAAAACGACTTTTACATGGATGATGTTCTCTCTGGTGGTTCTAATCTCGAGGAAACCAAGGAATTGCAGCGACAATTAATTCAAATAATGCAAAGAGGTGGCATGGAGCTGCATAAATGGTCTGCAAACCATCCTGAACTCGTTAGCCAGGGTTCAGCAATTTCTGAAGGCTATACTTTTGCGAAAGAAACAAAAGTTCTAGGACTCTTGTGGTGTCCAGATAAAGATCTTTTCTCTTATAAAGTGACTGTGGAGCCTTCACCAGTGCTAACAAAACGATCAGTCTTGTCAACCATTGCTAAGCTTTTCGACCCCCTAGGCCTCCTAGGCCCTATTATCACAAAAGCTAAAATCTTCATGCAACAGCTTTGGTCATTACCACTGGACTGGAACGACTCCCTTCCTAAAGAAAAGGCTCAAGAGTGGGAACATTTTTTGTGTTCTTTACCTTCAGTGCATAATATTAAAGTGCCAAGATGTGTTTTAGGTGAAAATTTGAATGTCTATGAAGTGCACGGTTTTGCAGACGCATCTGCAGAAGCATACGGAGCAGCTATTTTCATTAAGTCTTCATCTTCGAGTGGTGAAATTCAAGTCAGTTTACTGTGCAGTAAAAGTAGAGTTGCGCCCATCAAGCCCGTCACTATTCCAAGGCTAGAGCTCTCTGCAGCAGTATTACTAGCGCAGCTTTATAACAAAGTTGCAAGATCCATCAAGCTTGAGGTAGCAGAGAGCTACTTTTGGTCAGACTCTACAATCGTGCTTGCCTGGCTAAGAGGTGATCCAATGCGCCTCAAGACTTTTGTCCCAATCGAGTTGCTACTATTAAGCAGCTCACAGAGGTCCAGCAATGGCGTCATGTGCAGTCTGAACAGAACCCTGCAGATCTCATCTCAAGAGGTCTAGATCCAAAACAGCTAGTGAACAATAGTTTGTGGTTCACTGGTCCTCTATTTCTACGAGAACCTCATGTGCCAAATGATGCAGTAGGTCCACCTTCATGTGAGTATTTCAACGAGCTCAAAAATCCCAAGAATAGTGATGAGGGGCATTTGGCTCTTACTGTAAGCACCAGTGGTTCACTTGCAACAACTTCATCTTCAGTGTTGTTAGAAAATTCATTAAGTGATTATATAATGAGTATATCTAATAGTTATGTTAAAACTGTTCGTATTTTAAGTTTTATCTTTAGGTTCTTTAATAATGTGAAATATCCTATGCAAAAGAAAAAGGGACCTCTTGTATCTGAAGAGCTTAAAAGGGCTGAGATTGTACTAGTCAAATGGGCACAAGAAAAGGAGTTTCATGATGAGTTAATTGATTTAAATAAGGGTAAACAAGTAAAACCCCAAAGTAAAGTGAAATCTCTTAATCCCTTTCTTGATGATGACAAAATTCTGAGAGTAGGTGGTAGGTTAAATCACTCTAATTTAACTTATCAACAAAAACATCCAGCTCTTTTGCCAAAGGGTCACAAATTTACCAAAATAGTTGTGGAATACTTCCATAAAAAGTTTCTTCACATTGGCCCACAATCCTTACTACATTGTGTTAGGCAACAATACTGGCCACTTAATGGCAAAAATCTATGTAGAAAAATAGTTTATGATTGTGTTACTTGTACTAGAAGCAATCCTGTTGTAGGTAATCAATTAATGGGAGACCTTCCAACTAAAAGAGTTAACCCTGCACCCCCATTTTCCAATACTGGTGTCGATTTTTGCGGACCTTTTCTTATTAAGTACAAGGGTCAAAGAAAAGGATCTTTGAGCAAAATCTATGTGTCTGTTTTTGTTTGCCTGGCAACTAGAGCTATACATCTTGAAGTAGTCTCGGATTTAACTTCTAACGCCTTCATTGCAACTTTGAAGAGATTCTTTGCTAGGAGGGGTTTATGCTCCTCGCTACTATCAGATAACGGGACAAATTTTGTGGGAGCCAGTGCTGAAATTAAACGTTTGCATAATCTTGTTAGGAATCCCGACGAAGTTTTGGCTAGCTATTTGTCATCCGAAGGCATAGAATGGAAATTTAATCCTCCTAGAGCTGCACATTTTGGAGGAATTTACGAAGCGGGTGTCCGTTCCTTTAAATTTCACTTGAAAAGAGTTATGGGTAGTGCTAGTTACACTTATGAAGAATTTCTAACAGTAGTTGTGCAAATAGAGGGAATTCTGAATTCAAGGCCAATAACTCCCTTGTCTACTGACCCAAATGAGTTGGAAGCCTTGACTCCTGGTCATTTCTTAGTGGGTCGACCTTTAAATGCATTGTTAGAACCAGATCTTTCAGAAACCCCAGACAATAGATTGACACGTTGGCAACGTTCAACTAAAGTTACACAGTATGTGTGGAAACGTTGGCATCGCGATTATTTAAATCATTTGCTGCAAAGAAATAAATGGCAATTCACCAAGGAAAATGTTAAATTGAACACTGTGGTGATACTAAAGGACGAAAACTTGCCTCCATGTAAATGGTTATTAGGTAGAATAGTACAGTTATTTCCAGGTGTAGATGGGAAAACTAGAGTTGTGTTAGTGCGTACCAAAACTGGTACTCTAAAAAGACCTATAACAAAACTGTATATTTTACCAACTATGTAATGTGAAATGTAACTTTGTATAATATTATTTGTAACTCTGTATATATCTTATGTCTTGTAAGTTTATGTATAACCTCTTTTTGAATGTTTCACATTGCAACGCCGGGCGGAATGTTATGTACCATGCGAGCTGCGGAGACGAGAGACGATCGGGAATTGGCATCTTTTCTCTCGCGCACTTGGCGCTCTTTCTCCTCACGGCATACTGGCAAACCTTCATTCGGAAGACTACGCTCGTTCGATAAGGGCGTTTTTTAGCATGGGTCTAGGATGACCAAACTCACCGTCTCTCCGTTTCCCGGCTCAGAATGACCGGTTGCTTGCATAATCTTTTTATAATAAATCGTTTGTTACCAAAAAGCTATACAGTCCATTATAATTATCCAGCGCCAGTACTCTAGAAGTAGTACTTAACACTAATGATACCAATTCAATATTTTTAGTGAAAGAAGTATTTATAAAAATAAGGTATGCAGTGAAATAGTTTGAAATGATATATTTAAAGCAAAAAACATGACTTTGAGTGAATAACATTGATGTAGAATACGAGTGTAATATTAAAGAAAATATACTGTTTTTAAAGTAAAATTGTTAAAATAATAGTTTTCAATTAGCAAATCTGATTTTTCCATACTTAAGATGTAAAAATTGGACAGTGTTATTGCCTTATTTAGCTTCTTTATAAAATAAACAAAACTACAATTGGCTAAAGAAATATTTTAAAAAACATTCACTTGAATAATTCAGATTTTAAAAAAAATACTCATCAGGGGATCGTCTTTAACCATGAGCATAAAAGTAAAACTTGTTATAAATAATAAAATAAAACAATTAATGGTTTGCTTCAAAAATTTGTAATGTTTTAATTTATTTTAAGGAGACATAAACCGAAAAAAAAATAATTACTTTTTAAATTTTAGAAAAAATTAAGTTGAAAAACTTTTTTTTCTCAAGAATTTGTATGAACTTTGCATTTTATTTATTTGTAAAAATATATTATTAGTTTAGTACTGAACAAAGTTAATCCCTTATACAAATGTACATTTTGGCATGGTACTTATACCAACACAATACCAATACAATTTATGAAATAAAACATTTAAAAAAAAAAACTTTACCATAAGGAAACTGTAACCTATCCATACACCATCCCAACCATCTGGACAATCTGGGATATCCATGGTTTGACTGTGCACAGCAATCACCTAGTGACAAAAAGAAAACAGTTTTAAAATTTAAAATATTTAAATGCATTTTCTTATAAATGATTACAGTATTATACTAAATAAAGTTACTGTTTAAAAAATACCAAAAATAAAAAAAACATCTCTTAATAAGAAATCAATCAAAACTTACTTGAGTTGGTGTTTCGCAAACAGCGCATCGACTGATGTACTTTGGAATATCTTGTCCGACAATGGGTGTCATGGCCATCGACATTGGCTCAGGTGTGCTCAGCCAGTAACTGAAGTCATTTCTTGAGGCCAGGTTGCACACATTGTTCAGGTTGCAGAACATGAATGGCATGGTGCTGAAGCGCTTTAGACAGCTACCAGGTGTTCCTGGAGAAAAAAAAATCCAATATTTTTACTTTAAAGTTATTAACAATTTAAAGAACTACTGTGCATGTAAAATAAAAATAAACGTTTAAATTAAAATTTAAGACAATTGCGCTCTTTAAAAATTTATTGATTTAATTTCTAAAAGATATATTCTGTTAATTCAAAAGCATTCATATTATGAAATTATTAAAATAAAGGCAGATGTAAACAATTATCTAAAGTTAACAATAAAACGAATATTCGAATTAAAATTAAAACCTATTACACATGTAATAGTACATTGCGATATTATAAAATTATTAATATATATCGACAGTAGGCACATTTATATAATTAACCTAAGTTGAAAATAAGCCATGAATGTAGTATATATTAAGTCAATTATGACTTAATATAACCAAGTAAAATGTCTTGATACTTAGATTAATACACCCAGAATTATAGAAAAAGCTTAAAGGCATAAAATTATGTTTATAAAACTAACAATAAAAAATAATTAAACATACCAAATTAATAACTACATTCAATCAAGCTAATAAACAATTTTTAATAAAATAATTATTCAAGTATTTATTTCATTTTATAAAATAAACCTTTGATACATTTAGAGTTGTTGGTCATTGTGTAATCTTTGGATTACAAGAAACAAAATTTATTCACGAAGAAATCAAAGGTATATAGGACAACTCATGACAACAATCAATTACCTAAATCTTGTCCATGTGATCGTTCATTGCCTTGCAGGTACAAAAGAGAGTAGCCAGTCCACATGGGTGGGGCATTGAACGGACATTCAGGAACGACACTTGTTTGACTGTGGCGGGTGAAAAAATAGCCACGAGACGGCGCTGGTTTTCCTGGCAACCCAGGGAAACCAGCATCTCCACTGGGACCTGTCACACCTGATAATCCTTCCAAACCTAGAGATAAGAATGAATTGTTAGCACATACTAGTCTGGATGATATCACATTTAATTTTGTTCTAAATTCCATACTCTCCTCTGGTGTTTCACAAACAAATATACTTTGGAATATCTTGCTCTACAAGGCTGTCAAAATGTTTTGATATCTAATATAAAATTCACACATGAGACAGAATTTGTTTTCGAAAGATCTTCAGAGTATTACACATAGTTGATTTATCAAGTCTGACTCGGAGTTTAAGGTTACATTTTAGTAGGGCCGGGCATATTGAAGTTTACAGTATTTACCTAAGACAGAAGAAATGTTTATATTTATTCGATTTTCTATCGGAGAAGAAAATAGAGAAGAATGCTATTTTAAAATAGGATATTGGTTAAACAGAAAAACTAAATAAATCATGTTAATTCTATATGGTAAATTGCTATAACCTCTTCTTCAGAAAAACTTTGCCTTTTAATATTTTGATGATTTTCATACCTTTAAATATATTCTATTGATAAAATTAATGTTATAAAATGTTACCCTCTTCAATAAAACCTATGACTAATTTTTACAATCTCCGTACAATTAAGAGGAATTAATTTTTTTATTATTATTATCTTCCATTTGACATCAGGACGGACATGGTCTAAGAGTGCTGATTGATTCTTAGTTAATGTTAGGATTAAAAAGCAATAATTGTTTTTAATCTCGAATGCAGTTGGCCTATCATATATAAATAATTAAATAATTTTAAAAAATTGGTAAGACTTTTAATTAATGAAATTCTTAACAACAAAAAAGAAAAAACATTCAATACTCAAAACATTCTAACTAGGACTAACAGATGTCCCGGCTCCACCGGAACAGTCCCAGTTTTTTTCTCCTGTCCTGGGCAGACACAAGTCCCGGAACTTATCATCGCTCATGAGCAACGTTTACAAACGACCTAAAAACCGGTATTTCTTCTGAAATCCCCCTTGCTGGTATAAAAATATTTATTGCTGATGCGATTTACTGTCCCGACTTCTCCCTAGGAACTTTCCCGGAGAATTGGGATAACAACTCGCTCGAATTAACTCGATAAAATTAAAAATGACAAAAAGGTTTGAAAAAAACTTGTTTTGTTAGAAAAAATATGATAAAGTGTAAAAAAAAAAAATTAGCATAATAAAATGTTAGCTAATCGTTTATAAGAGGGAAGGGATCCCAGGGTGGCTTTTGTGGTTTATGGTAGCCCTAATTATAACTTACCACTAAAGCCTGCTTCTCCGGCCATTCCTTTGTTTCCTGGGAATCCAGGGAGACCGTCAAATCCTGGTCGTCCAGCGTTGCCTTGAAGTCCTGGAAGGCCATCTATTCCAGGATCACCCATAGGACCTCTCTCACCAGTAAATCCTGGAAGTCCAGGATTGCCAGGAGTACCTCTTTCCCCAAATATTCTTGTCAAAGCATCAGGAACAAATGAATCGCCTGGTGTACCCGCTTGGCCTATTAAAATAAAACATGGAAATTTGAATTTGATTGATGACTGATATATTTGTGTTACAGCTGATTTGTGCAAATAATAAAATTACCTTGTAGAAGGTTACAATAAAGAAATTAAATAATAATAGTAGTATATTTTACAGTTTAGCACACATAATATAAAAGTTCATAAAAAATCTCTCCTTTGAAATATTTTTTTAAAAAAGGAATGTGTTCGATATATAAATTAAATTGGAAAACAAACCTACAGATAAGAAATTTTGCTTATCCATCAAAGTGTTAAAACACATTATACATTTTAATATGCCTTTTGAATAAATCCTTTGATTTAAATACAGGTCTGTAAAATTTTAAATAAAATTTCCCAAATTTATAATAAATACTTAAGTAGTAGCAGCAATGCACATTCAGAAATTATTATAGCAGCACAATAACTGTTTTATTTTAATACTAGCATCCTTAATACTATTTAGTGAAAATATGAAAATGCTGCATTAATTTACAGATATTTAAGTTCGGTTTGGCTGTTTCCGATTAATTAAAATTAGTAGACAAGAAGTATGTTTTAAAATTACCGTCATGGGGAGAATGATTGACTGTGTGAACTTGACATTTGGTGTTTACATATTTGTCAATAATCAGTATTAAATATGAAGTGTTGTATTGAACTATTAACTATGTATATAAAAAAATTTCAAGTTGTAATGAAATTATTCTTTATTAAAACATTTAAAAACAAAAACTATTGTTGATCTGCAACTTACAAATTTAAAATGTATTTTTTTAAAAAAACAGAATAAATAATATATTAATTTGTAAATCATTTACACAATTCATGACAAATCAAAAAAGTGTCAAACAAGCAAGTTAAAATTAAGCTGTCATTATTTTTTCCAAAATATATTTTAATTATTATAATCCATTTATTGATGCATATTGGAAAAAAAGTCTTTTAAAAATGTATTCAAAGTGACAGAACTATGGTGTGAAAAAGTTACAGAAAAACTCACTAAATTAAGCAAATTTCATAAAACAATACAATACAATACAATAGAAACAAGATATATTAAATTAAATAGAAAAAAATAGTAATCTTTTGTCATTTAACTTGTTGTGCGACCATAAAAAACAGTAAACGACCATAAAGACAACAATCACAAAAATCTAGCCTAATAAAACCTAACCTGCTTATAAGAAAGCGTAACTGAAACTTGCAACCAGTACTTGATGCAGATAGTAACTTTTAGAGGCTATATAAACATTTGAATTAGAAAGTTAAATTTTTTAATAAGTACCTGCGAAACCATGAGCTCCTTTACGACCAGAAATTCCCGGTAAACCATCTATGCCACGTTCTCCTTTGCTTCCTGGGAAGCCAGAAAGTCCAGACAATCCTCTTTCACCTTTAGGACCCTCTATTCCTGACAACCCTTCTAAACCCTACAGAAGAAAATAAGAGTTAAAATTGTGGTTATTTATTGTTGACAAAATCTCAACAATTTTAATTTAAAATTGAGAAAAAAAAATTACAATCTTTTAAGAATTAAGTACTTTTTTCTAAGAATTGATAAACTATGATAAGACAAATATCCAATCAAAATGTTTTATATAAAATTTTTGAATCTTAAATACTAAAAATAATAAGCACAAAATAATAATAACAAAACATTAATAATTTTTCTTTTAAGATTTTCTTACATAGAATCAAAAAATTCAAATTAGTAGACATACTAAAAGTATAGTTAAAGAGTGTATTTTGTATGTCACAAGTTCCAATAATCAGTTGTCTAAAAGTTGTATGTTTAAACCCTTGAAACTTATGACAAATTTATATGTTTTTAACAAGTTCATACAAGTATGAAGGAATAAATATGCATCCCGAAATGATATACAGCTAATATTACTTACATTATATAAAATGAAAAAATCATTTAAATTGGTAGACATACTAAAAGTATAGCAGTTAAAGAGTGTGTTTGAATGTCATAAGTTCCAATAATGGTTCCTTGTATAAAAAAAAAGAATTAATTCCTTAATACAAAAATTTGATAATTTATTCCTTTAAACTCATCTAAATATCCAACACATCAAAATGGAATTATACTAAAAAAATATTTCAAACTTTTCATTTAGCAAAAGAAAAATATATATAAAAGCAAGATACTCATGACACCAATAAGTTTGTTAACTGTTAGTTTTAAAAAGTGCAGTTATATTCTTACTGGTAGGCCAGCAGGGCCAACTTCTCCTGGTCTCGAAAGTCCTGGTAGGCCTTGATCTCCTCTGAGACCTGGTAGTCCTGAAAAGCCATTTTCTCCTCTTAAGCCTGGAAGTCCTACAAGACCAGATAAGCCTGCAAAAAATAATAAAAAAATTAAGTTAAACTAAAAAACAATAAGAACAAATTAAACAATTTACTAATAAACCATTCTTTATTTGTAAATAAATATTTTTTTTACAAAAAGGTCTTAAAATTGCTGTTCTACATTATATCCATACTATATCATTACATCTTATCCTACTACACACATAAAATTAATTTATCAAAATAATTAAGCATTTTCTTCAAAATAAATTTAGTTTAAAAGATTAAAATAAACTACAATAAAAACCCATACAACTTCTGATAAAAATGTACTTTGATTAACAAATGTAACCTTTGTGTCTTTTAATAGTAGAATGTAAATAGTGAAAGAATAAATACTTAAAATTATTTCCACATCACAAAATAATTTTGCTAAAAAGTTAAATATATTTTTAGAAAAAGTTTCATATTTTTGAAAGTTAATAATTATATATAACAGTCTATTTTTAATATAATTTTTTTTATACTGTAAGCTTTAGAAATAGAATTACTAATAGAAGATCATTACAAAACCTTCTCATAACATATAGGTTTATACAGACAAAGCAATGACTGAGAACTTTCAAGGCATCTTTAAAAATTATTCCTACAAAATGGCAAAAAATGAACTCTTATAAAAGTTTTTTGATCGAGGAAACTTCAATTACAAGATAATTCAGTTAAACAAAATTAATTTTCTCTACAAATATAAGTTTCACGTTACACTTACCAGGAGGACCAATGGGGCCTGGTGAGCCTTGAGCACCTTTAAGTCCTGGTGTTCCATAGCCTGCATAACCTTTTGCTCCAGGTAAGCCAGATAAACCAGATTCTCCACCTTCACCCTTCCTACCTGCTAGTCCTGGAAGACCAGACAATCCTGGTGTACCTTCATCACCTATTTGTCCCTTTTCAACTGGAATAGAACAAAATAATCTTGTGTAACATTTAAAAATATAATATTAACTAAATAACAAACTTACTCTAAATATTTGACTAACTTAACTAAATATTTGAAGTAGTTTGTTCTAAAATGTTGTGTTCAAAACAAATAACTATGGATTTAATTTACCAAACTTAATAACTCGAAAGACTAATAGTATTCTAAATATTAACTCAAAGGTTACAATGAAAATTTAATCAAATAATATTCTATTTAACTTTAAAAACAATTACACATAAAGTTTAATTTTTATTTATTAAATATTTTTTAAATGTATATGAAAACATTTCTACTAGATAAACAAACTACTTATGAGTTGCTTTTCTATAGAATGGAATGGATATTTTTCATAAAGATAATAAATTTCAAAGAGCTTCCTTAAGACAGTTATAAATAAATTTAAGAATCACTTTAAAGTATAACAACTTAAAGTAAAACTTCACCTAGTACATTAAAAAAAAATTAGGAAATATTTTTTTTTATGCAAGAATAGTTAATTTTTTTTTTTTTTTAAATTGTATTACAAAATATTTTAATTTAGAATGAAAGTTTAACAATTCAAAATTATTTCGTGTGACTTGAATTAAAAAATATAAATAACTAAATACTTTTTAGATCACGTATAAATTAATTTTTGCTTTAATAATACTACTTTATCAGAGGTCTTTCTCCAATTATATTTATAACAGATATAACAGTAGATAGATAGAGTTTAGCCTGTAATAGAGAAGTTTCAAACATTACCTGAAGTACCAGGTAGCCCTTCATCACCTTGGCGACCAGGAACTCCTTCCAAACCTATAAAACAATAAATTGTGTTATTAACTGAATATATTAAATGCATGTAATAGACTTTTAAATGTAAAACTTCCTGTGTGCATTCTTTATTAGAGCATCATATAACGTTAAATGTCCCATATCCATGTTTGAGAGTTCTCTCATCACATTAGGTGTTCAATTTAAGTAGAAGCCTTAAAGTCATTTAAAAAATTAAAAGCTTCAATAAAGCATCATAAAAGATCAATGGAACAATCTTTAAATCATTCAATTTCCTTTTCGAACCATCAGGCTTAATTAATAATAAAAATATTTACTTAATTAGCCAAAAAAAAATAGTCAAATACTGACAAATTTGAACAAAAATCGCAATAGCAAAATAAAATTATTTCTTTGAACAATTCTCTGGGAGAGTGACTTTTACGTTTTTTTACTGTTATTTACAAAGAACCTAAAATTTTCGCCATACACCAACATATTGTGCTCTATGCTTCCTATTCATACATGTGATTACCATGGAAACCACTAGTCTTGTCCTACAAATTTGTAAACAGGTGGTTTTAGTGTAAAACCACCAAGAGCAAAAGGTAGAAGCCTTAAAGTCTACAGCAGTTTTAAAGGGTTAATCTGGTTCACAACTTTTTTTTCTCTCATACCTCTTGATAAAACTTTTCATTTAGGTGTGAATACCCATTTTTCTCATAATTCTTGTAACTCGTCTACCTTCACACAAATTTTTTTTTTAATTTTGGTTGTAACGTTCTTAAGTTAGCTGGAAAATTAATCAAACGACTCAATTTGATGACACTTACAGGATTTTATTTTTGATTCAAACTTATTATATTTATTATTTTAGGTGTTTTCTGCCATTACTAATAAAATTTTCGAACGCCCTACCGAATCTCCACATACCCTAGGGGTACCACAAGTTGAGAACTGCTGCTCTACAGAATCATAAAAAAGAATAGTTAACAACATCAAAAGATTTATAGTGCACCTTTAGGTCCAGCTGTTCCGAAGTTTCCTGGCCTGCCATCCAGTCCAGACTCTCCGATTTCTCCTTTCAATCCGGGTAGACCAGGAAAGCCATCATTACCCCTAAATCCAGGAGAACCTGATATGCCTGGTAATCCCGAGTCCCCAAACACGCCTTTGTTTTCCGTAGCTGATGCAATTCCTGAAAAGTTAATATTAAAGCAAACATATAAATAACAACTAAAAATGCCACACATATAACAAAAGGTGATTATAAAATTTTGTCAAACAGTAATTATATCTTTTTCAATGTTTTTTAACTCTTAGATCGAATGACCCGAATGTTTCACAAATTTTCCAGCAATACAGATTTTTTAAATCATAAAAATACTATTTAAAAAAATACTTTATTGAAGCATTTAAAGTTACCTGCATAATTCTTTTTTTAATGTAAATTTGTATTAAAAAGATAATTTAAATGCTGTAGAATTTTTTTAAAAAATTACAATTTCATAGCTGCTGGCTGCTTGGAAGAAAGAAGACAATCCCAATATTATTTTTAATTTTTATCTTGGTAAATTAATCTGAAGTATTTTGTTCCAAATTAGTATCAATTTAAAATTTTATTTTTGTTAAGCTTAAATTAAATTAAAAAAAATGAGTAATATAACATACACATAGTACATATTAGTACTTAGTTCATACTCCGAACAAGGAATATATTTCAATAAATATAATTTATATGCAGTTTTGATAATTGTAAATATTTTTTATATATCTATAACTAAAAATTAAATTATTTACAATCATTCTTATTATGTCACAAATATGAAGTTTTGAGTCCCTTATTTGTAATAAGCGGCATCAATTTTCAAAATTAACATCTGATATGTTTTTCCGCATGCTCTTATATAAATTTTTATTTCTATCCATATATCATATCATATGAGTAACCAATTACATTTTAAAATGTAAAATTAAGTATTAAAATTAAAGTGTGTGTGTTATCAATATCTATAATAATATAAACCACCTTTAGGTCCCACATCTCCATGTTCTCCTTTCACACCAGGAAAGCCCTCCAAACCGGGAGATCCAGCGAAACCTCTGTCACCTTTTGGTCCTGGGAAACCAACTAAGCCTTCCAAGCCTCTATCGCCCTAAAAGCAACAATGAAGAAGTATAAATACAGGGGGAGGTCAATTTGAAGACAACTCAATCAAAGAATATATTTCTATATGAAACTTTAAATATATAAAGATTTTAATTATCTTTCTCACATATAAGAATTATGTTTTCCGCAAGATTTCCATTCAGGGCAAACATCTAACTATAGATGCAATGCTCTGGGTAAAAATATAGTGGATACTAAACTAAAGGCATAGGAAGGAAAATATTTAAGTATTAATAAATTAAAGTAAACTTAATAAAAATTTTAGTTTACTAACTAACCTTAAACCAAAATATTTAAGCATTAATAAATTAAAGTAAACTTAATAAAAATTTTAGTTTACTAACTAACCTTTAAACCAGCAAAGCCAGGTAATCCAGAGAATCCTCCTTCCCCTTTTCTTCCTGGGATTCCTGGTAACCCTTCATGACCAGGTGGTCCAGATACTCCAGGGTGACCTTCAACTCCTTTCTCCCCGTCCAACCCTATAGTTTAAGAAATTTTAATGTTTTAGTCACCAAGTTAATCTTGCAAGAAGGGTGCTCCTTCTTAAAACCCATGTATCATACAAGTGTAAGAAAATCAATAGTTTTACCATTTACTCTATATTTTAACCATTTTATTTATTTATTAACATGTTATTGAAAATAAATAAATTAAAATTTTATTTGAAATGCCCAATAACCATGTATAAAATTGAATCAAAAACTTGTATCCCAATTTGAATTTTTAATGAAAAATTATATGGTTTTATGTAATAACTCATAGTTTCTAAACATCTAACATATAACATCTAGTCTAACTCAGTAAATTGGACCATAATAATCATACATTTAATTTGTTTATATTTGCAAAATTAAAGTTAAAAATTTTTTTTAATTACTTTCAGTGATTCAACCATGATAATAAACTTACATAAAAAATACATGAATAACAAATATTTTTTTAAAGGTTACCAGGAAATCCCATGTCTCCCATTTCTCCTTTGGAACCTGGTCTTCCAGGTGGACCAGGATACCCTTTTGGACCTGGATATCCAATTTGACCAGGTTCAGCACCTAAAGCGATTCCTGGATTTCCATGTTCTCCTTTCAGTCCAGACAAACCAGGTGCACCTGGTCTTCCTGGCGTTCCCATAATGCCTAAAAATTATTACAAATTAACCAACAAGCAAAATACATGTTTAGTATTATTTTAAATAAATAGAGCAATACATGTTTTAAAATATAAATGTATAATAATAATATGGAAAGGATGTAATGGTATCAGGTTTGTTAAGTAAGTAATAATACATTATAAAATTGAGGTGGGAAAA
Source organism: Troglohyphantes excavatus (assembly GCA_963932185.1). Lineage (NCBI taxonomy): Eukaryota > Metazoa > Arthropoda > Arachnida > Araneae > Linyphiidae > Troglohyphantes > Troglohyphantes excavatus. Next base: position 52,793,441 of record OZ010666.1, read on the forward strand.
TATATGCATTTATTTATGTTAATTTGAGTTAAAACCTGATAGGAAAGGATTGTAGCATTTAAAATCTCAAAGATAACCTATACAGGATTTGAAATATTATACAAGATAAACTCAAGCAAATAAAATAATACAAAAATAAATGTATTTGAGGGTATAGTACAAATTGTGAAATACAGTTTTGATCAATATTTTCTCCCAAATACACTTACCAATTATGAAAATTAACTTAATTATAAGGTTTTGTTTTCCCGTGCAAAGGCATACATTAATGAATAAAACAATCTGTGAGTTTATCCTCAATTAAAATTACGATATTTTATGCGATTGTTATTGGTTAGTTACTCTCCAAAATTATTTGAGACACTAAATGCCTTAACATGTACCCACATAGTCAATGGCAAAGCATTAAGAAAATGTTTAATAAATGACTGTTATGCATAGAAAAATTAATAACAGGCTTACCATTCTTTTTTCAATAAAATAAGTAAATCTTAAGTCTAACAATTTTAGCAATAAATGAAGAGTTACCAGGTAGTCCGGCATCTCCGACATCTCCTTTGACACTGAAAAAGGAAGCATCTCCTTTGGGACCATCAAATCCTGGTAAACCACGATCTCCAGGCAATCCAGGGAGACCTGATAGTCCTGGTCTGCCAGCTAAACCAGGGAAGCCAGCTTCCCCTCCAATACCTGAAAACAGTACACATGTTACATCAATCAATAATTTTGGTTACAAAACATTTAAGTTTACAAAAAAAAATATTGATACATTAATTTTTTTTAATGTATGTCTATTGATTACAAAAAAAATAAGTGGAAATAAAGAGGAAGATTTTAAATCAAAAATGTTGTGATGATAATGAAATATCTGCCATTTACATGGAATTAAAAAAAATCTTTCTTTAAAAACAATCTTTACATAGATCTAGCAAAGTCTTGATTGTGTCAACCTTGGTTCATCAACCAAGTTAGTCTTGCAGACTAATGTGTACACACACCCATTCATTCTTGGACCAGTGTTCACTCCATAGTGTCGGCCATCTTCATTGTCCATCCATTAAGTAAAAAGAAAAATTTTGTTTCTAAAACTTACAATTATTTTAAGAAAAAGCTACATGTAAAAAAAATATAAAACATAATTTTATTACCTTTTAACCCAGAAATTCCTGAAAGCCCAGATCTACCAGGAAAACCATCAAATCCTGGTGGTCCCATATCACCCATTTCGCCTTTCTTGCCTAAAAGTTAGAAAGAAAAAAATAAAATCAGGATTAATTTTTAAACTGGTTTAAATAGTTAATCAGCTCAAAGATGCGATACTTTTAATCCTCTCCCTGTTCGATATTACAAATAATAGAAATGTATTTTACTAAAAAAGTTTTTGTCTGTATACACATAAATGTGAAAATTAATGTAATAAAACTGTTTTGTGCTCTCAAAAAATTGTTAATTCTATTTTAATCTTAATACATATTTTAAGTACAATGTAAAAACTAATGTTCTACAGGAATTTAAAAATAATTAAAACATACAGTTTTAAATAATACAATTGTATGCTACAAATTCATTAACATGTTTTTCAAATTTATTACAATTAACTTTATAGTTTAATATTTTAAAAGTTAAGTTTTAAAAGTTAGAATGAACATTTTTTATCGCAAAAAAAAAGCTTAAAAATTACCAGACAATCCAGGCAGCCCATCGTTTCCTAAAATGCCAGGTTGACCAGCACGACCAGGGGTCCCATCAGGACCACGAGTACCAGCCAGTCCTTCGTCTCCTCTAATACCTTTTAAGCCAGGAAATCCTGGCAAACCCTCTAAGCCACGTTCACCCTTTTCACCAAGCAAACCTTAAAAGTTCATGTACATATATCTCAATTCATTTTATATATATATGCATATAAATAGATAGATAGATATCTACTGATTGTATTCTATTAGGCCTATTGTATGCAGACGAGATAAACAAATGTGAGCTTTTGAAGATGGTCCTGCGATTGGTGGATAATATAAAATATGTGGTTTGTATGTTCCAATCACACTGCCATCTGCAAAAGCTTGCGCATGTTTATTTTGTCCATGTAGAATAGTACTTAAGATAGAAATTGATACTTAAATAAACAAAAACTGAAAAATATAAACAATTTAGACATGAGTAAATGCGATTATAATTTTTCATTTTTTAAGCTATAAAAGCATTAATTAGTCATATTAACAGAATACTATTTAAAATGACTTAAATCTTGTTCTACATAGTTTTATATTACAAACAAAAGTAATAGTTATTTTTAACAAAAAATATTATTTTTCGAAAGATATGTAACTACATTTATAATCAAATTTGAAAAAAAATATATATATTTTACAAATCAAACACATTTTCATTGAACATTAACATACCTGGTAAACCAGGGTACCCAGGTAATCCAGGTAAGCCTTTTATTCCTGGTCCTGCATCTCCTGGTTCTCCTTTTTCTCCTGCAAAACCTGGCGCCCCTTCATATCCCGGTGATCCTAGAAAGAAAAAAAAATTACAAATGAACTATGTATTAATAATCAATACAATTCATAAATCAACTTATACAAAATTTATTTTAAAATTATATTTATAATTTATAATCAAAACTATTTGCATTGCATTGCAAAGAACACATTTTAAGGATGAGATATATTTACTATTTATAACAAGATGTCATAACACTTAGTATACAACTAATATCGAAATAACTATAGGGTAAACAAATAAAATTATGTTTCAATTAAGGGCTATATTTATAATGTTTTGAAAAAAGTATTATCACTTAATTCTTTAACTTTTACTTAAAAAATTTTGCATAACTTTTTAGGTTAATAAACTTTTATTGCATATAGCATAAAACATTGTAAACTTAAACATTAAAACACTGTACAGAAAATACTTTAAGGAATTTATTAAATACAAATCTGAATGGAATAAAATTTAACTTAACCACTTATTACCTTGTGGTCCATCAGGTCCAGAAAGCCCAGGTTCTCCAGGAAAGCCAATTCGTCCGGGAATACCTAATACTCCTTGTTCTCCTTTCAATCCAACTAATCCAGAAAATCCTGATGGTCCTTCAAACCCATCATAACCAACTTCTCCATGTTCACCCTAAAAAAATCCAACTATTTAATTTTTTTTTTGCAGTGATTTGACTATGATTTAACTATAACGTCAAACAAAACAACATGATTCTTCTAATTTTAATATTTTTTATTCTAAATTCTGATTTCTGAATTTTTCCTGATTTATTTTAAATTAATAATATTACCAAAAATTCTGATGGTTTGTCCAGAAAATCCATTAAATCAGTTAAATGATTACAATAGTGAAGACATACATTTCTTGAGCAATATTGGCAACTTTAAAGAAGAACAGTTGAAAAACATACATCTTAATAATATTTTGAAGAATTTACGGAGCTCAAGGGGTGATTAAATAAACTATCAAGAGATTAATGGTATTCTGTAAAAGAAAAACTATGACGTTTTAGGTGGAAATTGTTAGTGATCCCAAGATATGTTCAACTGATGTTTTGAGAAGTTTCCATAATGCTTCTACAGCTGGTTATTTGGGATTTGCAGGAATATATATTGAAGTGTATAAAGTGCCTGGGATATATATCAAAGTGTAAGACCCTACATAGCGCATTGTAGATAATGTCAAAGGCATTTATCACCCAAGCAATGCCCTCAACCAATTAAACAAACAGATATTTTATTCAGAAAAATTGGAGCAGATCTTCTTGGATAATTTCCACTATCCACACAAGGGAGCAAATGAATGATTGTCTGCACAGACAATCTTACCAGATTCATGGTGATAAAAGCCATTCCCACAGGTGAAGCTACAGAAGTCACAAAAATTGTGCTCGAAGAAGTTATTTTAAGATATGAATCTCCAAGAGAAATAATTAGTGACCGGAGACGATCATTCTTATAAAATCTTATCGAAGAAATTAATGACTTGTGTAAAACGTCCCACTTGTTAACAGCAGCATACCATCCCCAAATGGCCTTACGGAGAGATCCAATAAGATGCTTGTAGACAAGCTCTCCATGTATGTTGAGGTGGATCAAAATAACTAGGATTGTGTTCTATCCTCTGTCACTTTTATTTATAACTCAGTCAAACAAGAGACTACAGGGTTTGGTCCTTTCTAGTTCATAGACTAGATGTGAATACTCCCTTAGATGCAATACTTCCCTATTATACTCATAGAGTAATGATACAAATAGAGGAATAAAAATGCTGATTTCCATGTGTCCATCATTGAATAGGTGGTGATAGGTGGAAATGCCAATTCATTCATGCGCCAATATTACTTTGGCAGGCCTTGGCGACTTTCAGAACTAAACGAGATTGAAGTATTGTAATATGGTTTTGTGTTTAATTTTGTATTTAAATATCGTTTTTTTTTAACGAGTGGCACAATTTAAGGGAGTTTAACAGATATATTAAGGAGATTTTTCTTATTTTGTAGTTTTGAAATAATTGTATTACGTTTTTATGTAAAAAATTTACAATAAGCGAAGTTCTTTCAATTGTTATTTTGTATACTTCAAAAAGAAAATATAAACAATAAAACCAGAGAAATATAAAGAGTTTCGCTTCTTCGAGAATTGAACACAAATAAAATATTTTCGTTTCGTTAATGAAGAGGAAATATTTAGCGCATATTGTTTGAAAATAAGTAAATATGTACATATATGTTAAAAAGTTGAATACGGACAGAACTTCTTATCACCAAAAAAGAAGAAAGTGCGCCAAATTTGAAACTCCTGCAGATGTCTGAACTCCAAATGTGGCAAAGCTGTAACCATGCGAGTTTTTCTTTTCAATGTTGACACTGCGGCCTTACGAGAGTCTGGTATTGAAGGCGCTCTCTATTTAATATTACAACTCTCTGATTATACTAACCACCCATTTGGGAACAAACGCAGAAGAAGCGAGACAACTTGCAAAATTACACATCAGATAGTCAGTCGCAAGAGAAAGATAAAAGTTGATAAAATGAAAAACCTCAAAATGTGCCTTAGCAAAATGCAGACTTAGGTTTGGTATTCAAACTAATTTGCAGTGTGCGTTTATCTGAAAAGCTGCTTAAACGTATTATTTGTATATAAAGGATCGATCCCTCGATCTGGGGGAGTCAGTCTACAGTTAGTAAATAAACTGCTTTGTTATCAAAAAAAGATATCATCCTTTAAATATCCCAACATCTACATGACAATATCTCAACTTTTTTTTATTTCTTAGCAATTTTAAGTCTTACACGGGAAAACTTATTAAAATCCCTATAAAATTTTCAAGTTTCTAAGAATATTCGTATTGTGGGTGATCATTGAGATTTCGAGAACGAAATAAATAAATATAAGGAAGTAAAGAAAGTTTTAGAAGTTGATTTACAAGCCATACAAGTCTAAAAATGCTAGTTTATGGTATATTTGGTCTTTATTATCCACACCAAATTCATACAAAAGCATAACTATACCTTTTGACCAGGTAAACCAAACAGTCCATCTTCACCTCTCCTTCCTTTAGGGCCTATAGGACCAGAACGACCAGAATCTCCTGGCAATCCTGGATAACCCTTCAGACCCCCTTCACCCCTCTGTGATAAGCCAGGAAAACCACCCTCGCCTTTCTGTCCTGGCATGCCAGGCAATCCATCTCTTCCCGGAAATCCGGGTTTACCTACAAATGAAACATTAATTGGGCTGTGTAATGGTTTTATTTTTAAATGAATAACTGATAGTTTTACAACTTTATAAACATAATTTTGTTTAGATTCATAATTTAATCTATTGAAGTCATATTCTTGTATAGTACAAAATAAGAATGTCTCTTTAAAAGTTAATATCTATTCTAATGATAAAGTTGCATAATCTAAAGAGGAATGAATTAATGAAGAAATGTCTTTTAATTTTTAGTAAAAGTCTATAGAAATTAAAAATTGTTTATTAAAATAAAAAATTATCAATTATAGTCCAAAATAGTTATGTGTTCTATGAAAATATAATATCCATTTCATTAAAATTGTTAATTTCCACAAATAATGAAGATACTTAACAACCCATAGGCAGAAAAGCATACTAATACAGTAATTTGCATATCTGACAACATCAGTAAAAAATATATAAAAACATTATGAAATATATTTCATACATAAAGAATTAAATACAACTTGGTTTTATAAATATATTGGTGAAATATTAAAGAATAAATTTGCAAAATACCAACTGTAATATAAAATTTAGATCAATATATAGGCTACCTTCCCTCTTTAATCTTATTAATCTTTTTTCTGCTTCATTTTAAAAATTGTAAATGAAAGAACTTTCCATAAAACAAATTAATACAGCCATTGAATACATTGCAAAAAAAACTGTATAAATGTTGTTATATTTGCCATTGGTTATACTTTCAATAATCATTTCTCATAAATTATAATATAAACAAAATTTCATTGTAATCAAAATGATAGACAAATACCTTCTAATCCGGGTCGACCTGGAATACCAGGACCTCCTTGAGGACCTGGTGGTCCACTTTTAAGCCGAAGCTGTTGTAAAACTTCATAAGCATAGGGTTCTCCCTTCTCACCTAAGTTATTAATATTAAAAATCAATCCAAAGTTGAAAACAGTCATATTTGTATAAAATACAATAATAAATAAGTTAAAGTACAATTATACAGGGGAAAAAATTAAAAAAAGTATTATTCAAAAATGCTATGCAGCTTTGAAGATATCAAATAGCAGTTGTCAATTTCCTAACTTAACTTTTATTAATTATAGGGTTCAAATAATTAATTTCTTTTAATATTGATTTCTTCTATAAGATGTAGGAACTTTTCTAATAAATATATTTTTATACAACAATCAAATCATAAAATTATTTTAAGAATAAAATATTATTATCAATTTAAAGATATATTAAACAAGTTAATGTGCTAAATTATAAGGGGTATAAGCACTTATAACCAATTATGTGGTTAGTATTTTTTTTTTTTTTTTAATTTTAAGTATAACAATTTTATCAAATTTAATAGTAGAACTATGCAGCTCTGATCATCAGATAGCAGAAATATATATGATATATTATAGATGATATATCAAATAGCAGTTGTCAATTCACAAATATTTTTTCTAACTTAACTTTTATTAATTAGAGGGTTCATATAGTTAATTTTTTTAATTAGAAAAAATTATACTAAGATCTTTTTTTTAATTTACATTTTTGAAATTTGAAAATTTACTTTAATATAAATAATTAATTTTGTGTTAGTAAATTTCTTGTATATTGACAAAAATATTTAAACAATTTAACAAATAAATCTAACTATTTTGGTGAGTAATACATGTAACTTATTTTCGAATCATACACAAAGTGCACATGTTGGGAAACATGGTTCGAAAATACTGTTGAATATGTTTACCCTGTTTTCCAATGATTCCAGGTAAACCCTCCAGACCAGGATATCCTTTAATTCCTTGCAATCCTGGTAGCCCAACCTCATCTTCCCCTCTTTCACCTTTGTGACCAGGAGAGCCAGGTGCCCCAACCAGACCATCTGCACCAGGAAAGCCTACTTCACCATATATCCCCTAGGAATTATTGAAACACACTTTAAATATATTTCAAAAGAAAAAGGTTAGTCCAGATGCATTATAATGTAGTATTTGATAAAATATAAATTAGAACGAGATCAAATAAATATATATTCAATTTATATATGAACAAACTCCATTTGTTAACAAATATTTTTTTTAGTTCTAAAATAAAATATAAGAGGATTTTTTTTTATTTCACTATCTCTCTTGCTCACACACAAAATACAATTGATAAATTATATTTGGTGGGATATGCAAAGCTACTCACACATCTTTAGTATTCAGTAACTAATTCTGACTACCAGAAAATTCATTGAATTAGATTGACGAGAACATCTATATTTGAAACACCCTTAACAACAATAAAACTATTATCTCTAACTAATGTGGAAATACAAATGTTTTGTAAATACCAACATGTATTTAAACTCAATGTTTGTAATAGTTAAATATAAATATCAATATTAAAATCTACATAATTATTTTTTATTCATTCAAAGAATGCAACTAGTTTTACAAAAGGCCAGATACTTCACAAATGGCATTTCATCCTTAATAATGTCCTAACTTTATATAATTGCCAAAATATTCACATAAAAAAAAGCCACATTTTGGCAATTTGATTTCTACACAAACATTTTTAATACTTTTCTCGAAACACCACACCTGCGGTGTAAAATCCGAAAACTCTAAAAAAATTAACCTGCTCACTCTCATAAACTATCCATTTACAATTTTTTTTTTTAGTTATAAGTAAATCAAAACAAATATATCAAATCTTCTAACTTATAAATCACATCATAAACAGTTCACTTAACAATATGCATTGCAAAAGATTTATCTCAATCCTAAACAACAAAAATATAAATCCTCTTTCGCTTACTGGTTCGCCTTTTCTCCCAGGAAACCCTGAATATCCATCATTCCCTTGACTGCCAGGTCTTCCAGGTAGACCAGGTGTTCCATCAAAGCCAACATCACCTGGCAACCCTTTAGGTCCCCTGATTCCAGGAGGGTAGATCAGCTCCCCTGGATCCCCTCGAGGTCCCGGTCGACCTTCACTTCCGTCCACACCAGGAATTCCCTGGAGAAATTAGATTGTGTCATTAATACATATTTCACAACAATGAATCAGAGAGAAAATTAAAAATAAGAATTTTATTTGTATTAATATAGTTTGATGTATTATCTATGGTGGCATAAAGATTTTTTTTTTTTTTGCATATAAGTAGAACTAATATTTTTTTAAATCCCCTTTTACAAAAGACACAACAAAGCCAAGGTTCAAGCCAAGATAATATTTAAAGATAGGAACATTTAAATGGGCGCTTACGAGATTGATCCACTGGGACGACACACGACCGATCATGTTGTAGTTACTTTTACGGGTTAAATAAAACCTACTATTAAAAGAAAGAAAAGAAGAACGATAATATTAATCGTTGTTTATTTTAAGAATTTACCTGGCGTGATCGTATAGTTTTGAACAGACAAAAAACACAAGACTAAATATTGTGACCAAAAGAAAAACAAATTTATTAAAACACTAAAATTAAAAAGGGAACGGAACACTAAAAAAACCCTTACAAAAAGCCAAACAAGTTAAAACTAAATAAATTAAAAGGGGGAGGGTAAACTAAAATTAAAAACTACTACCTTCAGCTGATTTCGTCGAGAGAGATGTGGCAGGAGGTCAAGGCGAATGCAATACGAGTGCCCCCCAAAAAAACAGAAAACAAGGCCAAGCCGCTACGGCCATACTAAAAGTGTCCAAGATTGGGAGGTGGACGAAAAGGGGGGTGGTACTTGGCACATCCTTCGACGGAGTGTCAACTCCGATGTCAGCTTCAGAGGTGGTCGGTCAAAAGGCGTCAGCCAGTGGTGGTCGTCCAGCAGAGAAATCCAGTTCAGAGGTGGTTGGTGGATGGGACCTTCTCTGGGCGAGGATCACAGGCCTGACGGGTGATGGGGGAGGCGTCCAGGGCTGACATCAGAGGCAACGGCAGAGGACGGGAACATCCCTCTGGGTGCTACGTCGATGGGTGGCTGGGGTTATTGCAGTTAACCCGGCAACATCTACTGGAATGGGTGACTCTCGAGCATCGTTGAGGTTGGTGGCGGCGGTTACATAATTCTTCTAACCCCGCATCAGCATCGGCGGCTATTGCACGAGATTAACCCATCGGGTTTTGAAAAAGGACACACGGTCCGCGTTTATAAGACGGGAGCTACACTCCTGTACGTCTTGAGGCTTCGAAAGATGCGTTAAAAAGTCTCGTCAAAAGGTGCGCTTTTCAATAAAATCGCCAAAACCTCCTTGCCAGATCCCTCAAAACTAGCACATCAATTTTCCTCTCAGCCAATCAGAGAATTTACAATTACAACTTCGGTTACAGTTAAACACAATTCCAGACCAGTACGTAAAACGTTCTCAAAATCACGAAGTCAAACTGTAATATGATACAGGAGGAGAGGCCGATGTGGGGACCCAAAAGGGTGGAAAAGACTCTAGACAGGGGTTATCACCCCATTTACAACTAAAAAGCTCTTAGGGGGTTATGAAAAAGGGGGAAATCTACGTTTGGGCTTAAATGGAATCAAAAGTGCAGGTTCCCAAGTACAAGTTTGACAATTAAATAGGATACATCAATATTACATAAATTAATTAATACAATTAGGGGAGTCTGAAATTAAATTAAATAAAAGAGGAATTAAAAATTAACCAATTATGGTTTTAACCATAACAATCACATGAAGATTGTAAACATAAAGGATAGGGTGTTGCCACCACTAAGTTACAAGTTTATATGCATGGGTTGTTCTATTACAAACATGCAGGGGTGATGGGAAAATAGGCATTGATATCCTACAACTTCCAAAAAGAATTAGTATTTTTTTATGACCTAAAGTAGTAAGTCTGTAAGCAAATACAAATATTTTCTTTTGTAATTCAAATATATTCTTAACAAATACTGCATGAAAACTATCATATTTATAAGTAAAAGTTATTCTAAATACTACAATAAATGGCACCGCGATTTAAAGAGTTAGTTAGTCCTACCATACATTTTGAACATAGTATAAAACTATCTTAAACAATTATGAAACTTTCAAAATGTGCTTTTAACTTGCACTAGATTGATATAAATAATACACTTTTAGAATTTTTTAATATCATAACATACATAATTAAGCATAAATGAATTATCATTATAAATTGATGAAACTTACAGCAAAGCCTTTCACACCAGGTACCCCAGGTAATCCGTCCTCTCCTTTTCTGCCAGCTATGCCACTAAATCCATGATAGCCTGGTGGTCCAGGTGGTCCTATCACAAAAAGGGTTTTGTTTTGAAGATAAAAACCCTCTTAAACATATGGAGTGCTTAAAAATGTTCCCCCACCCATCATTTGCAATATGTGTACTAGTAAAATCCACGAGAAAATATGAGTACCACGCTTTATCATTAATATAAAATATATATCCAATTAAAAATTTCTACACTAACAGCACAATTAAAGCCAAATTTAGAATTCTTATTCTAAATATAAAGGAAAATATAGGAGAAATTAAACGATAATCATTTAAATCAAACACAAAAATTATTTCACTAAGAGGCTCGAAAAAGTCTTATTCATCATTTACAATATAATTAAGATAGTAATACACATAAATCCACATAATTGCTTATATAAATCAAGTTCGATTAGACTAACTTGTATAAAACTCCTACCTGGTCTTCCTTCATCACCCGGAGCACCTTTAAATCCAGGTAATCCTGGCGGACAGTAGCCACAGTCACCCCCTTTCGGTCCCTGTGGACCAGGTCTTCCATCTGCCCCAGGAATACCTGGCTCTCCAGGTTCACCCGGAAACCCAGATAAACCTTCAGATCCTGGTGGGCCCTGCTTCTGAACACCATATCCGGGATAACCTTTTTCTCCTACAAACAGAAAGTTCCGAATTCAAAAGGATTAAAAAGGATTTAGCAAATTCATATATTATATATTCAATACCTTAGTGCACAGGTGTGTTATGCATGTGTTAATCCAATGTATGAAGCACTTTTGTGATGAAATGTATGGCATTAGCGGATATTATTGTATTCTGAGGTAATGATACTAATTCAATACAAGGGCGGATCCAGAGATTATTGTTAGGGGGGGTAATACAGTATATTGTTATCATGAACACCAAATTTGACTCCCTTAGTTTGAAATTTTTCATTGCCTAAGGTGACTTTTGAAAATATAATCTTAGATGTTAGGGGGGGGGGGGTAATTTCCCCTTTACACCCCACCTGGATCCACGCTTGATTCAATACCATTATCTACATTAGTGTTCCTGTTATGCGTTTTTCAAAGGGCGCCGCGCCCTGCCCTTTTTTTTGTAAGTGCTGATGCGTCCTGCCCTTTTTAGAAGTGAAAATGTGCCCTGCCTTTTTTCAATATCTTCTTTGCGCCCTGTAATTAAAAAAAATATTTTTTCCCGCAAAAACGTAGGTCTGTAGGATTGCCTTGGTATCCCAATCGTACCCTTTGCCCTTTTACATAACAAAAAGTGCCCTTTTACTTAACAAAACGTGCCCCTTTTGACAAATCCCCCCTGCCCTTTTTTAAAACTATGTGAACACTAATCTACATGAACTGATGACCAACAATATGTGCACATTGCATACTTCTTTCTTGTTGGAGGAATATGATGCTTATGTAAACTTTGATGATTTCAAATGTTTCAGTTATTATTGTATTTTGTTATACAATTTTAAAGAAAATATTTATTCCAAAAGTATTTTATTGAGTGCTTATGTTCTATCATTAGAAATTGATATGCAAGGAAGAATTTCATATTTAAATGAATTGCAAGTGATCTAAAAAAACTTCTTTAATAGTGGTTTGTGGGAGGGAATGTACAAGTGTTTATGCCATTAATTAAATTTTTTGGCATTGATTAACAACCAGCTAACACATATACATATAATAAGACAAAAACTAAAACCTATAAATATTATAAACTATGCTTTGTTTTAATATATATTTTGTTTTTATTTTTATTAAAAACAAAATTATTTTATAAATAGGTATACATAAGAAGTTATATTTTAACTACAGTTTGACAAGTAAAAAATATATTCAATACTAAAAAGCAAAACAAAAAAAAAACATATTAAAACAAATTATTGGAACTATAATTTAAAGCCATGTTATTTACGGATTAATGACAATTGTTTTTAAATTAATAGAATTCAAATATATAAATTCAAAAATAATTTACCTGTTGGACCAGGGTCTCCCCTAGGACCTTGGAGACCATGGACACCGTCTTTTCCAGGTCGGCCATCCAAACCAGCTGGCCCAATCACTGATATACCAGTGGTACCTTTTTCACCACTTGGACCCTGGAGTCCTGGATAGCCTGGTCTGCCCCTGGATCCTGGTATTCCAGGAAAACCTACAAGAGAATAAATTTTTAAGACAATATAATCTTATGTCTTTCAATAGTTATAAAGATAAAAATGTATAATTGTATGGATACATATGTTTCTTTGTACTAAAACAACATGACGATGAAAAAATAACAGTTATTCCACTACAATTATGAATTCCTAGTTTAGAAGGGAAATCATAGAAACCAATTTATTTTTTAATTTCCATGCAGCTTTTGATAATTTTATGCACTTTCTATGCTCACTAAAAACTTAATATAAAATCTTTCAGACCATTTATTCAAATGAATACCATGCACATCTTAACATCCAAAACTACTGATAAACATCAGAACAACTAAATAAATTAATTTCCATAAAAAAATATTATTTCTAAATAATAAAAAAATAAATAAAATATGACTTATTTCAAAGGTTTTCAAAAAATATAACTTAATAGGAAAAATTAAATTATTATCCCTTCCTTTCTAAAAGTAAACCTTATTTACGCGCTTATTCATACTTAAATGGCTCAGTTGATATTAACAAAACCCAGCAATTGCATAAGACACAAACTGGAATAAGATGCAGGTTGTATATAATCATGCTTAACTAAAATAGTCGTACAAAAATAGAAAAAGCAGTTTTTATTTTTTAAAAAAAGTTGAATAATTTAAATATTTAGGAACATCTTCTAAAGTAAAATCTTATCAAATGTGCCATGAACTTTCCATGAATAATTTTAACATGTACCATGCTAATATTATTTACTAATATTAATTCAATTTGAAAATATGATTTAAAAAACCAAATTAAAAAATTAATTTAATATAATAAGTTAAAAAAATTAAGTTAAGTTACCCGAATTAATATAATATAATAAGTATACCATCTTCTCCAGGTTCACCCTTGAAACTCAACCCAATAGGTCCAGGTTCTCCTGGACTACCTTCTGGTCCGGGTTCACCAGTTGTTCCACGGTATCCGACCGGTCCTCGTATACCAGGTTTTCCTGAAATCGCATATAATTTGATGTTTAATTGTATATAATTATATATCAAATCAGAATAACATTGAGTAAACATGAACTGTAAGAGAATTTAAAACTAATACACTATCCTTTGTTAAAAAAGTGTTTAAAAGTGTTCAAGATGTCCAAAAAATACTTAAGGTCAAAGGAAAATTTAAATTAAATTTTTTGTTGAAATAAATATTACAATCAAAGCATTTTACACTACAATACATAAAGGACAATACTTTTTGAATAGCTTAAATACCCCTTCTTGCATCTCCCAAACTGTAATCCAAATCTAAAATTAACCGAAACAAACCTACAACTTTGCACAATAACTATAGTTCAAGAGAAACATATGCATTCAAATGTCTTTAAGCACATTTGTACATTTATTTAGCATGAAATTGCGCCATTCACGAAGCCATGAAATCATGTTGCTTCTTCCAAAGTCAAGTAATGTAAACACAGAATACTACAGATTCAATAATTGGTATCACAAACTGGTGGGGGAGTAATATATTCAACACATAATTCTATATTTAGTAAGGGCAATAAAAATTAACTTCAGTAAACTTTAAACAGGCAGTACCTAGAACTCCTGGATAACCCCTCTCACCGGGAACTCCCTGCTTTCCTCTTGGACCTGGAATGACTTCTCCAGTATCAATTACTATACCGGGGCGTCCCTGGAATAAAATTCATGCATAAAACTTTTGAAACGTCCAATAAATCTAATTTTAATAAAAGGGGAGATTGATACTTGATTATATCAAGACCTTTATGTGACCCTAGTAGCAGAAAAATTCTTAACATTCTACGAAAAGATTTTAGTGAATAAGATTTGTCTGTAACTTAATTTATTATATAACTATTGGTGTACATTTCATGAGCAAGAATTCGATTAAATAGAGAATCTCAGCAATATTACTTTGTTATTCACAGTTTTTTTTCATGCACTTATTAATCATTGCTTGATTTCAAGTATTCATCACTTAAATAATAAAGTACCAATTATTTTCAGTATTTAAAGCACTCCTGATATTAACAATATTTTCTATGGAAAGGACAATACAAATTAAAATTTTATTTCATCATTAAAATTTATAAATGAAACGAAAGAGATTATTTTCTAAATTTCCCTTGATAAATTAAAAATGGAATTATAACTTAAATAAATTGCAGAGTTCATACTAGAAATAAAAAAAGGAAAGGGTGCAAAAAGAAACATTTTTTATTTTCTGTTAAAACTTTAGAACAAGTCTCAAAATTGCAAAAATTGACTTCTAAAGCAAATTAAATTATTATTTATTATGGTGTTAGACATTTATATAAGTTTCATAACATGCAAGTCTGATAAATCATGCTTTCCTTTTCATTGAAAAATAGGCACAGTGAATTAAATTTAATGCAAACTGTCAAACTAATTGTAAACTAATGTTCAAACTGTTATTTGACATGTAAAAGAATCATGACATAAAAATAAAATATTTTGCAGAATAAGTTTATTTTAAAATACTTAGAAATCACACAATATCCTCAGGAATGTTCAAATATTCCAATTTGTAAAAATTGAGAAATTAGCAAAGTCCCATTTTTGACAAACTTGGTATAACTAATTAGATCGCAATAATAAAAATATATATATAAAAATAAATTAAAACTACAAAAATGCCTTTCAAAACGAGAAAACTGGACATTTAGTAAAAAAAAAATTGTCTTGAAAATCAGAAAAGCCACCGGGTTAAAACGCCGTTTCGGATAAAATCGGCAACTGTAGTTAGCTGATAATAATCAAATTCCTAAAAAAATCAATAAGAAAACCATGTCAAAGCTAGACAAAAGTTAATAAATATGCAAAAGAAATACATTTTTAGTCACCAAAATCGGTGTAATCGCGGCGTCAAATTGCTGATTTTTGAAAAACTTATCATTGATTACTTATTGACTATTAAATAGATGAGATAAAAAGAAAGAAAGAAATAGCTATTAAAGTAAAAAATTTAGCTTTAAATTCAAAAGGGAAAAAAATTATCGCCACTAACGAACAGGTTCTGATGGTACCATGGAGTTGACAAAAGCGAATCGATAACAAAGAAACATCTGCGGAGATTTGTTCAAACACATGTAACTTAACGCGATTGCGACTTCCTATTATCGAGACTTCTAACCATCAACTAAACCATCAAAAAATCGTCATTAGTCATGTGCTCATCCTAATAGCTCATTAGTCATGTGGCTATTGTAGGATGTTAAGTTAATTAAAATAAATTAAAAAGTAGTTTTAAGAAATTCTTTTTAAAAAATAAAATTAAATGACAATAATTTTGCTTTTAAAGCATCCTTTTAGAAAATAACAATGCAAGCTTTATGTCAGCAAAATAAAAAGTAATAAAAACACCAGTAAACATAAAAGAGAAAAATTAGACAAGAAATAAATTAATTCAAGAAAATAACATTCAAAATGTATGAGAATATAAAAAATGTCAGTTTTATAATAAAGATATATGTAAATTACTTCAGAGTTCTAAAAATACAACTTACTATACACACAATACAATTATAGATAAAATGGTATAAATAATTAACTAAACTTTGTAATACAAACAATTATTATTATTTTTAAATAACTTACAGGTGGTCCTTGGGAACCAGGAGTACCAGACCAGCCAGCATCACCTTTTATACCCTAAACAATAAAAAGGTCAATTGAATTTTTAGTGCAATATTATTGTCATTTTCAGAATTACGTTCAACTACAAGACACTACATCATATTTCCAATTGCAATACTCTTTTGTAAAACAACACAATGTAAAATATGCATTTAATTGTACATTTGTTAATATTACATGAAAAGAATGTGTTAAACTGAAAAAAAAGCAATTATATGGAACTTCCAGTCTGGATTTTTTTAAATAACAATCAGTAAATTAGAATTAATAAATAATTTTAAATAAAAAAATATTTTAAAAACTTTCTAAAACATTTTTTTTAAATAAAGTTTTTTTTTTATAAACAAATTTATAAAAAATCATTTCTTAAAAACTGAAAAGTTGGGCATTTTTATTTGTGATTACTTAACTTTTTTCCAAAATACAATAAAATTCTCATTTCTAATTTGATTAAATATTTACATTGACAAAAATATACTATTTTTTCATGAAAAAGTACAAAAAAGCAATCCTAACCAGTATACCATTTGTGAGCATAATTATAACATTACTCTTGTTGAATTACTTTATTGATTTCATTACTTATATTGCATTTTTAAAGTGCATGAAAAAACTTTAAAAGTAAAATGGAACATGCATTAAATATATAAATTTTAAAAATCACGAAATAATTTCCAAAATTTCCTTAACAAATTCTACATTTGTAATAAATATACATATATATATATATATATATATATATATATATATATATATATATATATATATACTCTGATTGCATGAGTTTTTCAATATTTTATTACAAATATACAGTACAACTAAAAACAAATATACATCAGTACAAAACTAGAAAGTCATAATTATTTAAAGTTATTTTTATTCTTATTAAAAAATTTAAGTAACTAACTTTTAAACTTTAGAACATTTTATATCTGTCAATATTGGCATGTTTAAATATATTCAATCATTTTTAACAAGAAAAATTCAACCCATCTTCTCAAGGTCTAGATGAAACACTATGAGTATAATAATTATCAATTAAAATTACTATACAGAGGCTACAAATTTTACTACATGCCAACATTTTCAAAAAAAAATATCAAAGCAATATTTTATAAACTAAAACAAATGCCTATTTTTAAAACTGAAAAGACAAAATATGCCATCTTTAGAATGTGTAGTTACTTTCAATAAAAAAATCATGCTTCAAAAATTTTTGCAAAATGTCTAAAGATGTTTTAAAATAAAATAAATACTAATTATTTACTCATGTTCACATGTTTGTGGACATATTTTCAATTTTTAACTAAATAAAAGTCTTTATAATAGTATAAAGTAAAAAGTGTATATTTCAATTGTTCAAACATATATTACAATCAAATGATACATTGTGTGCTGTTCAGATAATTTGCACAATTACAAGTGGTGGACTAAATGCCTTATATAGTTTGTGTTGATCGAAGAGGGAAAACCCCAAATGAACAATTATAAACAGATGAACTTTTGAAAAAGACTTTACCTTACTTCCGAATCTACCTTCTGGCCCAAAATATCCAGGTTCACCTTTTGGACCTTTTTCACCATCAGCTCCAGGAAAACCTAACTTGCCTCGTTTTCCCTATTGTAATGTTCAAAATCAATAAAGGATAAAGATAAGTATCAAAACAAATAAAAATTGGTAATTTTATCCAAATATCTCAAATGCAAAACAGCAACCAAAATTGTAGTATACAATACATTAATCATATACAGAAGAAAAGAAGACTGGGTATCAGCTTAACACCAAACATTTGCAACTTATTACTAATATATAAAAGTCTAGAATAACAGTTCCAACAATTTTCAAAAAATAAAAATAAAGTGTTTATAAGGATTTTTCTAAGGACTTAAAAAAAATTCATGAGCACAAATTGCAATAAAATGGAAACATTGCACACTAGTTGCATCAAGTAGGGCACAAATTAAAAATTTAATGCATCACAGATATCAGCAAGAACTTAAAACTTAATTTTTAATATACTTTGCTGCTGTTGCTTTGGCCGAGCAAAGAAATAAAGTGTAAGTATTTAATGAAAGTCAAAATAACAGAAATTTTATCCCTAGTGATCATCTCATGAAGAAATAGTTGGAGTTTACAGCTTAAGATGGATGCATAAACACTACTAACATATAAAATTCCCAGAGATTTTAAATCATTACCATTTTCAGTGCTTCTCAAACATAAACAGGGTAAATAAATTCGTTTAAGAAGACCATTAGTGAAAACTAGACATAAGGATCTTTACAAGTACCAACTGAAGAAAAAAATAGGTTTCTTAAAGATTTTGAAGGATCAATGAGACCTTGACTATAATGATTAAAAAAACACTTACTCTTGGTCCTCCATCGCCACGGTCGCCTTTCTCTCCTTTAGGTCCAATAAAACCTTTAGGGCCCTGTAAAGTATTGTGCAGCTATAACTTAAATATCACTAATATAGTTAAATTAATCAGATTACATTTCAAATACTTTAAAATATTTGATTTTTAAATACCTTTGGATTCATTCTTTATAATATTTAACCTTAATCAAGAAATCGTAATACTTTATATATATTTAGAAGAAGAAAAATAACTTATGTGTGAGTTACTTTGCAAAATTTATCTCATCAATTAAAAAAAGGGAGTAACTTATACATTAGAATATTCAGGAAATAGTAACAGGAAAATACATGTAACTTTACTTAAAAAATAAACTTACAAATGAAACTTTACTTAAAAAATAAACTTACAAAAGAAAGTTTATTAACACTTTTGAATATCCAAATGAAAATGCTATTTATCTCCATTAATATAAAAATTTTGTTATTATCCATACAACTATTCTTAATTTTAAAAAAAACCTTACTGTTAAGGTTTTGAAGGCAATTTTTTTAAATTTTGAGACTAAGAAAAGACTTTTGAGACTAAGACTTAAAATAGAAAAGATTTTCACACATAAAAGTTGAAGCCTTTGATAATGAAATATTTCTGTAAGAAAAGACTTTTGAGACTAAGACTTAAAATAGCAAAGATTTTCATACATAAAAGTTGAAGCCTTTGATAAAGAAATATTTCTGTTAAATATCAATCTTCAAACTCATAAATCAAAAATCCTGAAGGAGAGTTCATAAATTTTTGCAGAGAATAGAAAATAAATCAACGATAACATGAGGGATAGAACACATCCAAGTGAAAGTCTTAAAAATTACTTAAATTTCCCCAGAAAATGTATTCATATAATTCCTGATCTTTTAGCTAATTTTCATTTACCCTGATAATATTAAAGTTTTCCTTTTTTTTCTAGATACATTGCAATCCTAAAAAAATATCTTGCAAAAGATAACTTTATATAAAATATCTTACAAAAGATAACTTTAGATAAAATATCTTACATCATCTCCTCTTCTACCATCAAACCCACGAGGACCCCCTTCTCCTTTTTCTCCCTGTAAAACAAAAGCACCAAACTTATAATAAACTTCCATTTTTTCTTGTAATAAACATATTAAATATAGTTTATAAACAAAGTGTTTATTAGGTTAATCTCTTTATTATAGTAAAAAATAGCAACAACTGTCAACAAATTCTGACCTCCATTCTTCTCCAACTGTGACTAAAAAATGTTTTAATTAAACATCAGTAATCATAAAATTCTCTTGAGTATGTTAAAAACGTTTTGGGAAATACTTTAAATGTAATTTGATGTTAATAAGATACAATTACATATTAGTAAAATTTTATTTTATGTTAAAATTTAAATATCATAAAACTAGCATGCAAGGAAGCAAATGCCCAAGAACATCTTTTTTAGTGGAGAAGTGAATACTTAAATTTATGCATATCCCATACTATTTTAATCGTTAATAAATTTTTAATTTAAAGTTATAAAATTTAAAATATTTACAAACTTTTGGGTATTTTTTTCTATATGCCATAAGCAAATAAAACTTATATATTTCATCCGAATAATTATAATACTTTAGCTATAATCTAATCTATAAAATGAACAATATCTGAATCTTATATTTTTATTATATTTATTAATTTAATTAATTTTATATTTATTAATTTAATTAATTTTATATTTATTAATTTAATTAATTTTATATTTATTAATTTTATATTTATTAATTTAATTAATTTTATATTTATTAATTTAATTAATTTTATATTTATTAATTTAATTAATTTTATATTTATTAATTTAATTAATTTTATATTTATTAATTTAATTAATCTTATATTTTTTTAATTAAAATGTTCCAATTAATTTTTTCTCTTAGTTGAAAACGTTATTAGTTGAAAACGTTAAAATGCCATAAAACCCTTTTATTTATAAAGAACACACTGTACAAATTGTCTAAAAAACACTTATAGTGTTTAGGATTTTGTTGGTTAAATAACGAAATCCTAAACACTATAAGTGTTTTTTAGACAAAACATCAATTTCGATTTCCATGACAAGTTTATATATTTTTTTCTCACATAACGGAATCAAAATTCTTTGGCAACCCTTCCGACTAAACTGAGTAGTACCTAACTCTTCTGTATAATTTTTTTAATGAATAATAGTTTTCAATATGAAAATTTCTGTAAAATTTGCAAAAGAAATAAATAAATTTGAAAAAAAAAAATCTTGAAAAGGTTTTAACAAATGTTTTAGTTCAAGAATTAGAATAATTTTTCTTCTAACAATTTGTATTGGCTATAAAATAAAAACAAATTTACATATTCTTCTTGGAGGGGGAAGATCAATATAGTAGGGCATTTATCGATATACTTGGATTAAATTTGATGACATAACTTCTACAGATTATCAAAGCTTAAACTTTATTTATCTATTTAGTTTAAAATAATTTTTTACTTAGTTTTTTAATCCAGTTATTTTTTTTAAATAAAACTGAAATTTTAATGTTATAGTAAGCAAATAAAAGGATGGATGAATTGTAGGAAAAATCATGGCATTTATCACCAATTATTATTAGTTTAGTACTTATTAAATTAATAAAGAACAAAACTTAATTCCAAGGATTCTCACAAAATAACTTGTTATTTGTTGTTCTATAAAATGTTCATTGATTTTATTCCTATTATAAAATTCAAACTAAAACGTTTTTAAATCACTGAAATTTCATATGTGATGCTACACATAAAAGTAAACGGTGTCATGATTAAAGTATAATCATCATTTCCAATTTATTAACTTTTCTGGGGACTGCAATTACTCATATACGTTTTGTGACAATATAATTAACGATATAATATAATGATGATATACTCCAATAATAACTCAAATCTTTGCTGATATCATTTAACATGTTCAAAAGAATTCATGTATAATATACGGAATGCAGTATTTGTATTCAGATTCCAGCATAGCTTAGAATTTCTAAAAGCATTGAGTAACCTATATAAAATATATTATTCTATCCCAATAAAATGCACAATACTTTTTCACCGCCTATTCCCGATGGACCAGGACGGTTGTTGATGTATTCTTCTTCGGGGCTGACACTTTCATATTCTAATGCAGGTGGACCAGGAGGGCCTGTGGAACCAGAATTACCAGGTTCACCCTAAAAACATTTAAGAAATAAACTCTCATGACAGCTAGAAAATATAATAACTTTGAAAAAAAAACTCATTTTTTGTATGTTTAATACAATTGCATTAACAAAACACTTCTTTTTTCAAGCACTCAAATTTATGAAAATCATACCAATGATAAATTTAAAACACACTATAGCATAGAAAATAAGAGTTAAAATATTTTAAATATGTATCCAACTTGGCACCAAATTTTGAAACCAATTTTTTTTTTTAAATTGTATATATTTTTTAATTGAATTACTTTAAGATGGTAAGTGTTTTTCTTTTTGATTGAAAAAATGGCTACAAAACCTTCTAGAACAATAGGCTTATTCAATCACATACCCTATAAATTTTGTCTCTTAATCAAAATTTTACATCACTGAGTGCTTGCATTTTTTACTTTATCTATAATTTCCTTAATTTATTGCCCCAAATAAATTAAAAAACTTCATAAAATTTATAAAAAAATATATTTTAACAAACTCTTAATTTTTATATAGTTTTTTTTTTTTTTTTTAAAGAAGGAATATGTTAACCTCAACATTTAATAATGTTACACTCAATAAACTATTTACGGTCATGGTGCAAACGTTTTCAAGTAAAGCTTTACATCTAAACTAAATCAGAGTTGGTTGGTTGGATTTATGTCTATAAATGCAGAGTGGGCTATTGGGGATGGTGAACTAAATCATGATGTAATGTAGAGAATGGATATTAACTAACAAACACACAAAACCAAAATACAATAATTTCAATCCCTTTAACATGTAAAGTTAACTTAAGATACAGCAAATAATAAAACTAGTTACCTTTTCTCCTTTAGGTCCTGCAGTTCCTTCTCCCTGAGGACCCTTCAATCCTTTGTCACCTGGTTCACCTGGAAAACCCTAAGAAACATAAAATAAGATTACTTGTCTAATTTAATATAAAGACAAATAAATAAAAAAAAAATTAATTAAAATGACAGATATTGAGTATATGACATTGTGAAGGTATATAAAAAATATGCTTAAAATTATTTTAGGACACTAACATTTAATAAAATATAAATTTGATGATAGTAGCTTACAAATATAGCACAAAGAAACAAAGAGCTTTATAAAGATTTCACAACAGAAATTTTTCAACATAAAGTCGTTTTTTTTAACAGCAAAAGGAATAGTTACAGATTAAGGGATTTCATAATTCAACAAGTATTGAGGAAATGAGGAGTAAATAATCAAAACATGATTTTGATCAAAATTTCAAAAAAAAGGATATTATTACTACACTGAATTTGTCTCAGAATTTTATTTAAGTTTATTCATTACAAACTAAACTATTTCATTACTTCAAAACATGTTTTGTCTCAATGAAATAAACCTTCTAAAATTAAAATTTTTATATGAATCAATGCAATAGTAAAGTTATTGCATTTTCCCACAAATCACATAAAAAAAATATATAATAGTAATC
This sequence comes from Troglohyphantes excavatus, assembly GCA_963932185.1. Lineage (NCBI taxonomy): Eukaryota > Metazoa > Arthropoda > Arachnida > Araneae > Linyphiidae > Troglohyphantes > Troglohyphantes excavatus. The sequence goes on from OZ010666.1 coordinate 52,817,259, forward strand.
AATCTGATAAAATAAGTTTTGTTTACTACTCAATTGTGGGAAGATTTATAGCTTCTCTGCACATAACAAATAAAGAGCATCTTAAACTTGAACAGATTAATAATAAATCAATGATAAGAAAAGACAAAATAAAAATATGTAAAGTCAATGAATAAGTCTCAAGAATTACTTAATTTTTAATCATAATACTTTTTTTAACTAATACATATGAAATGTCAAAAAAAAGTTTTTAATTGTTCTTCAATGTAGGTAAAAGCTGCAAAATTTCATCAAATTCAACCGATTCAGTGAATTATTTTAGAAAAATATCTATGATATCCCAAAATTAATCGAATTTTCAATAATAATGTTAAAAGTAATAATGTTAATAATAAATATAATAGTAATGTTAGTAATAAATATAATAGTAATGTTAGTAATAAATATAATAGTAATGTTAGTAATAAATATAATAGTAATATTAATAATAAATATAATAGTAATAATAATTGTTTCAATAATAATGTAAACAAAAAAAAGTAAAATATCCACAAATAACTTTTAATTTAAAAATAACAATCAAACTTTAATAATAAGCAATAACATACCTCTAAACCAGTTTCACCGCGGCTTCCTTTTTCACCAGCAAATCCAGATAGACCAATATAACCCTAATATGAAAACAACAAAAATTATTTATAAACATTGCAAAAAGGCTCATATAAAGATGTAACGAAAGCACAATGAAGATTCATCTTACAGGGACTCCAGGTTGACCAGCCTCTCCAGGATCACCTTTAACACCAATGGAGTTGATGCCCCCTTCCCCTGGGTCACCCTACAAAGAATAATTGCAATTAATACTAAAATCTCATATAATTGTGAAGTAAAACTGCTTTGGCAGACAATTTTGTGTGACATCTGGTTTGTAATCTAAATTATCTATAACACCAAGCATCATTCTTACTTGCTAAAAGTTAACATAAACCATCCTCTGAAGTATGCTAATAGTAATTTAAAATATGAGCTATGTAATCAGTTGTTATGAAATACATTTAATCATTGGATCAAAGCAATATAGCATATAGTTATGTAAGTAATACCGATTAAAGGAAAATTGTGTCAAAGTACTTTTTGTATTAATATTAAAAAAATTGACATTAGAAATGAAACACATTCAAAATTTCAGAATAAATAAAGGATACTATACAAAATGATTATCTGAAATCCATTCATTTTTACTACTTCAACACCATTTACAGTATTTAAAGAACATTTTTTTCATGTCTGCATTCAACTGTCATTCAACTAGAATTTCCAAAAGTATGCAGCAAGTACAAAAAAAAGGTTAGGTTTAATTTTAGGCTTAATTTTTAAGTTTAATATTTTGAATAACAGTTAAATACATAAAACATTAAATGTCTACAGATTCGTTAACCTTTCAAATAGGGTAGTATAACAAATACTAGGTATTAAAATTGAAAGTTCATGATACAGTTAGTGGTATTATGAAAAACCAGAGTTCTAACAACCATGAAAATGAAAATAGCAAAAGAAAAAATATACTTTTAGTCCTTGTTGCCCAAATTGCCCAGGGGCACCAGGAGGTCCAGAAACACCAATTGTACCACGCAAACCAGGACGACCCTAAAAAGTAATGCAAACTTATTAAGAAGTATTAAGTATCAAGTTTTTAACATGTTGCTTTTTGTGTAATAGTTTTAGTATTAATGGATCACTGTATTCATAGTCTTCATAATTACAAATGCTCAAATTCAATACTTTATATGTGGAACAGTTTTATGATAATTCAAAAGTTAAAGTTCAAAGTACTTTAACTATATTTTAGTGATACAAAATAAAATGGGCAATTAAAATAAAATGGTGCATATATTGATCTTAGAATACTAAGGTTATTTGTTATCTCCTGTTAAAACAATGGCATTGCATAAAGCTGATAACTTTTTTTGTATAATAAAAAATCATATCTTACGAAAATATTAAAAAAAAATTCATTAAAGGCAAAACTGAAATGAAAGAACTTTAAAACTCGAATTCCACATATTTTAGTCGATAAAATTTAATTATTTGTTTAATAAATAATTAAATACAATAGATCTTTATGAGATTAGTTTTGCTATTTTTGAAAAACTTTTCAAACAATTTCCATATATACAATAAAATACTTTAATAGAAAATAATAATTTTAAAATAACTAGTTTTCATTTAAGTTTCTTTTAAAATAAATGATAGTTAAACAAACTTAAATCTCAGCATATAATTCGAAGTCATTTTTATAAATGAAAGTTTACGAAACAATACTATTAATAACATAATTTTTTTTAAAGTGACAAATTTATTTTTATTAATTTAGTTATATAGTTTATAAATTTATATTAATATAAATAGTTTATAAATTTAATTAGGAATTTAAATTTTTTTGAAAAATGCAATGCAGCTTAATTCAACAGTTATGGTAAAAAAAAAACGTTATGTGAACCCATACCAAGTACCAAATTACATATAAAAAATAATTTACCATATTCTCAGGTACATAGAACTATTGCAAAAGCCAGTATATAATATACGATAGAAATTTGTTTAGCAAGTTTGTTAATACAGAATTATCTTTCAGTGCAGAGGTTCATAATTAGCATTAAGCCACGGATCCCCAGCTAAATCTAAAATAGGACCCTCCCACTTTCTGGGCATGTATACATTTTAGTTTTGTTTGAACATGAAAATAAAGCGGGTAAATCTGAAATTCATTTTAGAATTTCTTTAAATTTTACACAACTTTTACTAAGAATATGGAGACAAATTTACCGACAAATACATATAAAAGATAACACCACCATCAGAAATTTAATTACTTTTAGTGCTTTACTTGTTCATTTAAACTTGTGAAAACATTGTAGTAGTCACTTTAGTTAGTTACTGCATTGATTTTCGAACTGTACGAGCAAAACTTTCCTGTAACTGTACGAAAAAACTGGGACGAGCAAAATCTTTCCTTTTGGTTCATAATTTCGTACAAGTTTTGCTGCAAGCTTCATATTTTTTATCTTAATTCAGCATGTATATTCAGCCTGCTAAGATATTTGTTTTTCATGTTTAACAGCAGGTATAAAAGGCTTGTTCACATCAATAAGTTGTGCAAAAAGGGATCAAACATGTTAACGCTTTCTTGGCCAGTTGTTTTTGGTCATTTTGGACAGCTAACCAAAATTAAATTCGTTCAATGCATTTTAGTCATTTATTCTCTGTGGACCCCCCCCCCCCCCCCCCATTTTAAGATTATAATTTTTATTTTAAAAAATAACAATACAGCTTGATAACATTATAGTCTAAAAAAATATATAAATAACAAATTTATTATTATAAAACTTACATCTGTTCCGTTGCAACCAGGAAGACCTCGATCACCAGTGGGTCCATCACCACCTGGAAGCCCCTAAACAGGAAATACACCAAACTATTAATCTAAATATCAAAACATTTCATAATTCAAAAATAAAATTTAGTGTTGTAAACAATTATCATTCAAATTTATAAACAAAATTCTATCACTTCTACAGGTTTCCAGAAGATTTAAGCAAAAACTGAAGACAGATAATTATATGCAAGAACTGATAATTTTGCATATTAATGCAAATATTAAATTAGTGAAAAATTAAGGATATAGGAATCATAAAATTTTTAAATTCCCACTTTTGGTGGGAAAAGGAAAATAAGTCATTGATGGTAAAATATGTATATAGGAAATTACCCAAGGTAAGTGTTGGATAAATCGCCAACGTTTTAAAGAAAATAAAAATTATTGTTTATTTTTACATAAAACCTTGAATTCTTACAAAATTCTATTTTTAATTAGTGTAAGAGTGACATACCGGAATGCCATCAGGACCATTAAAACCTGGTACACCATCATCACCCTAAAATAGAATATTCATCATAAAAAAATATAATTTGTATCAATATCAGATAAATTTAAAACATAATACATAACTACACTTAATAAAATAAATTCAAGACATTATAACCAATATAGATTCTTACACATTTCAGTATGTCACAAATATATCATTGTGAATGATGCTATGATATCTAAGAAGTCCACTATTTGTCATAAGGATGTGTGTAGCCACAGTAAAAAAGTAGTAACATTTACAGCAGTAGTTCTCAGAAAAGAATATTTTAGGTTTTCCTGACACTTGATCGCAATACCACATAAAATTAAAACCCTTTTTGAAATAAATAATAAACTCAGTTTTAAAAATTCTCTTATTTATACTATATTTTTATATATTCCATATTTTTAAAAAAAAAACTATTACAAATTGAATACACATTTATTGTAGGCATCATCAGCATAAAATAGGTCAAATTTCTGCTACTATTTACACAATATAAATAATATTTTTCACTTTTGATAAAATATGCTATCAAACAAAAAAGATAAATCAATGAAATTTTAAAGTTTAATCCAGCAAAAAAATTAATTGCCATGAGTTAGATATATTGTAAAAAGTGCATGTGCAAGCAGGTATTTGTGGTATTGCATTCACAATATAATTTTTTTTAAGATAATTCTATAAACAAAATAACATCATAAATATAACTGGTTAAAAGAGGCTCTGTTTAATAAACTTATTTCCAAATAAAATAACTTCGGCCTTAAATACCTAATAAACCACTGCCATTATGATGTAATATTCAAATCGAATCTTTATGTATAGGGAGCAAAAAAATACAAAAATATACCCAATATATAAAAAAAATTACCTCTCTATGCAAAGTCAAACAACTAAATTCGAATATTAGATTTTACAATTAAAAAATAACTCCAACCTCAATTATTAATCTCAATAAAAAAATTAAATACCCATACCCTTATTCCTTTTGGTCCAAATGCTCCATGGTCGCCAACATCTCCTTTATGGCCAATGGGTCCAAGAGGACCTTCACGTCCAATTTCGCCAGGGTGACCAACTTGGCCTTGTAGGCCTGGCAGACCAGGCAAACCCTAAAAATATTAATTAAAAAATAGAAATGCAATCAAACTTAGAACATATTTTAATATATTTTCGATATCACAGATTTAAAATCTTTCTATAAAAAAATTATCAACAATCACATTATTAAGAATTAAAATAATTTTTATAAAAGTAAAATATTCTTACAAGAAAACCTTTTTCTCCTGTACAAATGCAAGGTTGAACAGTACATCCTTTACAAGCCTGAAAGATAATAAAATTCAATAAATTTAAAACCAATCATTTTTTATATATTTAAATTATGGTTTATACTAATTACTATAAACAAAGATCTTTCATGAATTTTTTGTGGGGCAAATTTTATATTTAAAATCTTTGTTGTGGCACTTACTAATGCCATATTAAATAATGATTTTCCATAAATGAATTATAAGTAGGTTCAATGCTTTAGCAACCAAGTACGAAATGGCAATTTTAAAAAGTAATTTGACTTCTTGAAATAAAAATAGCATAAAAAATTAATAACCATCATAGAAGTATACTAATAATGGTTGCCAAATAATAACAAAATTATAGAGATGCTTTCATATAGAATACCTCCGCTTCTCTTCCTGTGTATACGTAAATTTAAACACAGATTGTTAAAAAATATTAGGATTGACACTATAGGGTAATTGATACAACTTCAGAAACCATTTGCCTTTTGCACAAATATGAGCAAGAAAAAATAACATCAAAAAAATCCGAAAAAGAATCAGCATTTATCTAACATAAAATATTTAAATAATCGTCGTAAGTAACATATAACTAATCAATTTTCAGTTAAAATGCATTGTACCGTACGCCTTGGCGACCTTTCCGAAAACGTGATATTCGCAATACTAACCGTTCTGGCTGACAAAAACCGGTTTAGCTGCAAATCAAAGAACTCTGTCGAAAAATCAGGTGTACAGAAGAATACATTCTAACCCAATTTTCCAAACACCATACCAAAAATATTTATAAAGACAACCTGATTATAAGATTTATTAAATAAAGGCATTGTGTTCTTTTAAGAACTCTCTTTACAACACTGTACAAACAACATTTTACAAACAAATAATTTAAAAGAATTTATGCAAGTAATAGTGTGAAAACAATATTTAAATCATCACTTTTCAACTTTATATACTCACTTCTGTTTCTTTTTAAATTAGATCAAGCTTTAAACAAATATTTGGTTTGTTATGAGAGTGTCACTGGTACGGTGCCACCACCAAAGAAGTTTGAATGTTACTTGCTGGTTTTTATTGTTGATTGAATGATTGAATTCATGTGATACTAGAACAATCACCGAGCTAAAATAATAATAGACACTGGAGTGAGAACTACACGTGCATGAATACTTTACACCTCTTTGAGCGAAAGTAGAAAAACTTACACCTCTTTGAGCGAAAGTAGAAAAATTTACAGCTTTTTGAGCGAAGGTAGAAACACAAATCCTTTCGCATAGGCTTGCGTAGATTAAAAAACATATTTCTGGCTTTACATTAAATGTTACACATTTAATGATTTTCCATACTTATTTTCATACGTGGAAGAAAAAAAATACAAAAGTCATCCGAAAAAAAACTCAGTTTTAAACCTTTCTGTGATGTCACGTGAGATTCCATATAGCCAAGGTTAAAATGTTTCCTCATCCTTTATTCCAAATAGTATGCATCCGCGCGGCACGGTAACGTACATTATTGCCGCTTAATTTGGATCATATATCGCTCCAGTGTTTATATTACTTTAGCTCAGTGAGAACCATTGAGCTCAATTATAATAACTGGAGTGACGACTCCCATTGGAGGGGAATTGACTTTACCGTGCGTACGGATACGTACGCCGTTCCAGAACTATCATTTGGGGCATGCGCAGTCTACTATCTTAATGACTATAAAATTAAACAATGAGCTATTGGCGACGGGTTAACGTGTCGTTTAATAATAAGCAATCGTGTTAATAAAAAGTATTGGAACGTGACCTACTCATGGAAGACAGCATAAAAAATAGTTACAGATTAAAAATGGGAGAAAAATCCAAATCAATATGGATATTTACTTTGATTTTTCTTTTAGCTTGCATTTTTGAAACTTGCGATAAGATAATGTCACATACGTCTTAAACAACAATAAAAAGCAATAGAAGTTTAAAATTCAATTCAAAGTCATAGTCTATGAAAAATATCGCTATCTAATCATATTTTGGAAAAGAGAATAAATAGCTTGTATTTTATCCTTGGCTGAGTTCTGAAGTGCGTGAATGACAGAGCCTCAACAAAAGATACACAACTGATTTAGCTCATTTCACCCGACGCATGGAAGCTAGATCTTAATCTATTTGGCAACATATTCAGCCTCGGAATGTCAAAGTGCCTAGTGCATTTACTAAGACGTTCGCCCTAGTCGAAAAAAATCACTAAAGTCAGAATTGCGCTTTAAAACGAAACGTCTTATCTGAAACACAAAGAAAAAAACAAAAACGGAAACGAATGATTCCACAAAAAACGGGGGCGTGCGAATATTCGATTCATTAACTTGGCATTTTGTCCATCACCACACGACCAATTATTTTCGAACGACATTAGTATGTTTTTTTTTCTCCACTCTCTTGTATGTGGTCGTATTCCGTTTGAAGCAAAAAAAAAATCAAATGACTCAGTCTTTAATGAGTTCGGCTTACAAAGTTGTTTACCGTGGATTTTTAAAGGTTCTGATGATAAACGTCTTCTAGCTGTGTTGACATGTTGGAGAACAAGCGGCTTCCGGGACATCCATTCAGAGACGAAATTAGTCAAGAAAAGAAAATCTTCGTATTATTTATTAATTTTTTGTTGAATTTTTACCATGCTGTGCTGAAATCCGAGCATGGCGTGTAGGTGGACATAAACTAATTTATTTTTAAATAACAGGGCTCGAACCATATGAGAGAAGAAACCACAAAATCAGTTTTACCGGCAAGTTTAAATAAACTAGTTACTAATTTTTTTTGCAAGCCGAGTTTTAACAGTGAATAAATTACGATAATGCAGCAACTTATTGTTTCTATAATTTATTTTGTCATGTCATCATTGAACTGCTTTAGATATAAGAAACACTTTTGTTTAGTCCTCATGTCCCTCCCAGTAGTCTTTCTGTACGATTCTAATATTTTTCTTAAAATTGGTTTATAAGAAAAATGTATTCATTAATTTGTAATCGTTATTAAAATAATTCATATTTCAACTAACAATATCCTAATAAAGATTACTAATCATCATATAACTACTAATCTGACAGTTTTTACTATAAATTGCTTTTAGAAAAAAATACCCGGACAAACATGTTCCCAAAAAACAGTTTTCTAGTAATAATCTGTAAAATTTTGTCAGTTTATATTAATATACTATGAAAAATTGATGCAACCTTTTTATCAGATACAACATTTACTTACAAGACAGACTAAATAAAAAATTAAATTATTAAAAACTGCTCCTTGCGTCCTATAAAACAGAAAAGCCAATTTTCTTCTTTTAATACGTTTGAAAATTCATTAAAAAATAATAGAATGTTTTGAATTTTCATTATTATTCCATAAAATAAATCTAAAAATGATTTCAGTTTAAAGAATTTATAAGAAATTTTTACTTGTTTGTACAAGATAAAACTACTTGCCGGCTATAAATTTTGCAGTTTCATGATTCACATGTCTCTCTCTAGTATGACAACTTAACCACCTACCTTCAAATAACTCTCTCACGAGTATGCAACTATTAATTTAAATGAAGAATTTGCCTTTGACACTCAGCGTTTAAGTATAGTAAACACAGCAATTTATCTCTGAAATTGCCGCTATTACGATGACTGAGTAAAACATGAATAAATGATAGACTTCATAAAGGGGAATTATAAAAAAATTCAGAAGTTGATTTGTAGTAGAGAGATGGTTTTCATGACAAGTTTTTTGGGATGAGCTTGTCAAAGAATTTTTAGGATGGAACGAGATGTAGAAATATATATTTTAGAAAATGGAATATTTCAGGACCTCGCGGGCCTAGAAGCAATTAAAGGCAGCCTTAATCGTATGTTACAAAAATATGATATAGTTATCCCCGCACAAAAGTAATAAATATTAGTAGACTGGTTTATAATGACGCATGTACATTATGCATGATTTACAAAAAATTCTAAAAGATAAAAGTACAGTTTAAAGAAAAATAAATTAAATAATTAACGTTACATTACATTATGATAAAAACAATTCAAATTTTTTCAATGGTTTAAATTTGAAGAATACAGTGAAATGCGAAGGTTTAAATTAAAAAATATATATTAAAATACAATATTAACCTTTTGCACTCGTAATTATTCTTTAGAAAGTTAGCAAATAACTCGGAATTTTTTTTTCATGTTCGATCAAGATGAATTTTTTTTTTATGGAAATGTGTTCCAATTTAACTAGAAGGCTTACCATCCTTAAATCAAAAATTTAAAAATATAACCTCTGAATACACCCCTTGACTTAGGATGGAAATGTAGCCACATAATATTTTATTTTTCAACGTGTCAAAATAATTTATTGAAACTACTAAGAATACTTAAGTATATTACACTACACCGCATTAAACAATCTAAGATATGTAATAATATAAACAAACTATATAAACAATATTTAGGGGCGGAACGTAATGCCGGCACCTCCACCATAGCAAATTAACTTAGAAATACTTCGAACAGAAATGTTTTGGTTAAGTTATCACAGTTTGCCCAAAGAATTTCTGTTTTCTATAACTAGTAAGAAGTAAGTAACTGTAACAAAACTAACTAAAAGACAATAAAAACAACAAAGAAATTACAAACAAGAAACAAAATAAAAAGCACAGCATAAAGAAACAATTACATTTTATAATTCTGTGTTTTTTGTATTCCTATTTCTACGGCGACATACGAACGCAACGGTACAGATGCGATGTCCCCTGTACGGGGACATACGAGCGTTATGGTAAAACGAGTGATGTCCCCCATACGAGTGAAAAGGGTTAAGTATCCTGGGCAAAATAAGGAAGTAATAAATTTTATGACAACGTTACTTTAATAAAAAATTACAGTTAATGTTAAGGTTATACAAAATGTCCCTTACATCCAAGTCACATAAACGCTCTTAAAAGTTATTGTTGTATCATTTTTTTTTACATAAAAAGAATTCAACTTATTTGATAGGGGGGATATAAAATGTAATTTTAAAAAAGTACATAAAGTCGAGCACGCGCAATTTAATTTTCATACTTTTTATATCATATACAACAAGCGGAAACGTTTCCCAACCTGTTGAGAGATGAAAAAATATTTTCATTGTGGTTACGTAAGTATGCCAAGTTTCAATTCGATATGATATTTGACATTGGTTAATATTGAATAACAGAGACTACAGAGGGATGTTAATACAGCAGCTATACAGAGTGAATTATATAAAATCGTTTTAGTAATATAAATATTAGTTGTTTTCTTTTAAATAACAGACATTCCATGTTTATACATATAGAACAATTCCCGGCCAACGACTGTGAGTTTCTCTAGTTCAAATATATTTTGCATTCAATTGTGTTAATACGCAATACTTCATGTAATTAATATTTTAGAGTTTTAATTAAGGAAATCGCTTTAAAACTACCGGTTTATTAAAAAAATTAAATAAAACAAAAACTTATCTATAATGAAAAACTTAAAATTACATGTTTTGAAAAGTTTACAACAAAATAAATTCCAACTCGAATTCTAAAAATTATACTCTTTTTCATTATTACTTTTTTATTTATTTATTTTGCATTGCAAACCGAAAATATTGAATAGCCTACATGTCAAATGTAGATCAAGCCCTTGATTAAACAGAGGCTCGGATTTCAATTTAGATTAAAGTTTTTTATAAAATGACAAAATAAAGCAAGGCAAAAAAAAAAAAAAAATCCTGGAAAATAATATTTTTCTTAAATTGTACAGAAAAGTATTTTTATTTTATTAGCAATATGTATCATTCACACATAAAAAACTTGAACTCATATTAAAGTGCATGTAATATAAATCGAATGCATATAGCGTGCACTATAACAGGAAGGATAATAAAGATCACTATAACATAGCTTAAGAGCCGTGATACCAATGAAGTCCAAACAACGGATTTGGTAGTAAATGCTGCTTGGTGATGAAATCGAAGGTCAGGCATTCCGATCACTTCTTGTTTAAACAATTCCACATTTAAAAGTGAATCGTTTGTATTTCGTCGTCAAACATCTTTCGTCATGGCTGATAAATGGTTTGGACTTACTTGGTATCACGGCTTAAGTGACTGACGATACTGTAAAATAACAAATCTGAAGGTATACGACCTATCGAAGGTATCGACGGAGGTACGACAAATCGGAGGTATAAGACCTCCAACAGATTACCTCCAACCTTATTTTTTGCTATTTTGAAGGATAGCTTATCAAAGCTTTATTTGCCAGTAGGTTTCTATAGATATATACTTATTTAAAAATTAATATCACTGTCAGTAACCCATATAGAAAATAGTGTTTTATACCTTTGTAAAGAGTGAAAAACACACATAATATAGCAATTTTAACCATGAAATCGAAAAAATTGACATAGTGTCCTGTACCTCCAAGATATAAAAATAATTAGGCGTTTAAAAAAAATATTAAAAATCATTAATAAAATTATTCGTGAATGGGAATAAGAGTAAACGTTAATGTGAAGAAGACGCGTGAATTTAAGTAAATTTTGATGTTATCGTAGAATACTAACTTAAAAGAGATCATCAATTTTATTTCCTTGACTTTCACGTACTTGTAATCATTTTACGTTATATATATTAATAATTAAATACTTCCCAAATAAAATATGTTTTATTAAAGTAAATAATAACGTTTAAATGACAGTTTCAACTTATACATATTTTCATTTATCATATTTTCCAACTTCATAGTATATTTTAGAAAATAACTAACAGCACATTTTAGGAAAAACATAGACTTAAATTACATGTTGACTTGATATTTCTAAGTGTGGATGGTAGTTGTATTTTTGAATACAGAAAATATGAAATGACAGAACAAGTGTTAACGGATTTTTTAGAAACTTGGATTTTAATTAAATACTTTATTTTATCATGATTCATAAACTTTTTATTGATAACACATTTATTTTGAAGCATATCGCCATTTAATTATTGTTACATAAATTTAATAAAATAATATATTGTAAACTCAATCACGTTATTTGGATACTTTCCCTTCTTGAAGACCAAAATTCTTAACAAAATACTCATAGATACAACTCTAAATAAACAAATTATACTTTATTCACCCAAACACATTTCATACAGTAAAGTCAGACAGATCACAAAGTTATACAAAGCAGAAAAACACATTCTTGTTATTTAAATGAAATAGTTAACTTCAGTTTACTTTAATTATTTCAACCATTATTTTACCTAAACAAAACTATTTCTAATAAATTGTGTATAGTTTATTTATGTCAACAAGTACGTTTCAACACAATATAATAATAATAATAAATTAGACTATAAGTACTCTTCAAGCAAATGAGATAAAATTCATTTGATTCAAATTAGTTAAAAAATAAATTACAATTTTCTTTAGTTTTCATCAGACATGTAGTATAGGGGGTTCGAAATTAATCACTGCGATGGAGGTTCAATAGTCCTCTAATAGTTTTCAATATTTTTTTTTTTAACTGAGGTTCAAAATAAGTTATTATTTTAGTGGTTTTATTTTCACTAATATCCATGTAAAGAGTTTCTTGAAAACTAAATCAATCCGTTTATATTTCAAATTGCTCAATCCGTCGGACTTGAATCTCCGCTTACTTCCTAACAATATTTCAGTTCGATAAGGATTAGGACGATGCTTAAAGTGTTTGAGCATGGTATATCTCGCAATCGCAGGAGAAGATCTCGTAATTCTCAATCCATGATGTCTCACCCTTTCGGACATGTCATCATCTTCCCCACCCCAACCCCAAAACTCATTGGAGAAGCCGTTCACCATTTCCATGTGGGCTTTCGTCAATGCACTGATGCCCCCGAACAAATCTTCATACATCAATTGATATCCCATTGTGTTGATTGCAACAGACATGTGCCTTGGTCCTAAAGGGCAGTGATACAAGTTTCTGTCATTTTCAGGAATCAAGTCTACGTCATGAAATATAAAGCAATCATAAGAGTATTGTTTCAGCGCCTCAACGTAGCCTATGTTCATTAGCATGGCTCGATTAAACTGCGTACCCAGTAACTGTTCCACCACATATATACCATAATCCAACTGTTGTCTTTGTAGAATCGGATGCATGTTGCGAAGAAATATCCTTAGATGTTCTTGTCTGTCTCTATATGGAATGACAATGGCCACTTTACTTCTTGATATGCAGTCTGGAGGCTTGTATCGTCCACCTGGCATTAAATTGGAAAATAAATGTTCCAATTTCTTCATAGGTAATGGATGGGTCAAAACGTTTAGTTTCCCCAAAAGTTTTGGTGGAATGAATGGACAATCATGTGTTATATTTATGACGCTTCTGTTTGAAGAACTGATAGTTAATCCGTTTTCGCCTAACTCTGAGATGATCCCGTTCTCTGATATTATTTTGTTACTTAAATTGACAATCCAAGCTACACTACCAAAATCGTAAACATATTCTAGATATGCAAATGAAAGTAATGACATAATAGCGAGTTTATAAATAATGCCACGCATCTGATGAATAGCAGAGGAATGTTGTGATACCGTTTCGACTTTCAGCATTTGTTCAAAACTAGATTAAAAATAATTTATAATTAATACAATTACTTTAAATTTTCAAAGTTATTATAATTATACTTAAAAATTGGAAATCTAATTTTTGTTATTTTAGAGAATTTCTATTAATTAATGACAACTATTGTATAAGAGCAATTTAAATTATCATGTTAATAAAACACATTTTTAAAAAGAAGAGTAAAACCACAGACCTCAAGTTAGGCTATACCAACAAGGCATGTAAGTAAAATCGACTTCAAAAATAAAAAATATAAACGTGATTTTTAATTTCTTAAAAAAGCGTTTAATATTTAAAAAGCTTTAATAATATTATACCTATTACCACTTTTGAAATCATTGCCGAAATGTACTAAAAAGTAAAACAGTTAGTACATTCAATATTTATCATATTTGTTTACAACTGTTGAGCAAATTTACAAATGAAGTATGACATTCTATATTTGGAACTGTTGCCGAAATTTAACGGGTATATTTGTTTAAATCATCACCAACTTAAAATATATAGAATTAAACATTCCGTTAAAAATATGCCTATAAAAATTAGTTACTTTTGAAACAAATAAGGTTCCTAGTAGTGAAAGGTATTGTATTCTAATTTAAGGCCAAGTTCAATAACATGATAGAAAAGAGTGAATATATACATAAACAAGAAAAAATAACAGCAGACTTCTACGTCAACTTAAGGTTAATAAACTTAAAACTCGAGTCGCTTGGGAGCTATTGTACGTTGGTCATTAAAACGCTTAAATCGCTATTATCCAGTTAATTGTTATTTCAAAATATGATATGTCAATCAGTTGAATATATTCCAGAACGCGTAATGGCCACGAAAGACTATTAACTTTTACTTTTTACATGGTTAAACTGGTTATATTAATATGAATACAACTTAACCTTAGATAGGGATTGATCATTAAAATACATTTGACTTTTCAATTACAGTAGGAGCATAACTAGTTTTCTTTATTTTTAACTAAAATAACAACATTAATGATTTTACATTTCGTATTTATAATTCTATAAATTTTGGTAATATTAATTTTTTTAATTAACTAAATGTTAATTCTTTATTTCTACTTACAGAAGTCCACTTATAAATTACTTACTAATAAGTTAAATTTGGGATACATTTTTACGAGATATTAGTTAGTTTTGAAATTTATCAGAAAATATGCAAATAAGCAAATAAATTAATAATGTTTTTAACTGAGTAATCATTAAGTAAACATACAAATTTACTAAACCGCCTTTTACAACTAGAATTAATTATGCTGACATTTTTAAATTGCCAACTATCTATAAGTAACATTATACAATATGAATAAGCGCATTATATGAACGTTTAAATTATTTAATTTTTTATGGCTAACATTGTTCTTGATTTTTTTTAATTTAGAATTATTTTTTAACTGAAACATTTTTCTTTTTTTCTTCGAATTAATTAGAATTTAAAATATAATGATAAATCTAACAGAAGTTTTATATCTATGCAATTGCTAACGATAAATTGCCCTATAATTGAATTCCATTTACATTCCTAGACAACATAAATTAACCAGACTTCGCATGGCAACAGTATAAGTTTAACACAATTCGACAGATTTTTAAACATTGCCGAAAGAAAACTACAGGAAATTCAATTCACAAGTAAGTACCCAATAGAATTTTTTTAATTTAAAATTCGAATTCAAATTTCTCTGTGTAAAAAAATGTAAAATTACATATGCTTTATAAAAATGTTCTTTTTTCATAGAAATCAAAATCCTTTATACGTATTTTATTTAATTCTGAGGTTTCTAAATATTTTTAATAATTGTTTTTTTTTTCGATTCTTCTTCGATGAAAAAAAAACAGGGGAAAAAAATAATTCACTCATGGAATATTTGCGTACGGGCATTATTAAAACAAACTGTTTTGTCAAATTAGTAATTTTTATAAAATGGAAGAGAAAACAATAATCAACTCTTAAAAATCAATGCATTTATAAACTATTAAAGCAATGTTTTTATAACATATTTTTTTTAATAAATTGTACTCCACCATTGAAAGAAAACAGACATTTTATTCATTATCGTCGAAAAAGAACACTGGACAATTAGTGGTTTCCATGTTCCATTTATGTTTTTGCCAGAAATCCATGTTCCATTTATGTTTTTGCCAGAAATCCATGTTCCATTTATGTTATTTTTAATATATTTCACAGACGATTTTTGTTTTATTTAAAATATTGTTTTATATTTCTGTACCAGTTAGTACAATAAGCGAATGTTCATAAATGTTAAGAAGAAATGTTCTATTGTCGAAAATTTTCTTTAAAAAAATAGGATATATAATTTAAATATATTGACATATAAACAATGTTTATGTAGGAATTCTATTGTAATTTGTGTAAGTTTATATATTTATATTTAGTAGAATATAGCACATTTTTCGAAGACAGTTGTTTTAAATTCGAATTTATGTATACAAATAATGAAAATTCTCTAGATGAAGTTAATAAATAGTGTTTAAACATTAAAAATAATTTCTACCTTAAAAAATAGCTTATACTTATGAGTGTGTTTTTAAATAATTAAGTATTTTTAAATTAATTTAAAACAAAAAAAGGTTATTGATAAGGATATACACTTTGTTTCATGCAGCAATTAGTTCTGTCTCGTACATTATTGCATGCGAAACTTAACAAATGGATTGCTAATGGCGGATTTGGCTCCTTTCAATTTGAGCAGGCGAGAGCTTTCCGGCAACATTGCCATGCTCAGTCTGGTTAGTATAGGATGTTTATGTTTACATTTATAAACAATATAAATATGTTCTAATAACATTAAAACAATTGAAAGAAGATTCCAAAATTAAGTTTCAAAATTTAAAGAAAGCCTTAAACTTTTTTGTTGATTATGTTTACTTTTAAAGTATAAAAGGTAATTGATAAACTTTAAAATGCAGTTATTTAATTTATGTTTTTTAAGATTTCGAAATCAAAGCTTTATGTACTTATATATATTTTTTTATTATTATCGTTCTTATTTGTTTGTTTTAATGTGACATTTCAGAGGCTGAACATGTTATTTTAAGTGCAGAAGTGGCTGATACGCCATTTAAATGGCGTATAATCGTGTTATATGCCATTTAAAACGCATTAAATTTCGGATCGTGTTTTTATGAGCGTATCTATAACAATGAAACAAAATTATTCCTTATTAACAATGTTTAATTCCTATTTTTATTATGTTTGTACATAAGTTTCGTTAGTATTCATCGAAATCGTCTTTTTGTGTCCATTGTTAAATAAATGTCATAGAAGATTGCCAATCTTCTAAAAACTGCAACAGTCTGTTCTATTATATCCTAGATAAAAGGGTTTTTCTTCAAATAATCTGTTGTTATGTTATAAACATTGCTATGTACATGTACTTCCGTACACGCCTTGTACAGACTTTGCATTATTCCAAGATTTTACGCCTAATTTCCTATCAAACGAGACTTAATTTATGTCCATCCTCTATTTGGCATGGTGTTGCAGTGTCGGAATGGATTTCCCTAAAAGCGTGTCGACATGTTTTTATCCTGATACCCCATGTATCTGATATTAAAGACTTTCGCGTCAATAATAATTTATTAATGTTTTCCCAAACAATATATAAGAAATATTTGGATAAAAGATATTAAATATTTAAAAAACCAAAAAGGTTTCAAAACACGCTTCTGTTGCAACAAACAAGGGGTTGGTAAAAAAGAGCAATGGAAAAAAAACCTCATAAACATCAATTAAAATTGTCCGACGTTCAAGGGAGAAAGCATCAGGAGTGGACAAAGGCCTCCCTTGTCAGAACCATCCTTCCCCATCCGACAGGAAGAAGAAGAAAGTGCAGAAGGACCGACCATCCCAATGGCCCGATTTGATGTCATCCTACACGAGAGAGCTTCCATCTCTTGGAAGTCACGACTCAAAATAGAAAGGAGAGACGGGGGTTGGCATAGGAGACACCGAAGGACACTCTGCCAGACTGCAGGAAGTGTGCTTTTTAACACTGGATGGTAAACCGAGTCGAGGGTGTTGCAAAACGCCCCTGGATGGGTAAACATGGTGTTTGTTGTAATATTTCTTTTATTTTCAAGTTCTCTTTAAACAAACCATGCAAATCAGTGGGGCATCTACTTTTCACATGATTATATTTAACCTTTTCACGTGAACTCCGTTAAAGAAAACTTGCCTTGCCTTTGGGCTAATTCCTAAACGGGAGGAGAAAATGCCGCTTTGAGAGGCAGGATAAAGAGTCCTAAAAGCATTATGTAAGGACGACTTGCCTTACAATAAGAGGCGTGTAACTGTCTGACGAACCGATCGTTAACAATTCTTCCTCAAAGCAGGAAGATTCGCAGATGGGGGTTGCGTCATTTGAGGGGTTAAAAAAAACTTAAAAGCCCAGCTAAAGACGATCTGTAGAAACCATTGGTCAAGCGTCATATGTCCCGAAGCCATGTAATTACATGTTCTGCCTCAAATAGCATACTTCAGACCTCACATGTTTTAAAAATTCTTCCCTCTCCCCCTTCCTCCTAAATCAAAATTGTACCAAGCCGTTCGCTAGAGCTGTACACACATTGCCCGAAAAGATACTTTAAGAAGTTTATAAGAATTTCGGAAAGCTCATTACAAAGATTTATAATAATTATAATTACGATGTATGTTTCATTAATTCATTAACTTTTATTCCTCAACAAAATAATCTAATCAACAATCTGCGTTAAAGTGTTTAGAGCTTTCTTCTTTTCGAAAGTTCTTCCAAAGTTCCTAATATAAACGATGTCCAAAAGAAAATATTACATGCAAACATTACCGTGTAATCGGATGAAAAGAAGTATTTTTGAACTTTATAGCCATATTAAGCCGTCTTCTTGTACATTTAAAATTATGAGTAATACCTTAAAAGTTTAGTGATGGCCTGTACTATAAGCTCTTATAGTCAAAACGATTTTAATTTTAACTTTGAGGACAAAAAAATACATTTTAATTTTGCTTCGATTCTGAAATCTCGTTAGTTGATTTCGAAGAAGATTATTTAATTTTTAAACAACATTTTTAAGATTTTCACACAAAAAAAAGAGTAGGTACCTATACATTTTTATAAAGTCGGTAACAATAAAAGTACCTAATGGAAAGTCATGATTGCACAATTTCACCTCTGAAATAAAATGAGCCAATTTGAGTTAATTGACGGTTTATTCATTTATTGATAAATTTTCTTTAAAAATATTTAACAAGACCAAAACAGCGTTTGAACAAGACAGTATGGCAGATTGAGAATTTGTTTTAAGTGTTTACAATTTTTAGCATCTTATACCTTAGGTAAATAGGAGCAATGCTTCCATTCACCTGAAAAAATTACTAGATGCATTTAAAAATTCATAATAAATTGAAGGAAAATGATTAAATATATACTTACAGTTACATATATACTTATATATGATTAAATATATACTTACAGTTACATATATACTTACATATGATTAAATATATATTACAGTTTATAAACTGTATGAGTTTGGATGAGGTCGAGGCAAAAAATCATAAATGTATACTGCAAACACGTGTTGTAAAAGGGGTCCCCTATTCAGTGATGTCTGGAAGACACTTTGTTAGCTGTTCATATAAACTTTCTGACGTCATAGTTTGCAGCAATTTTAGTTTAATGGTGAATTTATTTGATCTTTAAATGTCTGAGATTATATAGTATTTTTTCATAATTTTTGCATTCATAACCTTGCCTGCTTTTATTCACCCGATTACACGGTACCAAAATATTTTTCATTAGTATATATGAAAAACAATATTTTTTCAATAAAATGTATCGTAAATCTTAAAAGTCTTTTAGAAGCCCTTTTATAAAATTGTAGTATAATAATTTTTAGACTAATACAGAAAAAATAGTAAAATTTTAAATTTTCATATGCTAATAAATTTTTAAATAACAAAAATGTTTAAAGGCACTGTAAATTGTAAAAAAAAAATCAGATAGAAACAAAGCGGTATCATTCAACAAGTGCATTGTGAGTGCTAATGCGCCTTACTCGAAGATCAATACAATTTTTGCAAAAGTAGAAGCAAAGTTAACGTTTTATAATGATTATTTTATAACTAACAATTAACTAATTAACGATTTATTTTAACACATTAAACCAAAATATTTGCTTACATTTGATCACTTTGACAAAAAAAAACATTTAATAAAAACAAAACAAAAAAAATTCACATAATTTTTCAAAAGTTCTTTAGAATGCTTCTATATAATATGTAAAAAATACTTCTTCAGAATATATCGACTCATACTTTTTACCCAAACAATTTTTATCTTTTGTGCTTTAACAAATCTTAAGTTACGTAAAAAACATACCTTTTATTAAAAAAAAAAAATCCTGCCAAAACAACAACAAAAATCAGTGAATTTATAAACTATCTTTACGTTATAATTATCGTCTGTTGTATGTCCAACACTTTGTGAAGTAAAATCTTAATTTGCATTGTCATTACACAGCATTTAATTAACACGACAGCCGCAATTACATTTTTGAGAACTTCTAATAGCAATAATTTATAATTAAGTTATAGAACACCGACGAATGAATTATTCTTTAAGGTCATACTAAAAATATCAAATGCGTGTTTAAAAATAGTTTCAAGAACAAATGACTTAAAATGGGTTCTAGTGAACATTAATAACGTCATATTGAAACAATTAATAAAATAATCTTTTTTAAAACAGGAAAACCGACTTTAAGAAAAATGCGCTAAGAAGTAAAATAGAAGTTATAAAGAAGCTGAAAAAATTGAATTATTTAATATCTCTTTTATACTTATTTTAATGTTTTGAAATCGGCACGAAACTTTAGATGTTTTTTGTAAATTAGCACCAACTTCAAATAGTTGTAATAAGTATGAAATTGAATTTAAATAATTAAATTTTTTTCAACTTGTTCGTAAAATTAAAAATTATTTTTTACTTTTTAGTGCAATTTTCTTAAAGCCGGTTTTCCTTTTTTAAAAAAAGATTATTTTATGTCTTCCTTTTTAGTACCAAATTTAGCAAAGACCTTCACCCCCTACTATTATTCATTAGGAAAGTCAATTTGTTATTAACTTTTTTAACTAAGGATAGTATATTTTGGAATATCCGGTTAATTAAATGCTGGGTAAACGAAATATCATTGTTGTACAATATCTTTTAAACAATAAAAATATTTTGAAATCGAAGGAAATGTAAAAAAAAAAGTCCAGTTAATCGGTATTTCCGGATAAATAAAAGGCGGATTATTGTTTGCATTTTTTGCCGAAGTAAATTTTTATCTATCCAACAAAAAAAGAATTTTCGAAATCAGACAATATTTGTTTTCAAACGGTCCGGTTAATTGAAAATGAAATTCCGAATAGCTAAATACCGGATATTTTTTCAAAAGATGCCCAAGTGAAATATCCCCTATCCAACAAAAACAAATTGTCATAATATCTGAATCAAATCAGAAATTTTGGAAGAACATACATAAAAAAATACATAACAGTCGAATTGATAACTTTTCTCCTTTTGGCGCGCTTCTGAAATTGGTGTTGGCGGGCTTTTAAGTCGGTTAAAAAACATGGTGTGCACGACCAGGGTAAGGGACGTTTTGTACCTTTGACCGTTATGCGATTCAGAGACACCTATTGCGTATTTCGTTAATATAACAATTCTAATATACGTAAAAGTATCTATAGGTGCTATTTAACGTGCAGTTGTTAAACTCATGAAACACGTTTATTCGAATGTCTATACTACCCACTATAATAATTTTACATTGATTTATTATGTAGCAATCTTTATGTACCATGTTTTGCAGACTTAGAGCACTCTTAGAAATAATACTCTTATTTTTGAGAATTCTGCGATCGTCAAGAGTACTTTCGTTATATTTTGACAAATGTTTCGTCATTGAGTCACTGAATCACGTGACTTTTGACAAAACAAGAATCCTCAAATTTTGAACGAAAGTAATTTACTCAGGTTCATTTTCGGTCCTTTTCTGGGTATCTGCTCATGTTTGGTTCTTACTTATATTGTCAGAATTCAAATGAGTCTTCTTGGTTGAGTGAAAAGAGCGTTGGAGTCTGTATCGAGAGGTTCGAGTCAGCTCTTCTGTATTGAATTGTTATTTTATTTAAAATTGTCCTCATTTTTGACGAAATAAATTTCGTTTAAAAGAGGCAAAGTAAATTTACTTAGTTTGACGAAATATTTAATCGGAGCTTATAGCAGGCACCTGTTTCGTCAGAAATTACAAAAGTTTCGTCGAATATGAGAATGCAATTTCAACAGTGAGATTATATTTAATTAGAGAAGGTCTCTCAGTGATGCTGCGCCTATATTTATGAAATTTCTTGTTTAGGACTTCTCTAAAGACAAAATTTAGTATTATATACTATTATTATGAAGTACAATAGCTCTTGATTATTGGAAAATATTTTAAATTTGTATAATTTTACATTTCTATTTTTTCGATTAATAATAATATTTTTTTTTTAATTCGTTACAGAAAAGAACCAACATGCTATTCCTTTTTTTTTTTACAAAATACTTATAAAAACTAATGAAAGTTTAATAATAAGCAGTTTCGTTAGGTGTTATAGAAAAGTCATTTGTGCATGCAGATATGAATATTTCATGTAACATCAAAGACATTCTGTATTTTGTATGTTGATACCCAAATATAAATTAAGAGAAAGTCCCTTCCTAGAACTAAGGACTGACGCTGACGACCTCGGAAGGATGCCAGTAAAATAATAACAGAAAAACACCAAACCAAAAGATGCTACTGGAGAGGGAAAAGAACATTTTCCAAAAGTATGGCCACTGAACCAGTAGTACTATCCATTACATCCGATGTATGTTTGTGCGACATATTACATCTTTCCAATCTCCTTTATGTTAAATTAACAAGTAATTTTTGCTTTACACTTCACCATAATCCAATTTTAGGGCAGAGAAGCTGCAGGCTGACCCGCCCATCTGATAGGGCACACAGCGAGATGTTAAGACGTCGATGCCGCCACGAAGGCAACCCAGCCCAGACCGAGAGGACGCCGGCGGACACTCTGCCCTGCACTCGAGCCACCCGCGGGAGGAAGGCACCACTCGTGGGACAGTGACAGGATTAGATTAACTATTTTGATAACTACTAATTTGATTTCGACTGGAAGAGCTGTTAACTCGCCGTTTTTATTTATGACAAGAAATTGATAAAATACATACATACAAAAGAACATCACTCTCACTTGAGTGGTAACACACGTCCGACAGCTCGGCGGGCAAACTCAAACAATAAAAAATGGATAACTAATAACTAATGGTGGTGCCGGGGGAGTCTTGCTTTCTTCATTTCAGCTTGGCGTTTGGTCACTCCATCTTCCCTCCTTTATTCCTCGTATTGTATTCTCCTTCTCAACTTTACTATTTCTTTCTCGAACTGTTTGCACTTGTGATCGAAGCAGGAGTGATTAGTGGGATTTTTGGACTCCTTTCTATTGTTTTCTTTTTCGCAAAGAAAGCAATTTGGTTCTTCATTGCATACATCTGTTTCACCGTGTTCCTTTCTGCCGCAAGTACGGCATCTCCTGTATTCGCTTTGGCAATAGCTGGCTATATGGCCGAACATGCCGCACTTGAAACAGTTCTGCGGTTTCAAGTATTCTTTACAGTTGAAAGTGTCCCATCTGATTCTTATCTTCTTTCTCTCCATTATTTCCCTAAACGGTTTTGGATTCATTTTCATAACAAAGTTAAATTTGTCATTTCTATTTTTCATTTTGCTTAAGTATTCGATGTCACCGTCGTTTATTTCTTTATTGACTTGTACTATTTTTTCTATTAATTTATCTTGTTCGAAGTCTTCCTCGACATCATATATAATGATCGTGGGCTTTCTAGGCAACGGCTTCCTGAAGGTATAGTTGTCTTTCAATTTAGTTTTTTCGACTTTTTTCATTATTCTTTCTATATCTTTAATTGTTTCCGTTTCAACTATAATTCCTCCTTTATTTATATTCCTGATGCTGCTAATGGTATTTACCTCTTTACCCAAGTTTATTTTTCGCTGTATTTCGATTTTAGTTTCGCTTGAGGTAATGCCTTCCTTGTTCGGTTGGATGATGAGTGCAAATTTGGTTTTATTGTTAGTTTTTCCTTTAGCTGTCATTTGTGCATAAGTAATCTGATTGGATTTTTTCGATGCTTCATTTTCTTTATTGCAGGCTATGAATCCTTTATATTTACTAATAATATTTTGTTGCTCATTTATTATGAGTATTAGTTCTGCTACATTTGAAACAATTTTTCCCTTGTATCCCTTGGGTGTCACTTGTATTGTCTCAATGATTTCTGTTTGGATTCTCATAGCTTGTTTGAAATTGTTAGATTCCGTAATTTCATTTGCGTCAAGGGGTGTCACTTCCTCTTCGCTTTCAATTTCGGAGTTATGTTCATTTTGTTGCTCTGTTTGTCTTTCTTCTCTATCCGTTACCTGATCGGCCCAATTGTTCTGCTTATTGGGTTGTATTTCAATTATTTCATCGTCTTCTTCTTCTTCTCTTATTATCGCTTCGGGTTTGGATTTGACTGGGACTACTTCCTTCCTTTTAGTTTGGAGCGGGCTTCTTTCCTTACTGAATTCTCTAACTTCTCTTTCAAACGTTTCTCTCTTCCTTCTTTGCTCCTTCATATCTCTTTCCATTCTTATTCTAGCTCCCTCCATTTCTCTCCTATCTCTTTCCTCCGCCTCCCTCGCCGCTTGATGCGACGTCTTTACTGGCGTGCGATGCATGCCCGAGCCAGCTTAGCTTTACCCACAAAATTACTGTCTGCTTAGCCACCAATGGGTGTTACCAGCCAGGACCACGTGGAGGTGAGACAGTATGGCAAAATGCTGTATTCCAACGCTATTCGATTTCAAAGTAAATTTTTCGAACTTTTTCACTTCGCCATAAATTCGCATCATCCTGTAACGAAATATTTTATCCTCTACCTTATACATAAATATTTAAGACAATGTTTATCTGATATTAAGGTCTCGCATATCATTTGGAAGTTATATAGGTTGTAACTGAAAGGAATACCTCGTCCACATTGACAGATTAAACGGTAATTAAATTATAAGCTTCATACAGGCATATACTTTATATTTGGTTTAAAGTTTATTATTTGGCAATGAAAAGGCAAATTTCGATAAAATGGAACAGTAAACATAAATCGAACAATTAACATATCGTATCAAAAGATTTTTTTTACTAAAATATTAATAAATAAAAACTTCCTAATTGTTTCAAGTTTTTCTTTCAGAACTTTAAATTTTGAGAAATTTCTCGACTTTCCAAATTCTCGCAAAATTATACCACATATTGAGAACCTTTGCTCTAAGAAATGAAGACTAAAACTAAGAATCAGAAACTAAACTATATGATATCATAATTAAAAATATTATGCGCAATTTTTCGAAAATGTATTATTTATACAGGAAGTAAAGTATAATTTTGTCTTTTATCAAATATACATTTTTAACCAACTTAAGCGCGCCAACCAATATCGAAAAGCACGTCAAGGAAATGGTTATCAATTCGACTTATATTTTTTGAAACAACTGATTTGTTGAAAGGTAGAAACTGTCAACAAATAAACCATAAATACTTTCATTTAAATTTTATTTTTAATGATTATTTAAAAAAGAAAAATATTTTTAATTTGAAGTGTAATGCTGCCCATTGTAGATTATAAAATTCTTGATTAACAAAATCAAATATAATGTTAGTGAATTTTTGGAGGTTTCGATGCATAATTTAAAACTATCGACAATGATAGGAGATCATCATTTAGAAACAAATGCATTGAATTTTTGAGAAGCGATTGTTTGCAGATTTGAGTAGTATGCTGATATCATTGATTGAACAATTTTTGAGATTTTTATAAATAAAATGCATGAGTACATAAGATACATGGATGAGTACCTACAGTATGTGGAGTTAATCTGGCCATTGTTCATCCTAACTATTTTGTTTTACTATGATTTGGGTGTGTTTCCTAATAGTTGTTGACTTAATTAGTAGACTTCCGGTTTCGGAAGACACTTTACTGTGTTTTCTCTCCGTGAGTAGGCACCACAACCACTCTGTCATATTTCATCCGAGTCTAAAAACGTCCCCTCGGTTTCGAAACAACTTCGTTATCTTAGAAAATACAAATTTCTAAAGCTCCTGCGTCTGGAGAGCGTTAAAAGAAAACTGAAACGTGTCATTCTTCCTGTTTCAAGAAACTCTCGCTTTCTCCCGCGTGGGCTGGGCCGTGGTGCGTGGGAGGGCACATCCACACTTCTCACGAGATTCGAATTACAGTTTCAGACGAGACGTTCCGCTAGGCGTGCGATGAAGACAGTCGTTTAACACCTATGAGCCGTTCTGACAACTCCTGTAAGTGTGCTAGCTCACTCCTGGTAAATGGGGATAAGCGAAGTTCGTTCCGAAACAATTAGATTAGAGGCACGGGCGTGACAGATTGTCTTTTAGAAGGTGCCTCTCCTGTGTTTTTCTTTTAGAGATTTATGGAGTTCGGGTGCCATTGCGACAGAAACAGAATTTTAATTTAAAATAAATTCTTAGAAATAATACCAATCTTCCTATCTTTAAATTTTTGAATGTATAAACAGGTGTGCAAAATTAAAGGATTCATCCTATTTGTGGCGATATTTCCCAAACGTCTAATGGTAAACGATTGAAACTTAATGCACAAGTACATCAAGATTAATGCAATATAAAACTAAATAAATATGGAATATAATTATTTTTTGAAAATTTAATCGTGTTGGATAAATTAGCTACTAAAGAGGGTTTTCATACATTGGTGAAAATAAAAGCAATTAAAACGTTGAACTAAACTTTCAAGTGGGATATAGCAACCTTTTGCACACACGCAAGCCGGACATGAATTATTCATACTATAAATGATTTTATTAATTAGCTGTATAGCGGACAATTGTCAAGTCCGGTTTAGAGTGTGAGAGGGGGGGGGGAGGGATTAACAACATAATTTGTTTTATCACATTGTCCTACCCAAGATCTATCTGGATCGGATTAGTAGACTTTGCTCTTTCATCCGTATTTTCATTTCCTTTATAGTCATTGAGCTCGTATGCGCGTAAAAACTTACGCTCTACACTATCTCAAACAGACCAAACTTAGTTAACAAATATATAATCTGTATTTTTGAGCAGTAACAAACTCTCTTTCAAAGCTATAAAGGTTTGAGTTTTCTGTTAAATAAGGAATCTAGGAAACAGTATTCCGGCTCTTTGAAAGCGATCTTTTTAAAATTTGATTTTATAAATCTTGTCGTGTAATGAAGTAAGAAGAATCAGGAGACTGTTTACCCCAATTTATTACTTAAATTAATCTCTTTAAAAAAACTGAAGTGCTGGTTTAGCGATTCCTCGTTTAAGACCCCTTGTGTATTAAGTTTCACTCGATTACGATTAGACACGCGTTTGGGCAATATCTTCACAAATCGGAGGTATCCTTTAATTTTGTACACCACTGTATAATGTATAATAAATTCAATTATTCATTTAATAGCAGTATAAATTAGCATAAACATTAATAAGCTGATTTGCAGAAATTGTGAGAGAATGGTGCAGATACATTTGACACATTCAAAAAAAAGAATTTAGTGCGTATTTCCAAACTTTAATAATATATTTTACTCAAGTTTTCTTATTATCTTCTATATATAATATATTTTGTTTTATACAGTTTCGAACAAACCCTTCTCTATATGCAAGAAAACAATTAGAAAAATAGAAGTTCACTTTAAAAACATAGTATTAGGGAGGAAATATTAACAGCGTGTTATTTATTGTATAATTATAAATTAAAAACATTAGAAGAAAATATTTTTAATAACAACAGTTTTTTTTATGGCGTAATCCTATTTAAAAGTATGAAAATTTGATTGTTGAGATCGTAAAGAAAGTTCCTGAGGTGTTATTATTGCTTTGTTAGTATTAATTGAATAAATTAATTTTAAAGCTCGTATATTATTTATAAAGATAATTAAATGCCAACGCTATTTTATAAAGACGAATAACTTTTATATCCTATTTAATTCTATCAGAAATTTTATTAAATTTTAAGAAAAATTATACTCCATTAGACTGGATGAGCTTGTAGTCCCGTTGTATTTAAGTGAGTCATTCTAAAATTATAATTAAAAATATTAGGAATTAATTTATTAAATATTTGGATACTGTTAAAAATTCTGATATATTCTAAATCGAAAAAATTGTGTTAAAAATGAAATATTTTGATTTTTTAAAAAAAAAGTGATGGTAAAAGCCGAAAAAAAATCTTTGGACAAACCTAAATAAAAAAAATTAAAGATGCCCTCCAAAGGAAATATATAAATGGATGAACTTGTAGTCCCGTTGTATTTAAGTGGGTCATTCTAAAATTATAATTAAAAATATTAGGAATTAATTTATTAAATATTTGGATACTGCTAAAAATTCTGATATATTCTAAATCGAAAAAATTGTGTTTAAAATGAAATATTTTGATTTTTAAAGATAAAAAGAAAAAAAGTGATGATAAAA
This sequence comes from Troglohyphantes excavatus, assembly GCA_963932185.1. NCBI lineage: Eukaryota > Metazoa > Arthropoda > Arachnida > Araneae > Linyphiidae > Troglohyphantes > Troglohyphantes excavatus. The sequence continues at coordinate 52,845,732 of OZ010666.1, forward strand.
GCCGAAAAAAAAATCTTTGGACAAACCTAAATAAAAAAAATTAAAGATGCCCTCCAAAGGAAATATATAAATGGATGAGCTTGTAGTCCCGTTGTATTTAAGTGAGTCATTCTAAAATTATAATTAAAAATATTAGGAATTAATTTATTAAATATTTGGATACTGCTAAAAATTCTGATATATTCTAAATCGAAAAAATTGTGTTTAAAATGAAATATTTTGATTTTTAAAGATAAAAAGAAAAAAAGTGATGGTAAAAGCCGAAAAAAAAATCTTTGGACAAACCTAAATAAAAAAAATTAAAGATGCCCTCCAAAGGAAATATATAAATGGATGAGCTTGTAGTCCCGTTGTATTTAAGTGTGTCATTCTAAAATTATAATTAAAAATATTAGGAATTAATTTATTAAATATTTGGATACTGCTAAAAATTCTGATATATTCTAAATCGAAAAAATTGTGTTTAAAATGAAATATTTTGATTTTTAAAGATAAAAAGAAAAAAAGTGATGGTAAAAGCCGAAAAAAAAATCTTTGGACAAACCTAAATAAAAAAAATTAAAGATGCCCTCCAAAGGAAATATATAAATGGATGAGCTTGTAGTCCCGTTATATTTAAGTGAGTCATTCTAAAATTATAATTAAAAATATTAGGAATTAATTTATTAAATATTTGGATACTGCTAAAAATTCTGATATATTCTAAATCGAAAAAATTGTGTTTAAAATGAAATATTTTGATTTTTAAAGATAAAAAGAAAAAAAGTGATGGTAAAAGCCGAAAAAAAAATCTTTGGACAAACCTAAATAAAAAAAATTAAAGATGCCCTCCAAAGGAAATATAGGCCCTCTTTCGCTCTTTAAAGGAGATTATATCAATTCGTGTCTTCAGCAATACCGCCCTACCCGGGGAGTATATTAAAGGTAAAGGTGAAAGTAATCCTTTCAATTTAACATCAAGGGGACTGGGGGCTTTCTCTTTTAGAAAAAAAAACAGCTAAAGAGGGGAATAGACCTGAACAAATACCACTTACCCTAAAAAAACCAAAAAAAACGGGGATAAAAAAAATGAAGCAAGGGAAGGGGAGGAGAAAGGAATGTTTAAAAAAAGCACTGGGCTAATCACAGGTGTGGGTTCTCGAATCTGCGGTTACCCCAGGTGACGCATAGGAAGATTAGTGTTATTTAAGGGAATTCGGAAGCTCGAATTTGGTGGTCGGATAAAATAGTTTTGTATCTCACTAGTATCGGAATGGATACCTCATTTAAAAAGTTATAAACATTAATCACATCAACACTGTGATTAAAACCAGTCTGCGAAGATGTATAGGATTTTAGAAATTTAGTCATATTTTAAAATACTACATTTAACATAATATTAACGAAAAAAGTTAAGGGTATATTAGAATAATGAAACTGCTAGAACAGCTTGTAGTTGTTAAATTATAAACAAAAAAAATTATTAAAGTACAATCTTCTATAATAAAGTCAGATATCCGAACATTAGACAATATGATAATATTTTATAATATCAATATGGAACGTAACTTTTTTAATAGTTTTTGAAAATATTTAATCGGATTTCCTTTTTTCCTATAGTACTAAATAAAGTGATTAATTTTTCTATGCATTGTGTTTGATAGATTATCGAAATCTGGACAACTTAATTTAGTTGAATAATTTAATTTTAATAGTTTATTGGAATCTTATACAAATTTATAAATACATCGTTTAACAAGAGTCGGAAAAAGCGTTTTTAAATAGCAAACTATATTAAAGTATTCATTTGAAAATTGCTTTAAATAAATGCATATCAATAAAGAAAACATTCAATGCCATAAAGTACTTGTCAAACCTTAAATAATCTGCCACAGATTTATAAAGAGTTCATTCTACAAAAAAAGGAAATCAACCGTGGGAACAATATGGTAAATATCCCCTGAAATTACGGAAAATAGATCGTGTAAATTTCCCCAAAGTGGTTTTCGTACTCTTTTCTCCGTTCATGTACCATTTGTATTTTGCAACAAATCAACCAAATCGGTTTTGCGTCAAAAATGAAATCGCTAAATACTTCACATAACTAACTTATTTAAAAATTGTATGTTGATAACAAATTATTTTTAAGGAATTATATTTCGAATTAATTAATTTCTCGGAATTAATTTCTCGAACAAATTATAGTAAAAGGAATGCGAACACTAATTCAATTCAAAAACTTCATAAACTAAAACTGGTTTTTGATTCTATTGCAACCTTTAATTGACAGTTTTCGGGAGAATCATCTATAATTACTGCGAGTATTATTTTGAATATATAATATCAAAAATAATATCGTAAACGACATACCACAAAATTAAATTTATAAGAAGAAAAATACTACACCAAAAGTTCGTAGCATTATTATACGCATATGAAGATTACTAAATAAAATGTCACCATTGTTTTTTATACGTACACAAGAAATCTTAAATTAACCAAAAATATTGATAAAATTAGTAAAAACACAATTCTACTGCATTTTTTATTTAATAATTGTATTATTACAACAGAAAATTTCTGAAACTTTTCATCTAATATTAATTATTTTTTTTTAGCTTAAAAATTATTTTCAAAAGGTACGAAAAGATAAATGAAATTACAAACTTGAATTGTAGTTGTAAAAAGCAATATTCACTTTTTACTATTTGTTTTTCCGATGAATTAAAAAATTGTTAACTAATGCTTTAACTTATCGCACTATAATTTCCGTCTTAAGCGTGCAATTATAACCCACACTAAAATTCTAGCTGACAGGTAAATTTTCAACCACCCTTCATTAGACACAAATTCTTTTATACGACATCTGGATAACAAATAGTCTTGCTTCCAGAGAAAAAAGCTAGCCTCCTCATTGTAATCCTTATAAGGAGTAAAGTTCATTTTCTAATAATAATAATAATATGCTTTCGGAACAACCATTTGACGATGAAAATTGCGTCGATTAGATAATCCTTTTCTGAAAGTTGTTTTTGTAATGCAGCCTTCTTCCATGGAGAGCCCTGCAGTCGAAAAGAGGTCATTACTTTATTTATGTTTTCCGTTTTGAACTTATGGAAGATTTTTGTTCTTTTATTTCATATTTACATTTCTGGCTTTTAAACATAAACATCAGCTAGAAAATTGTACTTGATTATAAAATGAAATTGATGTTCGAGTTTTCGAGCAATGGTCATTGTTTTCCTCTGCATAGTTAGAAACCGGTAAGGGTTTTTCACATAACGTGTGCTGTTTCATTTTAACGCACATTTTTCAAACCAAACCAGTGGTTTGAAAATCCATCCACCAGAAATATTCGTGTTGGACAAAATCTCGAAAGAATTTGTAAAAGTTATTTAAAGTAAAAATAATTTTAGAAAATATAGATATATACTTATTTCTTTATAAAAAATGTATACAAAGAAGGTGGGTCACGTCGACCCGGTTGACCACTAATCCACTATAACATTTATACTGCGTGGGGGAGGAGTGAGTAACACTGGCCTGCTTAACTGTAGTAACTTCAGTTCTAATCAACTGGTGGTGACTAATGCGTGCTTAAATTGAAGAAAAAGACTAGTTCTATATCCTATTTGACTAGTTTATAGTTTTATAAACACTTGTGTGAAAAGTTTGTGGTGTGGAAAGTGACTTATTTGTCGAAAATTTTATCTTTGAACCAAAATATTACAATAAAGTTCAATAGCAGAGGAAACTTAAACAGATTGAAAGAACTGTGCAAGGCGAACAAAATTATGCCAAGTATAAGTGTATGACAAGTGCGAGGAAATCTAGAACTTACAAAAGACGCAAGAAGGAGCAGGCCGAGCAGCCGCGCGTGCACAAGGTAATCACGAACCAAACTTTACTATACAGTGGGGACAATGCCTACCAGATTTTTTTTACAGCTATCGAACTATAGAAATTTGACTATTTCCGAATTCTAGAAATTAATAATTTATTTTATATACTACTTTTAATTTTTTGATTATTATTATTATTATTAATTTTTGAGGAATTGTGATTAATGGGCAATTTTTTTTCTGTAAATGAATTGATGTTATCATTAAAATTTTCATCATGGCTTTTCACAAGGTAAATATATATTATGTGTGTATCGTTTCCTGAACCATTCCCCCCTTCCCACATTCCCTGCTTGTGACAGATATAATCGAATCGTATATTTTTATTGCTATCTTTTTGTTTATTAAAACCCATAAACTGAGAAGCTTAAATCAAGTACAGCAATCAATGTATAAATCTCATTTGGCATTCTCTTAAACAAATAGTATACACCACTGTACTGTATACATTTTAAATATAGTGTTTTTTCGAAACATTTATGAAATGTTTTAAATCATGATATATCACACAGAAATTCCTTTCAATTTTTAAAAATATGCTTTAATATTTCGAAATTTAGAATTAAAAAAAAAAAATCTGAAATGTAAAAATGCTACTATTATTACTTTTAAAATCAAAATATAGTTTACTATTGCTGAATGTAATACAGTCTTAAATACATTAAATAAAATATACTTAAATTAGTATAATTTAAACTTGTAATCAAATTTCTTAGAGACTAATAGACATCGAAATTGTTTTTGAGACAATACGATTATAAATTTTTAAAAAATCTATAAAATCGAATATATTTTTCTTCATTAAAATTTGAGCAATTTTTAGTTTAGGCCGAATTTCAATCATTCGTTTATCTTCCAAATGTCTGGAAGAGAGCACAAAGTATCAATTCTTTGCTGATAATCTCATGAACTGATAGCTTTATTGAAAGAAGGGTAATAAATCTCAAAGTAAACATTATAAGAATGAGGACATCAAAGCTCTGAGTTCAAAAGCAGAATTCAACCATCAACCCGAGGATTGAACCATTTCTATTTACACTTTGCTGTTTTCCTATCATTATTGATACCAAGCATTGATTGCCCTTTTATTTTCTGACAGCACATAAACCCAAATTCACTATTTATTTTATATGGATATTTCTGATATTTTAAATAAATCTATAGGGGTGGGGAAGGAAACATTGATGTGGCTCATGAGCAAATTGTTTTAATAATCAAAAAATAAACTAATCATTTATCCAGAATTGAAATAACAAATTAATTTTTAAAAAAAACTATTCGTGGGTACTCTGTTGCATAATTAACATTTCATGAAATAATTAACGTTATAAAAGAATTTAGCAAAAATTTATTAAAAAAAAAATCTTTTAAAATACTCAAAAGCAAGCTATTTAAATTAATATATTATATATATGTAAAATTCACTATTATACAAACGAAGTATTGCTAACTCCTTAAAAATAAAATTAGTAACTTTCAAACAAAACATATTACCTTAATTAATTTGATATATATTATATATATATATATATATATATATATATATATATATATATATATATATATATATATATTTATATATATATATATATATATATATATATATATATATATATATATATATATATATTTATATATATATATATATATATATATATATTTATATATATATATATATATACATATATACATATATATATATATATATATATATATATATATATATATATATTTATTTATATATATATATATATATATATTTATATATATATATATATATATATATATATATATATATATATATATATATATATATATATATATATATATATATATATACATATATATATATATATATATATATATATATATATATATATATATATATATATTTATTTATATATATATATATTTATATATATTTATATATATATATATATATATATATATATATATATATATATATTTATATATATATATATATATATATATTTGTTCAATTCATTAATTAAAATAGTTTATGTAACATTAATTTAAATAACTCTGTGACTACTAATATCCAATAGTGAATAATTATGTAACAAAGTATAGGAAGCATAACTGACAAAGTGGGTTAGTATTACAATTCCTTTCTTTTAAAAACGTAAAACATGTATGTCAAAGTAAAAAAAAAACATAATCTCATCCACACGCGATCCCCCTTCCTCACCCCTACCCCTTGTCAAATATAAAACTTGTAGCTGAAACTGATATTATGGTTTACCAGTTCATCTAAATCTCCAAAATACTGCAGTTAAATTATTCATTAACGTAATTTTTCCAGATTGTGTAGGCAAGAAAAATTCCATAAAAGAAAACTTTCTTTAGTAGCAGACAGTAAGCTTTGCTTCACGCATGCACTCAAAATAGCGTACGGGTTACCATTGGCGATATAACTCCTGTATTGGCGATTTATACAAATCAGACTTCTTACGAATTGTTCTTTCTACATCGACATAATGAAATGTAATGTTGATACAATAGTTTTAGAGGAATGAATAAGTTCAAAATTTTAATATTTTTACGAAAATGAAAGTATTTTAAATGAAAGTTTAAGAGTAAATGCGGTGATTAGAATATATTTTTGTTTAAAAATGTTGAGGTAATTTAAGATTACTTTGGAAGTTAATTTAAGATAAATTTAAGTCAATTAAGATTAATTTTACAAATTCTAGTATCCTTCAATAAAAGTTTACTAATTTTAATATTACTAATTGGGAACCTTGTATTTTTAATGCTAGAAATTAAGGCTACAAACTAGATATATTAAAAAAATAACCGTGGTAAAAAAAATCATTTAACGCGATGAAAATTAATGAGTTGATAACATTTGTAGAAAAATTTAGAAAAAATCAGCGGTAAATACAAAACAAAAAGAGTTTGATATAATAAAATTTTGCCGAATGAATTTTAATAAGTATGATGTAATGAAGTTTTCCGTGAATGGTATAAAATTCTTCATGTTATAAATGTCTTCAATCATAATAATATAACTATTACATGTTAGGTGCAAGACAAAAAATTACATATGTATTAAAAAAATATTAAAATATTATTTACCTCATCGGAGCTCTGCACAATATCCTAATAATCATTGATATTATTCAGTGTGGAATTTTCAAAATTAATGATCAATACAACGACTACTCATTTCATAGACTACTTTCATGGAAAACTTAATTACATCATACTTATTAAAATTCATTCGGTAACATTTTATTATATCAATTTTGATATTTAATAGATTCTACACTAACTCATATTTGTGGAATACGTTAAATTCTAAAAAATATCTAAAATATAAAAGCATATTAAATGTAAACTGTATTATATATAAGAAATTTATTGCAAAATTTTCAAAATTAATGTTCAATATAAATACTTTAAACTTAAGAATAAATTATTTTAAAAATCGGGGAAAAGTTCGCCAACTTGTTTCATCGACTACTTTCTCCGGTTTCATCGTTTAAGGGGGCAATCACGAATTAAAAACGTATTTTCATAATTTTTTTTTTAATCTGATATCATTTCAAAACAATTTAAAGCAACATTTTACAATTAAAAAAAAATTTAACACTCACCGCCGATTCCACAGAATGACACCGCAACAACAGTAGGCCGGCTACAATCACGTAAAAAACACATTTCTGAAACAAAACCGTCACCATCGTTGACAAACGACTTTTTCACTGCAAGTTCACAGGGGGTGTTATTTTATCCCGGATATGACATCCAATCATGCTACTTTCAATTTCACACAGTCCATCCCGCGTGCGCACTTCTAGACACAACAAACGCACATGGAACAAAATCCGTTTGAAGCTATCTTTCTGCACAGATATTCTTCTTTTTCCTCAGGACTTAAGAGTATTCCGAATATTCTCCTTTTCTTGTTAGAGCGTTGTTGTTTGTTGTTGCCGGGACGTGCTCCGGCGTTAACCCGCAGAGTGGGAGAGTCTGGTGTTCTTCAATAGCAAAGGAAAGGAACGGGAAGACGATCGTGCCGACTCTTCAGCCACGCCGGAGTCAGCCGAAATGAAGCGAGGGGTGGAGCTAGGGATGGAATGAGTGACAGATGTCTCGGCCAATGAGAGGGAAGCGGGAGCACATGGAAGGTTTTTGTTTACGTTTTCGGAGAAGTTGGGTTGGGGAGAGGAGAAGAAAACATTTTTTTTTTTAGATGACATGACTCAATGGGAAAATATTAGTATTTATTAAATTTGCTTTTTTTTAAAACGAGTAATTTCAACACCCATAATTAACCATTCGACATTAAAAAGTTAATTTGATTAGAATAAAAATTGTATGCATTCTTAAGTACATGATTAAAAAAAAAATCTCTTGTCCGTTTGCATTTTAATATTGCTAATTTTTTTTTTAATTAAGTAAGAGTGACGAGTGAGAGTTAATTCAATTTCAATTAAAATGTTAATTCGACCAATTTTTGTTGTTTTAAGTTACATAAAAAAAATTTAATTAATTCAATTTAAAGGTCAAATAATGTAGGAATACTGAAATTAATTTTTTTATTCCATTGATGAATAAATTAATTGTTAATCACTTTTTATTAATATGTATTAATAGAAACCATAATAGGAAGTATATATTTAATCGCCGTTTAAATAACTTTCTATATGTGTTATTTCATAAAATATCCTCGGTAACTTTGCATAAAAAGGCTTCCACCTTTATGTTTGGAAATAAGGAAGCTTTTTAGTTTACGAAATTAAAATACAATACAATCAAACGCGATTTCGAAGGACATGGGCTTGTGGTCCTTCGCCTCCAGTGTGACAAAATTAAACACATAACTTTCGCTCAATGCGACACATGATTTAGTTTTTACATGAGAAAATTATATTAAAATACAATATTTTTAATAATTCGTTCCAGCAGCCCAGCTGGGAATAGAACGAATACATAGAACGAATTACTAAAAATATGATATTTAATGAATAATTTATTTTTAAATAATACGACAAAAGAAGAATATTTTCACTTTCAATATATTTTATAATCTATACTTTCATAAAATTTCCAACCTTGCGAAAAATATTTCCCCAAATCCATCATCCCAACAACATCCCAACATCGACGAAGTCTCCGCCCCCCACGGCTGCCAATCAAATGACGCAATCAAGTCCCGCCCCCTCTCTCTCCACATGATGAACTACATGCAGAGCGAAAGAGGAGCATCCTGAGCGAAGTGTCCTGCGCGCAACACTCCGTAGGAGAGAGAACTCGCCGAAGCCTGGGTGTGAGTGAGATACTGTGAACTTCCAAGAGATCGTGAGTTCTCTTTTTCACCCAGCTGGGCTGCTGGACAAGAAAGAGAAAAAACCGACAGCACATCGGTGACCCAGAGGGGAGGGGGCTCGGACTTTGAAAGGAGGTTGAACGTAGCCCCATGGTGCTAGTCAGCCGTGCGAGGTAGTCATGTGTAGGGCGCACTCCGGTGCTTGTGCCGGCGAAAACCAACATCAAAAAGGTGGAGGTGCCAAAAGGACTGTGATTTTTCACTCTCTTGAAAGGTGGAGGTGAGATATTTTTAATTAATTTTCTAGTGATTTTTTCAAATATTCTTTAAAAATTCTAAATAATTTTCGCCTTATTTGAGATGAATATTTGTAATGAAAAAAATAATAATGTCATAAATACTTTAATATTAAATAATTTGGAGAACATTTAATTAATATAATGACACGTTTCTTGATGTTAGCATAATACGTTTATTGATGTATTATTTAATTAATTAATGTTCTGCATTAGCTGTGAGTAATAACCCAAGCAGCATGTTTTAATGTTTAAAAATTCGGCAGTGTTCGTGTAGTATTTCAAGTACTGTATTTATAACATTTAATAAATAAAACAAAATTTCTTACATGCAATTATACCTATATTGATACACTTTAAAAGTTTGCGATTCACTCCTTAAATACTTGTATAAATAAGTGTTAATTACAGCCATTTGAAAATAGGTAACATATAATAAAAATATATGACACATTTGCTCAAAGTTTTAAAAATTATCGCCGATACAAAACTCCTAAGCAATTTAACTTTTGACAATTGTTTACTTTATTGAAACGAACCGCTCGGATTAGTTAAATTTTCCTCCAGATATATAAAAACATTTATATAAAATATTCCTTCACATATAAAATATTTTCTACAAGCAATTTTCTTAAATTTTAGGTTTCTGTTGGTGTGCCTTGCCTTCTTAGAAATCATAGCATGTATAGAAGCCGTAAGTTGTTTTTATATTTATACTTTCCCCATACGTGGTCTATAACAGTAATTCCGTGACTCTTACTATAATGAATTGTGTATTCTCTTCGAGCCGCGACTTCACTAACTTCACGATCGCCTAGTCTCTCCGTTTTGATTCAGAAATGGCAACCCTGCAGTTCTAGAGGGGAAAGAAGCCAAGTCGCTGTGATCCCGCCGCCCGTTCTACGAGCAACAAATTGTTTATCTTATCGTTTATATCGCTAACACTGACATCCTTCACTTGCTAGTCAACCCCAATCCTGCGTGTATCTGAGAAATATTGTAAAATTCATTTTTTTTACACAAAACAAATATATTTATACTAACTTAATCGCCCTGAGTGTTTTTGTTTATATAATCTTTGAGATTAATTACGAAAATACTTGTAAGAAATGTAAAAATAATTAATAGAAATTTTCGATTTTGGTTATCATTCATTTAATATGCATATCATGGTAATATGTTGCTGATACATGATATTCATCGGATCTACTTAACGTGTCTATGCACTTGTATTATATTTTTTTGTGTATTTACATTTAAAAATATGTCAGTTTCAGATAAAAAAATTAATGGACGTTAACCAATTTAAATAATAAAATTTTTAACAATCATTCCATAAAAAGTTTGAGGGAAAAACTAATCTATATTTGAGGAAATGAAGTAAACAAAATATTTGTTTATATTTATTTTTTAATATTACAATTTAATGTACTACTTAATTACTAAGAAATCATTGAACATATTTAGAATTATAATATAAGTTAATTTTATCTCCACCGTAAAATTGTATATTAGGTAATCAAAATATTTAAGAAATAATACAAATTAATTTTTTTTTATTTATTATAATCAGATTATTTATATTATATTTAACGGTATATTTTTTATACAATACAAGTGTTTTGGAAATTCTTCATCATGAATCATAATTGCACTTTTTGCTGAGGTATATTAAAAAAAAAACTACGTCATTAATTATAACTGCTGACACTTCCATCAACGCTGTACTCTAGTTAGTTCCCAATTAAAGAACCTTCCCATACATATTATTAACAAGATCTGTCACTGTTAGTTAGCGAGTCCCACCAAAAGACATTCCATCCACGGCCTTCCATGAAAAAGCCCTCGCGTCATCAAAGGACGACATTCTCTTAATTTCCGACACACACAGCGTCTTTCTTCTCTCCGACCCTCCCAGATGAGTCTCGTGATTTAACACGACCAAATAATAACAACTGGCGGGTGTTTCTCATCTGAAGGGGGGGGGGGGGGGACTGACTCATCTCGCAGTGTGTTGATACAAGAACGAACCCTATGCACCCCTCAAAATTCTCGAAGGGGGTGTGGAGAGCGAATTGTTGCGAGTGGGTGCTCGATTTCTTGAATGGGAGGTCGGTGGAGAAGTACCACACAATACCGCTGTTTAGTAGTAGTGGAACTTTCTCCCTCGACCCTGACCCCAGCCGGATTCAGCCCCCTCCCCCCCTCTTCTTTTTTTTCGCCATAGAAGGGAAAAGATCCATTTTCTCTACTTTTCTTTTCCCCCACATCTACTTGTAAAACCGTCTGATGGCTAGATCGTGCTAGGAAGAGGGATGAGAGTAAAAATTGAAGATGTTATCTTTGAAGATTGTTTTTTAGGGGTTCCGTTGCCTTAAGGGATAATAAACGAAACACTTGTAATTTATTTTTTATGTATCTCTGTGTCGGTCATATTAGAGTAAATGGGGGCCAGGTAGGGCTAATGGTCTGGGTCTACGATTTCTAGGGGACCTTCACTCAGTTAGTAAAATGTGCTTTGATAAGACATATAGGCATTTTAAAATTATATTAAATTTGGAATTTTGTTTTTTGCAAAATAGTTTCATAGTTATTTCAAGTTGGGTTGTTTTATTCTATATTTTAATAATCAGCTACTTTGCAATAAATAATAATATTAATTTCTTTGAATGTTTCGAAAAACATGTGTGAATAAGCATGTAAGAATAAGCATGTGTGATGGAAAGTTTATACTCATCACATAAAGCATGTGATAAACATTAAAACCAGCTATGAAAATACTTAATGAAATTTAAGATTAAGGTCTTAATTTCATATTTGGTTTGGCTCCGTAGTAATTACTTAATGAGCTTATATGTCTTTCCAGGCATTCGAAGTATAACAAGTTCAAACGAAGGAGTTCAAAACCAAATTTGTTGTTTTGATTGGACAAGTTGAACGAAATTTAGCATGAATAGTTAAATGTATCAAACCCTAATTTATACACATTAATAGAAAAGTCAAATTTCGACAATTTGATAAACATTTAAAAAAAATATTTAAATTAAACAAAATATATTATGACGCAGTCAATATTTAAAAATATTTGTTACTTTTCTATTAAAAATTATTGTTGAACGGAAAATGAACCCCAAAATAAGTTTGTTTTTCTATACTTCGCTAACAGTTCGAAAAATGTTAATATAGCATAACATTACAATATTCAACATTTTGGATTTACGTCAAAATATTTTTTAAAAAATATTTCAATTTAACAAGTTCAATTTTAAGTTATTGTAAAATATTTTTATTTAATTCTACTCTTCTAAAACTTTATTCAATTCTCTATATTCCATAATTTTTTTCCTTTAAATTGCAGTATCGCGAGTGGAAATAACACATTTTCAACTTGCACAGCATTTTGACATCTCGTGCATAAAAAACGAATCACGATCAGTCTTCCAGACATTTCGAAAAAAAAAATATCCCCTTTCGCCCCGGGCGTTACCTTTTTTTTAACCCCCAATATTTTTGTCCTCTTCCCCCTCACCCAAAGAAATATCTGAAAGAGACGGACTACTTTTGCACGCAGTGGAATGCCCACTGCTGGGATACTTGTGAATACTTTATCACATTCAAAGAATCTATTGTCCAGAAAATGGATGTCGGATTCGTGGATTTGACCCTTGTTGGGAACGTCTAAAAGGTGTTCTACCTGAAAGGATACGCATATCGAAGGATTGATCTCAATTTTTACACTGCGTTGAAACGAATCACTTACGCATTTTGCCTTCCAAAGAGCACAAATAACTTTCTGCCGCAAATTTGGAAGAATGTTTTGGCAAATTCGTTTGAGGAGAGGTGGGGAATAAATTGTACTGATATGTTTGTGAATCGTATGTTTCGTAAAATGACAAAGAAAGATATTGCTCGCAATTTTTGTTTTTCTGATTTAAATGTTTTATTTTAAATATAAACAAAAGACGAATTATTTTGTGTACAATTGCATAGTATAAGTGAATGTTAACTATTTAAGGTCAAATTGAAATTATTTCCATAACAAAAAAAATATCATTAAGTATTATAAATGAATCATACTCAATTGCAGCATACCTTCTCCATTATTGTATTCTAGTTATGCTGACCAATATTTATAAGTACTCGCATTTGAATTTGTTGTCAATTTTTTCTGTAGAAATATTATGACACATTAAGTTAATTATTCCTAACCTGTTGACCGCATATCAGACATGGGCTACGTCACTGAACTATTTGGTTCATTATATATTTTCTATGTAGTTTGTAGTATCAATAAAATATATATTGCCACATACATCGTAGTAAGTTTATTGAAATCAATTTGATTTGATGAAATCAATTTATTTAACTGTACTGTAATTGGTTAAATTTTATTAAATTAACTCTTGCCTAAGCATACATTAAAAATATAGTAATTAAAAATAAGATCTGCGATTTTCTGAAAGTCGACTTCGGGTGTTTTTTAGACGTAGTGAAATCTTGTTTGGGAACCACTGTTTTATATCAATTCCATAGTAAACTAAATTATTCTTCATGAACCAATAACAATACGAAAAATAAATTATATGTTGTTCGGTGAAGAAACGACGATAAAAATATCAAAAATGTTATGTCTAAATTCAAAGAAAGCAAAAAATGAACAATTTATTAACATAAAGTGACACACAAGCTCTATTAAGCGAAATTCATAACAAATCTTAGAACAAATGTAATCCAAAAAACCACATAGATAATGAAATTAGAAACGCGCGCGATGAATATTTAAGTCATGGTACAAGTGCTCTGAATAATGCTAAATACAGAATCAATACTAAATATATACTTCCTGTGAACTGCATGAATGGTTTTACATATTTTAAATCAAGCTTTTATGATTCTCATAACAAATTACTTTTTTTTTTTATTTTATTTTACTGAATATATGCATTAAAAAACATGAAAATTTTTGTATGTTTATGTTCCTATATTGGCAAAAAATTTATATTACAATCAAAACAAATGGATTAAAATATAATTATTGACAAAGAATCTTTGTTAACAAAGATTTTTGATATTTGAAAATAGTTTGATAGAATTTTCTTCGTATTACATGATTTTAAGAAAATAAGGATATAGTGATAAATTTGTATGTATTTAAACATTATTTTTATTTAAGCTCTTTTAATGCATTTAGTATAAAATTTTAATTTTTCCATAAGCAAGTAAGTTTTAATGTCTAAAAACTCTAAATTAATTTTTTTAGTCTACCCTCTGCATCTGAGGTACAGAAAAAATTATCCATTTCAGTTGATTTGGAGATTTTATGTGTTGTGACACAGTTAATTAAAATTAATAAGATAATTAATATAGCAGTTTCATTCAACTAGTTGTTAAGCCGAACTTTCTTGAAATCCTTTGAACAGGGGATATATTTCTCTCTTAACCTTGTTTACCACTGGATAAGGCATGCAGGTCATCTTAAAAAAGCTCAGAAACATTTTCTTTAATTAAACCATACACTAACGTTAAATTAAGTAGAAAATGACGCACTTTTTTACTCAAAGAACTTCAGAAATCATTGTAGGGAAAGGACAAGAAGATTGCGATCTCTGGTGAGTGTGGGTGGTCTCGGTCCTGGAAGGACTACCCCGTTCCGAAAAGCGCGGGAGAGTGAAAAAAAACACTCTGGAGACGGGATAAAGAAATGTCTAGGTTTATGACCTCCTTGGGAGATTTACGTTGGAAAGTGGGAGGGGGGGGGGGGTAGAGAGGAGTATGCACATTATGCACAACACATTTTTGGGGGCGCAGTCTTTTTTATTGTTTTTGTAAAGCTTGACAAAAATTATAATAATTTTTTTTAATAAATAGCAGTTTTTGGCATTTAAACCAATATTTATACTGGCAATTGAAAATTAATGATGAAAAAAATATTTTCAATTTAACCCATAAAAATATCTTGAATTAATATTAAGATTTAGTGTCCAATATCTAACTTATAAAACGAATAAAGAGATATCTTATTCAATGATTATACCTTTCCCCTATTTCATTGGAAATGAATAAGTGCAGTTAATCCAACAGAATATTCGTGTTTTCAAACGCAGTGAAATTAATACTTCATCCATATAAGTAATCTGCATTTTTGCATTATTCTCTTCGTTGAAACGATTTATCAATACGTGTTTTCTTTATTTTTTTATTGAATGAATCATTCCACTTAATATTGGGATGAATGACTGTGATAAGCGCCCACTCACTGGAGTCAAGAAATTGTGGATAGCGTTATGCAAAAACGAATCATTTCCGAAACCTGTTTTAATTTTCGGAAAAATATATTATAATGCAGCAACTTCAAAAAAGAAAAACTGGTATCGTGATTTTAGGCTTTTTACATCAGATCCCCTAACATAAAATTGGATTTATATTTATAATGTTTTCGAATTTATATTTCATAGACAATTTGGTAAGTTCGTTCCGTTTGTGCCACTATAAAATGTAAGCTGATTCAAATTCGTTTAGAAAATTTCAACTTCTGTATTTTTAAATTTTAAAGTAATTTATTCAAAACTACAATTTAGCAATGCTATTTTAGAACAAGAAGTCTGATTGCTTATTTTGATTAGTGGTTATGAAAACAAAACTATTATTAATAGCGTAATTTCAAATCAGATTAGTTTATTTAATAAAAAGAAACGAAAATATGAAAATGTTTACCATCTTGATATTGAAAGTGATTTTCTAAAAACATATAATTTTTCCTTCATGTTGTAATATATAAGTGTATATTTTTTTAGCGTTATTAATATAATAGAAAATTTATTGGCTTAAATAAAGAAATATAAAGGCCTTATGCAGAGGTTTATTGTAAAAAACATATTTTACACGCTTTATTCTTTATACGTTGAGGTATTTATTTAATTTTATATAAATAGTTATTTTACTTAATTTTTTTCTTTTTATTTAAAATGCTTCATTTTCTGTATTTGATTAAAATAAATTTTAGTTCTACCTATTTAATAAAATTATTTTATATTTTCTTCGCTTATTTATTTAGAATAAAATTCACATTGGAATCTTAAACTTGTTTTTAAAAATTCTATATTTTTAAATAATTTCTTATACATGAAAAGATATGGTTTTTAGTAGTTTACAATAGAAGCTTGACGGGTATTTTTTTTTGTCATATTCATTCCTTTTACCAAAAAGCAAACTTTTTTTTAATTTTTATTTTAATATATTCATTCTCATTAAAATACGTGCATATATCTCGTCAAATTAAACTCACGCACTTTCACTTTTAGGAGTTTAACAGATATCAAATGACACCATTTAAAAAAGGAATAAATGTACCTGAAAATATAACTTAAAAACGACATCGTTAAATATACTTCAACCCATTACACACAGGCAATTTAATTCGCATATCAAAATAAGAAATAAATTAGCACTGTGGAGCTCGAGCCGCCCACGCTTCCCAATAGACCAAAAGTCGTGGGAAGACGCTGTCCTTGTAGAAAACGGAGTTGTCTCAACAAGGGCAACGTCAATTAGACATTTTTTTAAATAAGATCTCCAAACTAATAAAAAAAGGACAAGTTGGCTTTCGGTATTGATTTCAGAGTGGGGACGTATTTGTCTGTTTTAATAAAGCCGGCTTTATTCGTCCCGCTTTTGTCATCCGAACCTTCAGGGCTGAGGACAGCACATCCTGTGATGTTGCATGTCTGGTGGCTGTTTGTGTTTTGGTTGTACTCGGGATGCGTGTCATGGCTGAGATCAGTCTTCCAGGAGTTTTATGTGTCGATGGACGTTGCTTTTTAAAAGAAGATGCCCACTCTCTGTTTTTAATTTGGAGATGGAAAAGAAAAGGTTTTTTTTTTATGTGCCATACTTTAAAACTTTTTGATATCCAAGGCTATCTATCATCCATTGATTTCATTTTGTTTATTATGAAACTCGTTAATCTTCCTTTTGACATTCGTTTCCGTATCTCAACAACACTTTAAAATTATTGAAGACCAAGAAGTGCAATTTAAATGTTTTGAAAATTTCCTTCGTATATAATATTAAAGAGTAATTTCTTTCTCTTTTAACCCACTGACGATCGTTCGATATTCGCAATTGTAAAGATGTTTCCTGTGTTTGGATATTTAAATAATTTTTCCGGGGCACGCTATTTTATATTATTATTTTTTAATTAATTGTAAAAAGATGGCTTGTAAGTTCTATCTCAAACCTTTAAATTAAAATAAAATATTGTAAAATGGGTTATTTTTATGAATTTAAAAATACGTGACCGTCAGAGGGTTCAGTTCATTTCAAGTTATACATAGATAGTCACGCAAATCTCGTATATATAATAAGTGTAAGTGAACGGAATCTGAATACCCTTAATACGTTTCATAAAAATAAATTTATCAATTATTTAGGGTATGTAATGTTAAATAACTAGATATGGGCTCTATATAAACTCATAAATACTTATCAAATCAATACCAACACTCCAAAACTAATAGATAAAATTATACAATAAAAACAGCACACAATTTTAATTTGTAATCCTTAAAGTTGATTTCAACCTTTACGAAATTATCAAATCCATATAGTATTTGTGGACTTACTATTCAAAATCTTACAACCTTATTTGAACTAGGCATAAGGCATCCATTTTAACCATGATACACCCAGTTCTTCATTGAACAGTTTCACAAGAATTTGTATTTTGGAGTCAATTAACTGAATGGATTCTCTTCTCACTCAATCTTCAAGTTTACGCGGTTTCCCTCAGGAACTCAGCCAACCATTCCTTAAACGATTTTTCCGGTGAGCGTGCTGCCGAAAGAGGGCCGGAAGACTTGGAGACACTAAACAGCTGATCGACCGTCTGTTCTAAGCTAAACATTGTCTTATTTTAGAATGCAGCACGCTTTGGCAGGGAAGATCCTTGGACGAGAGCGTTCCTCGCTCTCAATCTAGACGCGGGTCCGTTCCTCTCCCGAATACTCTTGCTCATAGGAATGCAAATACTTAATTTCGTTTGTATTGTTCTCTCTCTGTCAGAATGCTTTCCGTTTTCTTCACATTTGATTCATGAAGATTAATGTGTTTGTTTATCTATTTACTAATTAAACCGATTTGCAGGTGTATTTTTTTTTCCGTGATTGAGGAACACATGTCACATAATTTTGAATTAAGAAGAAAAACTATTCAAACGTGAAAATCTCTTAGAAACATAATACTTTCAAATATTTTTTTTCCCCCATACACTAGCTGTTTGGCCCCGCGTTGCTGCAGAACCCGATTAATTATATCAGTAATTATATTTAAAAAAGCTGGGTGACCCCCATCGAGACTCGAACTCACGACCTATTGGTCCAAAAACCTGCTCTCCACTGTCCAAGCTACCTAAGTACGTTCTAAATAGATCTTGGAAATATCTTTTAAAATATGTTTCTTTATGTAATAATTCTTTCGCATTTTTTAACTAAACCGTTGAAATTTATGAGATAAACATACGAATCGGCAGTACTTCATTAAATTCTCTTTCTTTTGTTACCTCACTTGTTAAGATTCATTGTGTATAAGAGACGTAAAAAGGATCTATAGAAGATAAATGATACCTGTGATTATTTGACAACTGACTTTTGCCATAAAATCCTTCAAAAGACAAAAAAAATCAAACTTTTATATAAATTTCTGATTTTGTATGTACCAATCTACTATTTTTTTTTAATTATAGCATTTATCATGTTTCTTTGTTTTATATTAATTTAAAACTATGATTTGCAATTCATTTTTATTCATCCTTTACTCCGTCATAGCTTTTAAATCCAAAAATAAAAAAGGATAAGAAGAAAAATTAACAATGTAAGTCAATGAAACAATGAAATAGAAAAGGATATTAAACTTATTTCATATTTTCCAAGCTTGTGGATTTATGATAGAATTTGTTATAATTTAAAACATTGCACTTAATAATTAGAAAATTACCCATACTGAAAAAAAAAACAATTTTAAGAGTATAATAAATATAGTGCTAATCATTAGAGCATAACGTTACATTATGTATAACTTTATAAATATATTGTATGTATTGTATAAGGGAATATTATAAGATATCATGGAGAAGGGGGAAAAAACTACGTAAAAGTTAATTTCATTGATATCATCAATTCAATGTATCATTAAATTTATAAATGTTTTAATTGTGGTGATAGTTCTATTTTAAACATTCTATAAAAATTTATAAACTATATTGAATCCATTTTGGTAAACGGAGGTTAGGAATATTTTCTTTTAGTAGATAATACGAAGCCCGATTGTGATCCACACTCAACATTACGGTGACTAGGCCCCTACTGCCTAATCCCTAAATACCTATTGCTTTGGAATGTTTCACAGATGATTCATACATAAACAGTTAGACTGAACTCTCGTGACATAATTTTTTATGGGATTATTTTATAAGCGTGAATTTCTTAATCTGAAACGAAATAAAATCCGGTCGATTTTAAAAGAGGATTTCTGACATCGTTTCGCTATGTAGAAGTCCCGTTTTAAAATCAACCGATTCATATATTACAATTTCAGAACAAAACAAATGGCGAAATAAAGTATAAATCAGGTGGACATGTAATGTTTATATATAAAATAAGATTGTATATATATATTTCATATAAATTTTTTATTATATATAACAAATATTTTCACAAAATACATTACCTTTTGGAAATACAATCTAGATAAATTCATGGTCAAATCATTAGTTTACATACACGACTAAAACTTTTGCACACACACACACATACCTTTTATTAATGCACTTTAAATTTTATAATTTACCGTCTATTAAAAGCAGTTGTTTTAAGGGTAAAAATTGTTTAGCGAGAGTTTATGCAACTTAAATTTATATATTTGAAACGAAAGTTTCTGCAAGTAAATATAGTACGTTTTTTCTATAAATAATACAGTTATATTAAAAATATTTTTTTAAATCCCATTTTTTTTTAATCAAAGGGGGAAAATCTCATTTTTAATGCCTTAGTCACAAAATGATATTTTTGGCTTACACTATCCACTCTGGTTTTAATATATAAAGGAAATTATTCTTTAATTTTATCCCTTATTTTTATAGATTCTATTTGTTATCAAACTTTTTTACAATAAAATTTTAAGTTACACAAATACGTATTGTTAACTATAGAGGAATATGTTGATGTCTCAGTGCAGCCACTCATCATACACACTCATCTTTTTAAAGTGAAAACAACCAACCATTTCTAACATTTTTCTAATAGATTCTGCTTTTTATAAAACATTTTTATAGCATTGACAATGATAGTATAATTATGGATGGCTTTAGAGCACAAATGAGTTAAATGTATATATTTTTTTGTTATGTACTAAGTTCATCTCATACGCTCTCTTTGGCATTCATGTACTGCATATGTCTACATCTACGGTATAGAAATGCAGTAGGTACGCTCTCTTTCCTTACCTTCTGTGGGCTTTATTGAAAATTTTAATTTTCAATTAAAATTGTTTAGCACTGTTAAATAAAAAGTATGTTACATAGGAAAAGTCGTATGTGTTAATAAAAAAAAATCCTAAACCACTTTACAGTTTTGCGCGTACACCGCAAGGGCAAACTTTTTTTCCACCCCGAACCAATGAATTGCCACGTTTCAGTGTGTCAATTCACGGTTTAGCGTGTCATTTTTTTATTCGTATTTATTATAAATTCCTTGTACCACCCAAATCCATCTTTAATATACTTATTTTTAGAAACAACATGGCAACAAAAATTTAAATAACTGCTAAAGTGGTAGCTAACATTAAGCTCTCAAACAAAAACGAAGAAGCGACTTTAATAGTTTATTTAAAATATTATTTTAAAATAAAATCACTAGGTAAACAATAATAAAATCTATTCTCC
The DNA here is from genome assembly GCA_963932185.1 of Troglohyphantes excavatus. Lineage (NCBI taxonomy): Eukaryota > Metazoa > Arthropoda > Arachnida > Araneae > Linyphiidae > Troglohyphantes > Troglohyphantes excavatus. Next base: position 52,867,140 of record OZ010666.1, read on the forward strand.
AAACATCTATGTCCATGTTTATTTATCGTTCAAAATACCCCCACCCCAAAAGTGGTTAAACCTTGCTTCCACTTCTGTCTCCGTCACCCAAGTAGCTACTAAACGGGAAAAAAACTAAATATTGTTTGTTTAGTCGTGAGCACCCCCGTCTCATGAGTGTCGATGTCAAGTGACTGCTGCGAAGGTCATCAGTCTCACAACTTGGATTGTCAAAGAAACACTTTAAGTAAATTTACATGCTACCTTATCGCGCAGTGTGATATGGGCTTCATCGTACTGTATGGAAAACAGTTGGATGCTCAGTGCTTTTTTTTGTAAAAAAGTTTTTTTTATGTTCAATTCAGCAAGTGACTACATGTCTCATGACATGTTGCCTTCGAGGTAGTTAGGCACTTAAATGAAGTTGTAAATATTGGTTTTCTTCAAAATCTCTCATGCTAGATCTAGTTTTTATTTGTAGTTGAATTGTAGTTTTTATAGTTTTTCTTGATTTTTCCTTTTTTTTTAAATACTATAAAACTTCTTCCAATTTATTGGACTTTGTTTGCAAACTTTATTTTCATTTGTTGAATAATTTCTAATCGAGTGTCCTTAAAGTTCAGAAACTAAACTGTTTGGTCATATTTGTTCGAAAACCAAAACTGATTTTTGCACCCCCTGATCCATTTATATTATTGAATTTTGTCAACAAAAAATATTAATTTATGATTTTAATTAAAAACTCTTAATGCTCAGTACTTTTGAAGTTAGTACAGAAACGCTTCATAGCTACCATGTAACTATTGCATTATTTATTTATCGATATTCAAATCTAACTGCTTCATAAAAAAGTACACCTGCAAACTACAAAGCCTTTGCATATCAAAAACTCACAAGCAATCTCATTCTCAAAAATCTTTCTCATTGTCAAACACATTAAAAAAGAAAACCTTATCACTGTCAAAAATGCAAAAACATTTATACTTGTCAAAAACATTCCAATTATAAAAAATGTTATCGCTTATCACTATTTTTAAAAACATGTATAGCCACACAAAAAACAAAAAAAAGATGTTTTTTGTGTTAAGATTTGCTTATAATTAATACTTACTGAGATTACTCCTACTTAATAAACTGTTGTTATACTAACTAATAATAATTCAAAAGTATTCCTTAACAGACGAATAGAATAGAAACATCTAATAAAGCTGAATAAATAACATAGTAACTTCATATTTCATTAAATATATAAGTAACGTTTTCTTAAAACGAAGGTTAATGGAAACGAAGGTTTTTCTCAGAAATCTATTCTATAATTAAGTAATTGTGAGAATGAAATTAATTACAATCAACCTCATTTGCGTCACCCGTCATAAGCGCCATTAATCTGGAAAAAAAATTCTGGTTCCATTACCCACTGAAAGCCATTTTGAAGAAAATATTCCATTTATAAAAAGAAAGAAAAATAAATTATAATAAAAATGGAGTACAATTATGTTTTATTTTTAAGAATATTTTTATGAAAAAAATGGCTTTAAAAATGTTTTAATTTATACTCAACAAATGATAAAAATACACTTCTTTCATTATTATGAGATAAGTTTTCAAATAATTCGTTTACTTTTGCTTAATTGAAAAAAGAACACTTGTTTGCTATAACGAATGCATTTTTCACAATAAAAAAAAATTCTGTAGAAGCATAATAAAAAACAATTAACAAAATTAGGCAATTTGAGTAAATTAATAAAATAACAAAAAAAGAATATTCTTGAATATCCTTTTTAAACACTTATGTTGTTTTTAGAAAATATTTTATTTTTTATTTGTGAACTGTCGGGCTCTAACAACGATGTATTGAATGGTAGTAGATGTCATTTAATAAAATACTTTTTATATGAAAAATAATCCTTAAAATCAAATTTAATTGCCTTGGTAAACTTATTACCATTGTTATAGTTTTACTATTGCTATAGATCAGTAGTTTCACTGAAACTCTGCCAGGAAACTAAAGCAATAGCTCTTACACGATATAAGATTTTAAATACTTTAAATAACCGTCACAGTTTTATTTCATCAACTTGTTACTTGAACCTAAAAGAATAAATAAATGTGCATAAATATTGATAATTATAAATAAAATAAGTGTTTTAGAATTAATTGTAAATATATCTGGCATATGTTCTAAAAGAGAATGAAATCTAATACATTCCCCCTCTTAATAGCTCGGGATGCTAAATAACCACATTTTTTGTACAAATCTGTTTCCTATTTTTGATGAATCTCCTTTTTGTGGTTCTCTGTATTTGACACTGGACTTAGCACTTCATCCGAAGATCCGTATCTTCATTCAAGAAAGGAAAATCCCAGAATTCCATTCAGTCTCTGTTCGGCCGCTTTCGTAGCTCCTCTCTCTTCGCCTCTATCTCATATTATCTGCTGATATAATTTTTTATCACAGTCTCGTATTCTTTTTACTTTCAACAAACCACTACGAATATATCACAATCAATGTCAGCCTTGGTTCTTTATAAGAAATTCCATGACACAGAAGATTCAGATGAGATGGTGAAGCTAGTTAGATCTTTTGACTGATAACGGTGCAGTCACTTTTGAAATCATCAAACACATTACATACATTTTCTTAAAAATATTTATCCAGAAAAAATTATCGATTTAAATTAATAAAGTAAAACGTAATTATATTTGGTTTAAATACTTTTTCGCGACTTTAGTGTCACTTAATTAACTTTTTTAAAAAACTTGAATAAGAAAGCAAGTTAAAATATTATTTTATAAGGTATTTTTAAATTCCTAAAATATTGTTTTTAAATTGTCGCTTTTAGGAAGTTTTCTTATTTAAATAAATTCTTTAGTGTCACTTAATTAACTTTTTTAAAAAACTTGAATAAGAAAGCAAGTTAAAATATTATTTTATAAGGTATTTTTAAATTCCTAAAATATTGTTTTTAAATTGTCGCTTTTAGGAAGTTTTCTTATTTAAATAAATTCTTACTTATTTAATTTAAAAATATTTTATATATTTTTTTATTAGTTGTAATATATTTATCTGGCTTGCTATTTTCTATGGAGATTTTATGGCTATGTTATATGACAACTTAATAATTTACACATTGAGAAAACTCAAAAATAACTATTAGGTATATAAAGCATTTCTTAAAAAAATTTAATTTTACCATTAGTGCTGAAATATATCTTTAGGGGAAAAAAATGTAATGTTAGGTGTCAAATACCGAAGCATATATTCAATGAAATTGTACAAACCTAACAGAATCAGATCATATTGAATAAACAACATGTGAGAAATGTCACAGTTATATTGTACCTTCAATTTTTATGTATGTATCTATGTATGTGTGCGTGCGTACATACATACATACATACATACATACATATATATATGTTCATTTTCATGGGCTATAAAAGTTAAACTTTTGTAATATTAATATTTTTTTTTCTCTTTATAACAGTTACTTTTCTCTACGGTTCATTTTAATTCTCATATCGATTAATACTTTTAATTTTAAGTTGATTTTAATAGCTCAGGTTACAAATTTCTTAGAACTTGAAAATAATTTCAAGACGCATAATGGCATAAATTATTGATATTTCATGTTTTTATAAAATATCCGATTATTAGTTTCATTTTTAACTAAAAACCGCATTGGTTTCAAAACTACAACATCCAAGTAAACACAATATCAAAGCAGCAGAAATTTTGCTTCATGGGTTGCTTGATGAGAGGTCAGTACCGTTATTTGATGCTTGTAGAGGAAAAAGCAGATAGCGATTGGCTCCAACTTATCTCCATGAACCATAAAGGCGATAAATGAAATAAAACATAAAAAGCATCCTCAGCATTCAAGTCATGTTTATTTTACCAACCTTTTACCTCTATCATATCGATAACTGCGGCTGTGAAAAAAAATTGAAGTTTTACAAAAAAAATATATAAAAATACGTTAAAATATTGCGACTTTAACATTACACTCTTTACACACATCTTTAGATAATGGAAATGTGAAACAAATACTTTTATTCTATGAATTAATGTATGTTTTTCTCTGAGGATAATTTTTCTGGAATGTTTATAAATTTATTTTATGGAGCATGTTTTAAACAAAATTTTATTAAGGAGTATTTTTACTTCAGATTCCTTTATAACACACCATTATTTTTCATAATATAAATATTTAAACACCTCGAATATCCTTTAAATATAAAATGTATGTGAAACTCGAAAAATGATGTTTTGTAGTTAGCTAAAAGATGTTGTAACAAAATAAAAGCACAATAAAAAAAATTCCCTTCATTTTTATTAAATTTTTTACCATGCGTTCATAAAAACATATTCCGAGAAATTGGTTTTTAATTACTATTACTATAAATATTCCGTTCGGGCATTCTTGTGAGTTACCAGTCTAATTTTATATGACAAGTTATCTATTTTTATTAAAACGTCGCTATCTCCTTTCTGGGAACAAGATTATTTAATTGTATATTTTATCTTTTGATAAATGTCCAGTCGTTCATTGACTCGAACCATTGCCAGACTAAAAAAAAATGTGTGCTATTCAAATGCATATTTATTGCTCTGACTCATTTAAACTAGTATTCAAATGCATATGAAAACATATCGTTAACAGTCATTACGAAATAATTTTCTAAGAATATGTGCGGTAAAATGCGATCATTTAAAAAAATGTGTTCCCTCATAAATGGTATATTACTTAAATTATCTAAAAAGAAAACGTCAATAAAAATAAGACATTGTCAAGTCATGACAATTTTGGTATTGTATTAAATGGTGGCTATCTTTTGGTAGTATTATATCATATTATTTAAAAAATATTCACCTGTATGATATCAGAAATGCAATACTTAAGTAAGTGTTCTAAGTATAGAAAGCGTATATTCTCTTTTTTTTAATGTATATTAATAAAATTATATATTCCCCTCATATATTTTAAATTTAGATTTAATAGGCTTATAACAACTTGTCAATACACATTTCTTTTATTTGACAGTCCCAATAATTATATTATGTGAGATGTTAACGATTCGAACTACGCGTGGTTGTTTATGTTATATTATGCTAGTTATATTTTACTTTCATATTTAGTTTACCTTTTTATTTTTTGTTCGACAAGAACTGCCCCAATTTATATATTAAAAATTAACATAAGTTATATATCATCCGGTTTTCAATTATCAGGAAATTTCAATTGGATTTTCTCCTATTTCAATTTTTTCTTTCAATGAAAAGTCCTTAGTATTTAGAATAAAATACATAAAAGTTTGTTTATCCAGCCATATCAACAAGGAGAGATACCTTGAATTTATTAGAATTTTAAAAAATAGAGAACAAAGAAGGATGCAAACTACTTTTCTTTATAAAAAAATAAAACTTTTTTTTTCCAACCAGTTATCGACCAATCTCATTTATTAAAAACCAGTACCATACTTCAGAATTTTATTTAATAATCAAACAGAAATTGAATTAAAAATATCTAAAAAACGTTTTAATTTCAGCAGTGGGTCAATAAATAACCCTTAGAAAATTCAATACACCAGTTTGTAAATTTCCAATTCTGATTTGGTAGTAAAAGAACAAATTTCGATTTTTTTTTTTTTTGTCATTTTTCCCATTTAAATAAAAAATCTTCAGCATGTAGTAGCAATACATCTTTTACATTGTTTGTCTTTTTTTTTATTTGTCGCTACTTCTTAAGAGTGAAAGAAAATATGTTTCCGTACAAAAATGACGCCAAAGTTGAACTTGATCTTCTTTCTTCTTCTTTTGAGCATGGCATAAGTAGTAGGGGAAGAAGAAGAAAAAATTAGGAGCAGAGTGCATCAAAGAATTAAAAGACCAAGAAGAAAAAGAGAAACATGGTTTATAAAAAATCTGACAAAAGTAACACTGTCTCTGAATTCTCCGCCCGCATAAAAAAGACGGCTCTTTTAAGAAACTTAATTCGAGGGTGGAGCACAAATTAAATTGGGTTCACTGTCACTATAGTAGGTTAATTTTGATATATTTAGAATCAGTTTTGATTAGTCAAACTATGAAAAGCGTCAAAATTCATTCAGTTTTTTTATTATCTTTTATTTTCACAGGTATTTTTTATGTATCCTACGACTGTTTAAATCTTAAGTAACTCTAAGCAGGGTTCGAAATTAGGAGATAATAGTTAGGCGTCATTGGCACCAATAATTTATTATTTAGTTGCCAAAATGTTCTGATTAGGCGTAATTTTAAAATAATTCAAATTGAATAAGCAGAACTTACCAATTGTTACGATATAGTTTTGTAATCGTTAAAACTTCTTTTGCGTTAAATGAGAAGCAGCTTCCCATTTGTTATTTAAAAATATCAACGCATTACTGACAAAATTACTGAAAAGTATGAGTTCAATTATTGAAAATCAACATTAGTCGTAAAAAATGACGAATGGGTGTAAATACTGCCGATCAAACTGAAACAAAAATGACGACTGAGTGTAAAATTACGGTCATCAAATTTGAAATTTGTAGGTGCAAAATACGACTAACGACCACTAATTTCGTGAATCGTAGTTAACCATTGTTTCACATGTTTAAATTATTAGTAACAATTCCAGTGAATAGCACAGAGTACTAGTTTGAAAGGATTTCCATTATTCAATTTTATACCTGTATATTCAAAAGACTGATCGAAATTTAATAATTAAAAATATTTATATTCAATTTCATTTTCTTTAGCGTATACCACATAACTTTACTTTGTAATTTTGTTTTATAATTTTAGTTTAATTATAAAATTTATTTACATATTTTTACAGTTACTATAATTATATCTTAAGAAATTGGATTTACCAATTCATTATGCTTAACAAGAATTATCTTTACAACTAACTGGTCAATTTGGCCACGTAACCACCATAGTTAAATGCGTTGTCGCAAGTCAAAGTTGTAAAGGTAGTTCTCATACACCCTGTATATCAAACTTTTGTTTGTTATGTTAATACTTTACATAACTTTTTACTTGCATTCATCACACAGCTTCTTCGCACACCTTATTTATTTTTAGCAATATAACTTTCCTAATATGCAAAAATGATACGTTATCATCCTCGAGAAAAATCCTCATATTACAACAACAAAATATATAGTATCACGGTTATAAGAAACTTAAACTTCGATCCTTATTTTTGTCTCTTTGTCTTTATATTGAAAAGTACTATGCAAATTTCTTTCAATGATTTGATCTACTTACGTTAAACTATAGCATACTTGATATCTATATCCTGTAGGTCATTTTCATATTTAAAAAATCTATAACCCTAGATATGAATCCTAATCTAGTGGCAAATGGAATATATGTTTTATTATAAAATACAATAAAGGAATGCTTGATAATTGTTCCTAATGCATTTTGGTGCAATTTCCCCGAACCTGTAGTGGCCCATCTTTCAAACTCTGACACACAGGAAGACAATACTGGTATTTTCTCATCAACAACTCCAGAAGTGGTCAATTGCCCTGTCACCCGAAGCAGGCGCGTGCGATGAGTGTGGAAGACGGCTCCACGTTAGCAATAGAAAAAAAAAGTGTGGGATGCTTCAAACATATAAGACTATAAAGTAAACACTCCACTCAAAATACTTCTCAACCACAAGTGCATTATTGTGAATTCAACGGATACTTTCTGTCCTCTTAGTTTGTTTCATTTGAGCATTGACGAAATAATGTTTAATGAAAATAAACTAATTAAAAAATATAATATCTTTATTTGTATACATTGTTAAAATTTCCGAACAAATAACTGGTTGTTGACTAACAATAACATAACAACTAACAGTCACCAAAATGGCGTTTCTAGAGATAAGGTGTATTATAAATTTAACTTGAGTAGTTATTAGGTACAGTTAACTTTGTTTATATTACTTTTGAATTGCTATTTAGTATGTTTTGAATAATTCAAAACATAAACATAACGCAAGTATTATAAAACAATAGTTTCTATGAATTATCATTTTGAATACTTTCACAATAAAGTATGATATTTCAACTCGAATCTTTTAAAAACAGATTTTAACTTTTATTTTCTTTGATAATTTATCAAAATTTCATATTTAACTTCTAATTGCCCATTTAAAAATTCCAAAATTCTAATTGTCCCCTGCAAAAAATAATTATATATTTTTTGTGTGGATATATTTAATCACTTTTTGGTAAGACGAACCGTATGAAAAATACATTTCAAGCGCAAGTAACAGACTGATGCAACTACTGTCATATCAAATTGTCTTTTAAAACCTCATACCTCCAATATCCTGCAAAATTATATCAAATCTCTATAAATATTTAGGGCATACATGTAAGTCGGCAAACTCAATTAATAGGTGATTTCTCAATTCGACAAAAAAAGTTTCACTAACTATTTTCAATTAAAACATTTCAACAAAATAACGAAAAAACAACGAAACATTTCAAACAACATTCATTTGTTAAAAGCTACAAAATAGTTCGATTGCCGTTTAGAGGATTTTTCGACAGATTGACAAAAATAGTTGTCTTTTTTGCCAATCAAGAATTTGCAATGAAGTCATAACTATTTAAAAGCCATCCTTTACCAATATTGCTGTCCTTAAAAATATGTATTTGTAAAAGATTTTATTACTATTTTTTTAGGTGGGGTGGGGGGGGGGGGGTGATATACATTTAAAAAAAATACACTGTAAAAAAATGTACTTAAAAATTACTACCTGAACCTACTCGTTTTTCTTTGAGTACAATTGTATAGTAAATGAGCAATAACGTACTCAAATTTAAGTAATCGTACTTTCTCAAAAAATGAGCAGTGTGATTTAATATTGCTAATCTCAGCTTCTGTTCAAGTCATCTTAACAAAAAGACCTGGCAAACTTAAAATAGTTATTCAGAAGATGGTTTTCCACATTATTTGATGACAATTGCTTAAGTGGAAACTAAGTTATTACCAACTGAATTATCTAACTTCACATTCTCTTACCACACCTTTTTAACATTTCTTCTGTTTATAACTTCTTCAAGTCGCCCTGGTAGTTTAACGGATAAGACTGCGGTGCGTGAGGATCTGGGTTTGAATCCCGATAAGTGTTGGTTGTAATTACAGATATTTATTGAAAGTAATTTATGAAGGCAGCCTATGTAGGCAAGCAACTGCCCTTTTTATTCATTTTTACTCATTGTACTCATTTTTAAATACATGTCTTTTTCAAAGATAAAACTTATATATTCGGATAAGCATCGAATGTACCAGTGGCGGCCCGTGGTCGAAAATGTTAGTGCAGCCGAAATCATGTGATCCCCCCCCCCCCCCCCCCCCCCGGCGCCTAAAACCATACATGAACGGAACATACATTTCCAAAAACCATACATGAACGGAAATTCTTTATTATTCACTACTCAAATCAAAGTTTCCTTTCAATTTTTACGAAATGATAACATGCAAAAAAAACGGAAAACACTTATTTTTTGAAAATTAAAGCAATCCTGCTTTTTTTTAAACAATGCGAATCGGTCAATTTTAATATTAACTTACATAACGAAACAACAGCAGGACCATGTCCTGAAACAGCAGCACACAGTAAATGTATCACGAAAACCATTTCCGTTTGGAGATATTCTCGTAAGTTCTCGTTTGACCAACGAGCCAATCAGCATATCGAACCTCAAGTACAGCTAAAACAAGAATATTCATTTCGGCTGTACCTTCTCACAGTGCATTAGCATGGGGGGAATCTCCATACTAAGTAGAGGTTGCCATGGCAACGATGCAGCCGATTTCGAATTTCGCTTTTTGGCTGCAGTTTGATTGAATGGCGTTTTTCCCCCTCATGAATTGTGCATTACGGTAACAGGCTTGCTATTTATCGGAGATTTTGTTTACATCCGTAGAATTTTCATTTTCAATTCTAATCTTCATTTAAGAAAATTAGTAAAATATCTTATTTTAGTTTTAAAATACACTAATGAATCTAGGTGCAGCCCGGCTGTACTTGCTGTAGTGGGCGAGCCGCCACTGGAATGTACTAAAAAAGAAGTACATTTTACTTACTTTTGAGTACCTATTTTTAACAGTGTACTCATAAACAAAAATGTTAGCAAATACCCCACCTGTCCCATTGTTTGCCTTACAAAATCCCCTTCTCTTCTCCCTGATATGCCGTCCTCGCAACAGAGAGCTTTGGTCTGGAGTCGGTATGATGTCATCGGATGTGCAATCTGTTTGGGTTATTTTCTTCAACTTTTCCATCTGCAGACAAGGCGCTCCTTCACCAATCCGGAAACGGCTTTTCCCCTTTTTATAGAAAAGATGCATAAAACATCCACCGATGGCAGAATTTTGTGCCTAGAATTCCTTTCTTCTTCAACTTTTTTTTTTACCTACGGTTTGCTTGTTTTCAACGAGTAATTGCAGTGCGAAAAAGAAGAAAAAAAACATTACTCATAATATACTGATAGTCTACTATCCTCATAATGAAGAGGTTCAGTTTACATATCGTATTTTGATACTTCCTTCAATGTGTGAATGGTTCAAATGTGAAAAAATATATTTTATGGGGAACGCGTTAGGGAAAATGTAATAATATATTTCCTTTCATTTTAAACTTGGGGGAAAAATCGGGTTTCCAAAAGTCCCTTCAATTCAATAAATTGTTTGTTAAGTTGCTTTGTGCCCGTTAACAAAATATTTCAATTTAAAATAATGTGTAACCGAGTTATATATAGTGGTTTATTAATAGCTATGTTTAATTAGTCTTCATCCTATTTAGTTTTAAAATTGATGCTTCCAATTTTATTATTTCAACTTAAATTTCTGGTTGCTCCAATTTGGCTGTAATTGTTGTTCATAATTCTTATTGTCTGAAAATACTGAACACAATCGCACACTGTTAAAAAAATATACTCGAAAATAGGTAAAATGTACTCATTTTTTAGTACATTCGATGCTAATAATATGGCTCCGAATACATAAGTTTCAATTTTGAAAAAGACGTGTACTCAAAAATGAATACAATGAGTAAAAAATTGTAGATGCTTGACTATATAGGCTGCCTTCATAAATCATTTTCAGTAAATATCGACAATTACAACCAAATCTTACCGGAAATCGAACCCAGTTACTCAAGAACGGTAATACAGCGCCTTATCTGTTAAACTGCAAGGGCGACATTAAGAAGTTATAAACAGAAGATATGTTAAAAAAGGTGTACCAAAAAAATGGGAAGTAAGGAAATTGAGTTGTAATAATTCAGTTTCTAATTAAACAATCGACATCAAACAATGTGGAAAACCATCTTCTGAAAAACTATTTAAAGTTTATCAGGCTTTTTTAAAGATCGCTGAAACAGAAGCTGAGATTAGCCGGAATATTAAATCACATTGCTCATTTTTGAGCCTCCCTTATAAGAAGAAACCTCCTTTTACGGTTACTTAAATTTGAGTACGTCATCGCTCATTTACGATTCAATTATACTTAAAGAATAACGAGTAGATTCAGATATTCATTTTTAAAATTTTAATAAACATTAAAAATTGCCTTTAGAGATACCCTTTCTTATCGTAATGTTTTTACCTTCAAGTTTTTTTAGCACTAAATATTTTATTATAAATCTCAAACAGATGGTAGTACCTTGGTTTTGTTTTATTGGTTATACTGCAATCTACATAACCTTTGATTTAAAAAATAAATTGCTGAAATTATTATTTTCATCATTAGAAAGAAACCTCCCTTATAAGAAAAAAAAAATATTTAAAATAAATGTGCAATTTTCAGACACTTACTTTGAATATGTAGAGCTCATTTACATATTTTCCTGTCTTTGTGACTTCGTAAAATTCCCTTTTATTAACACTTTATTATTTCCTCTCTCTGCTTTTGATATTATTGACTAAATCGGTTTAATTTGCTTTCGTTAACTTTGACGGCGAAGTACATACTTAGAGAACACCTTTAAATTAAAATGTTCCTGTTTTGAAATTGGGAAATCGCATTTAAATTAAGATGTTACTACTTTTTAAGTCTGTAAAAAAAAACTAAATGATTCACGATTATTTCAATTAATAAAACAGTCTTTTTCGAATTCATGTATATCACCGTAACATCTTTTAACTAGGTTTCTTTCTAACTAGGTTTCTTTCTAATAGTGAAAATAATAATTTCAGCAATTTATTTTTTAAAACAAAGGTTATGTAGATTGCAGTATACCAATAAAACAAAACCAACCATCTGTTTGAGATTTATAATGAAATATTTAGTGCCAAAAAAACTACATAATAATAATACTACATATTCTACAAATTGCATTTAACTATTTTTATATTTTAAATAACTTTACCATTTTGCTTTGATTTTAAAATATTGTAAACAAATAATATATTGACAGATTTCGTTTTGTATTAATATTAAATCTATGTAATTGTTCTAAATTAGCGCACCTAAATATTACTAGCAATATTTTTAACCAATTCTAAAAGTATAGTTTCACAATAATTTATTTAAAATCATTACACAGAGAAATATTTCCTTCTAAAACGTAGGGTAAAGTGTGGGGAAATGGGTTTAACTTAATTTTAGACATTCAAAGTCCAATTTTTCAATGGAAAAAAGTGTAAAATTACAATTGTTTTAGAAAACCGTTTACTTATTTATTTTAAACATAATCGTATATTTTTTATTTAATTATGAATTTTATAAATATGTTTAATAATTATTTTTCTAAGTTAACCTTAAAAATGAGTACCCTGTGAGTACCCTAAATTAAAAACTAAAAAGGGAAAAATAAAATAATCTTTCTTTAAAAAAAAGGGAAACCGACTTGAAGAAAAATGCGCTAAAAAGTAAAAAATAATTTTTAATTTTACGAACGCATTGAAAATATGGAATTATTTAATGTCAATTTTATACTTATTACAACTTTTTGAAGTTGGGACCAATTTACAAAAATCATACCTAAATTTTGACGCCGATTTCAAAAAGTTGTAATAAGTATAAAATTGACATTAAATAATTCCCTATTTTCAATGCGTTCTAAAACTAAAAATTATTTTTTACTTTTTAGCGCATTTTTCTTCAAGTCGGTTTTCCTTTTTTTTTTTAGAAAGATTATTTTATTTTTATAAAACAACTATTGTATTTTTTTTAAAATAGAACACCTGCTAATATTATTTTTGGCTTGCTTTGATTCAGAAACTTATAATGTAGTTACGTTATTTTTAATTTGTTTCGCAGACGATTTTTTATTTCATTTAAAACATTATATGTAACTTCTTCGAATAAAACAAGTGAATGATAGTTATTTTTGTATCGAAATATATTCTTTTGCTGATAGTTTATTTTAAAAAAACAGAAAATGTAGCTTCATTATATTAACATTGAAACAATGTTAAATATATTGCAGTTAATTCTTGTTATTTATAGGCTTCCAAATTCATATTTTAGGAATAATTGCACTTTTGCCGAAGATTGTTAAATTTTTAAGAATTTCTTATTCTTTAACATTAATAAATCGAAAACTTTTTTTCAACACTTTGCTAAAACATTGAAAAAAATTAGAATTTTTATAATTTGTTCATTGGAATGTATTAAACGGATTCTATAAAGTCCCAAGAATATTTGTAAATAATTCTACTTTTCTAGTTTATATGAAGAAATTTTCACGTATCGAACTATCACAATTTGTCTTTGTATACTCAAACAAATCGACATTTGTACTTGAATTTAAACACCCAGAAATGCAATTTTTTGCTTCAATGTAACAGTACATTATTAACAAAGTAAATTAATAAAAAAAATAATGAGATCAAAACATAAGATTAACACTGCGTAATTCATTTAATTTTTTAAAAAATCCATTCTAACCCAGGACCCATTTTTCCTCCACCTTACTCTAATACTTTTATATTTTAATGATAAAGAATATACTGTTTAGGTGTACTTTTAAAGAATTACAAAAAGTGTTCTAATTTAAAGAAAATTACTGTTTAAAGGCTAAAAAAGGTTCGTTTTTTATATACAGTTCTTATTAGTCTAGTTTGGTTGGAATATTCTTTCTTCGTACCGTGCTGCTTGTGAAATGTAAAAAAAAATTACAAATGTGTCCACGAATTCAACTTGGCCTGTCTCTTCTAATATAAGTGAAGCATCTCAAACTCTTTCAATCGGAAAAAAAGCTGAAAATACACAGGATACCGGAAAATCTTTCACCGCATTTTTTTTTATTTTGGGGAACTTTATTTTAACTTTATTATTTTGAGGGATGACGACAAATGTTTTCCTTGGACACTCTCTCCGCTTCTGTTCTGAGATTCTTGAATGGCTCCTGTTTATTGTATTGCCGCAAATTCATAAACAGTATCCCACGCATAAAGATCTACAAAGACTGTGACTGAGTCTCATTATTTTCCCTTGACTCACCAATCAACAGAGTGTAAACAATTTCATCTTTGCCTATTTTTTACGAAAGAAGAGGAACTTCGTCTATCCTCGATGCACAAAAAAATATTAATGAATGTTGGCTAACGTTATTCAAGCGTTAATTCATATGGCTAATTTCACCAACAATCATTAACAGTGTGTGGTCATTAAAAACATTGATAGAAATTTTTAAAAAGGCATGTTAAAAATGATACAAACGTATGATAAAAAAAACAAGCTATTGCTTATATGTTTATATTTATTAAAAAAAATAGGAAAAGTTAGTTGCGTTTAGTTTTAACTTTAATAAATTGCTATTTTCATTTAATATATTTGATATTTTATCTGGACTTTTCAAAATACTTAATAATTTAGATATTAACTCAGATCCGAAATTTCAATTCGAGAAAGAGCAATAAAAATAATTACTTTTTAAAAAAATCATAAATCAACCTATCCATAGTTTTTGTTTTGATAAATATATAATTTGTTTTTGAGATTTAATTTTAAACTAGAATACTAAATTCATCGAATATGTCGAGCTCAGAAGCTATTCTCCTCTTATATATTCAATGTTTTAAACTTAAGAAAAATTACTTGCTTGTTGTTGAATTCATTTTAAAACTTTAATTTCCAGACACATTTTTTATTAAATACGTTTACCAAGACTAAAAACAATTAAATAGAAGTACATTTTTAATTTCAACCATATTACAATTAGATTACACATCACATATTTCTTTTACAAATACGCATATTTTTTATAAACCTTTAATATGATATACCATTATAAACTACTCAATTTTAATTTCTTCCTGTACTTTCGTCCAATAACTGCACCACGAATCACATTCATAGTACCTTTAATGATGATGTCCATGATGATGATGTCCATGATGATGCCCATGATGATGCCCATGATGATGACCATGGTGATGTCCGTGATGATGATGATGACCATGGTGATGATGATGGCCATGGTGATGGTCGTGATGTTCATGGTGATGATGATCATGATGGTGACCATGGTGATGTCCATGATGATGATGACCATGGTGATCATGATGGTGATGATGCCGTCCTTCCTCACCTAACGGTTGTCCAGAAACATGGCAAATAGCAATCACCAAAATTGCTGCGAAGATTATTACAGTAAAAGATTGCATCTTTTCAAATACGTTTGGTAATCAACTAATATTCAATGATGCCTTCGAAATGAAATTCAGATACAAAACAAACTACGATCAAACACAAGAATGAATTTAAATGGGAAAATCTGCGAGTTTATATATTAATTTAAGTAATAAATTTTGAAATCAGGGTCTGCATTTCGTATGGTACGGACGCGGATCAACAGTGTTTAACAATACCTCCGAAATTAAGAGTAAAAAAAAGAGTTTTATTTTTGGTAGCTTGTTAAACAAGCGAATCTGTTTCGATATAGGTCAATGTGAGTTCACTGGAGCTATCTCTATTATGGGTAATTCCCATTTTTTCCCCTGTATGTTTTGGAATAGAAATAAAATGAAGTATATAGCAGAAATAGAACTCAGAAAATTGTTCGCTTCAATATTTTTTGTGCTGTGGTGTACATAACTTTAAATATGAAATATAAAACATATTTAAAATTCAAAAAAAGCATTTTTAATTACATAAAACTAATTAACTTTTGAGGATTTAAATTTTATTTCACATTTGTATAAATTTTCTAATTTTCAAAAAACTATTTATCTACAAAATATAAAACATTATTCAAAACTATTAAGTAGATTTGGATATATATTTATATCTATATAAAAGAATAATTTATTTTTGCCAAATCGTACGATTATTTGTATAATTGTGTATTATTTAATAGGACATATAGGTGCCGTTGCGTGTAAGATCTTGAAATAAAAGCAAGCATATGAAAATGTTGATGAAGAAGCCTGGAGTAAAACGAAAAAGCTTGTTTATCTTCCTTCTGCCAGGGATGTTTTTGTTGGCGACTAATTCTTATTTCTCTAATCTGCTGAAATGATATTTCGCGTAAAACCACACTGAACGGTTTTTTTCTCAATTCACTGCTACGAGGTCTTTTAAATACATTTCGGTCTAATAATAGTGTATTCGGTGTTAACAATTATAAGACTGTTTGTTTAATTTGATAATTATATTTTGTAAAATAAATATTTGAAATTCCGAAAACTAAGCTTAATTCTGTGAGAATTATATAAAATTCATAAAATAGTTCTGTTAGTTGCTAACTCGGAGAAATTGAAACCGTCCCACTTTTTAAAGAAATTAAAACATAAAACTAAATTCCAAGTGGTGGATACTTCATATACTCGCTAACATCCCTCCGAATACAGTAATTACTTTATCCTAACGGATATAGTATCGGCGTAGCATGCGATAGGTCGCGGGTCCAATCGAAAACATGCTTCTTTAGCATTTTCTACAATAACGCGTGCTTAGTAACATGATGGGCTATTGCTGACGGTTCGGTTTGATTTGTTTAAATGACGTCGCACTAGAGCTGCGCATTGGGTTCTTGGTGACGGTTGACCGTTCTAAATCAATTCCTAACTTAAGGAAATAACTAACGCCACATGCTTTAGAATTTAGCAGAAGTATTTTTATAAACGAATAGATGCAAACTTTAATACAAGTGATTTTATTAATTTGTTTGTGAGGCCTCCGTGGCCGAGCGGTTAACGGCGTCAGCTGGGAATACGAAGATTCCTGGTTCGATCCTGGCGATGGACTTGACAAAGAAAAGTAAAAAAAGTAGTGATCTTGTGATAGGAAGGTTGCCAGCTTCGCTGCAAAATACTAGAAAAGTCGTCCAGAACATCCGCAAAAATTAACGGCTTGTATACGGGACTGGTCCAAAGTCCCGACGTCTATTGAAGGCGTTGGGTGCCAGTTCAGGTGTTTCCTCGTCATCTGACCATGATTCTAAAATAACGAGGTGTCTGTATGAATGTGTATGTGTTCCCGGGTATTTCCTTTGAGATATACCCGAACCGTCGCCAATAGCCCACTGTGCAGCTCGAGTGCGACGTTAATTAACCAAAACGAACCTGCTTGTGACGTCTTATGCGTATAGTTTATTATAGAAACAACTATTTATTGAAAAACCGGTTACTGGCAACCAAAAGTTTATTTAGGTTTGCTGGTTGTTGATTTTTTCTGCGCTATTTGATTGTGAAGTTGTGAATGACATTGATTTCTATCTGTAAATTTAACAATTAAGGCAATTTGTTTAATCTGGTAATTATATTTTGTATAATAAATATTTGAAATCCCGAAAACTAAGAGTAATTCTTTGTGAGAATAATATAAAATTCGTAGATTCCATCCGACTTTGAGATAAATTAAAATATATAACTAAATATTAAGTTCTAGTTATTGATGCAACTTAAACGTTTGAGTTATTGGTGCAACTTAAGCAAAAATTGAAAGTTCAAATAGTGAAATGCGAAACTATATAATTTGTTGTATCTATAAAATTTAAGCTTAATTTTAAAATAACGTATTCCAACCATGAATTTAAAAAGAAATATGAAGAAATTGAAAATAATAGTTGATCACTTGTTTTTACTCTTGTTGAATACTTCTACATGTTAAATATTCACGCATATTTGTAATATTGTGTTAAGTTTTGTTCTTGAAATACACATTATATGTTAGATTTAAATTTCTCAGAAAAAGAGTAACCTACAAATTATTTGTCATTGACAAAATTATAAATCTCTACTACTTAGATGTAGTAAATGGTGCAATCTATTTTTCTATTCTATGTAGAAGTAATTTTATTATAAATTAATATGTGTATGTGTTAATTTTTTTAAAAAACTTTTGCAGCAACAGTATCAATATCCACAATACCCATCAGCTAGTGATTATGAAAGACAAACACCTGAAAAGGGAAGGCCGTGCGCTGGATGTGCAAATGGAGGATGTAAATGTATTGGAGAAAAGGGGTCAATGGTAAACATATAGTATTCACTCCTCAACATCTTGTGATTTGTCTATGTTTGCTCATTTTAATATACAAATTTCAAGATTTTGTCCGGTTGTGGTGTGGAAAATCAGAGTGTGGGTTGCCAAATCTACTCATAACCTATGCATGTGATTATGTATCAAAATAAAAAATTTAGTATTCTCTGGTATTTCCTTTGGAATAGCTTTCAAAATATCAACATCAATCTGTTGTGTGGATATAGTGTGGCATTAGCTCAATCTTTGTCTGATACAGTAGGACTCCAATTATCTGGATCAATTGGATAATTCACAAAAAAGGTCATTTCTTGGTAAAATAACAAATTTTCCAAATAAGGCCTGTCTAATGTGTGTTTATAAATATTTAATATTCGGCATCGTAAGAGTTTGTTTCCATTTTGAATTTTTCAATAAAGATTTCTGCTGCTTTAGGGTTTTCTAATAGCTTCTTGCCACTCAAAGTTCAACCATATTCAAAGTTCTAAAATTATATGTTTGATATGTTTTATTTATGAAAAATTAATCTATTAATATGAACAAAATGTCTTTATCATAAGTAAAATTACCATCTTCAAATTCTATCTCCTAAAAGGATTAATAAATTATATTTATGACTTTTACAAAAACCAACCAGTTTAAATTGATTCTTTTTTTTTGAAAAAAAAATCAAAGAAATTCTGTTACGTTTATAAAATTTAACTTTTTACTGGAAATTCATTTTATTCTGTAAGTAAGGTGTACATAAATATAAACAAGGTGAATTTATTTTGTTCATTGTAATACATTTCATTAAGAAATAAATAAAAATTATATATAAAAGTTCTGTATTTGTATTAATGTAAGTTTCTTCTTATCACTAATAAAATCCTTACTTTTCCCAAGGGGGCTCCAGGATCACCCGGACCTCAGGGTGGACCTGGACTGCGAGGATTCGAGGGTCCAGAAGGACCGAGAGGTGAAAAGGGTCTCAAAGGAGAAATAGGAATATCGGGCCCTCGAGGACCAAAAGGGGATAGAGTGAGATTTGTTTTTAATTGTAATTTTGATGCTTACTGCATGGATATGCATCTCTTTTTTCATTTTAATTTCTTAATATCTGTTTATTAACTTGTGTAATACTTTCTGTGAATCTCATGTAAACTCTTAGTGAAGCATTAGAAAATAAGCTTTAATAGTGTTTGTATATTTATAGGATTTAATTGTAAATGTACAGCTGTGTAACTTGTAAATATTTATCTACTAAAGATATTTCATATAACACGAGAAAAATAATTCCATAAAGTATAATATATATGGGAATAAAGTATAATCTTTGTATATTTACATAATTTGTTACATTTGAAATTGTCTGTAAAAATGTTGCAATGGCTGTCACTGTGATAAAAAAAAAATTCTGAATATCGTATAATGTTGAGTCAGATGTGATAATAAATTCCTTAAAGAATACAACAATATTTTAAATATTCTTAGGCACAGCACAATAGGTATTGAATAAAAGTGCAAGTATATTTAAAATTAACTGATTAAGTTTAACTTTGAAGTAAAGTTTTAGTATTAAGAGAATAATTAAGTTTGACTTTTATCATTATGTTAAATAGTTCTGTTTTGGAAGGAATCCTTAATTTTCCTCTCTATTTGTACATAATATAAATGCTTATTTTAACAGAATGAGGAATAAGTTGAAATGTTGCTTAAAAATTATGTATATTTTTCAGGGTAAAATGGGTGTTCCTGGACATCCTGGTGCACATGGCATTCATGTATGTAACATCTGAAAACTCTAATACTTAGATTCATTCTTTGGCTATGTAAAGTTGTTAACTTAAAGTTTTTTTACATATGCTCGTTATAGGGTTTACCTGGGCATATGGGTCCTAAAGGTCCACCTGGACTTGATGGATGCAATGGAACTGATGTAAGATAGCAACTTAATTTTTTCTGGTATTATTTTTTCCTCTTAAAACTGTATTTAGAATTATTGTGTACGATATACATATAATGTACTGGTAATTTACAATTAATTTCTTACGACCAAGAAAATGCGAAATATGAATAAACTTGTTTAGAAAAATGCCTACTATAATATGTCTAGGAAGAAAAAGGTGCATTTTCAATAAAACATATTTTACAGTAAATCTAAATTAAAGTACTGTTTCCTTCTGTTTGAAAATACATCATTGTAGTTTTTTAAAAGCAACAAAATGAATAATTTTTTAATGTTAGAGCATAATGCTTTGTACCACTGAAAAATAACAAACACATGGAAATAAAAATTACAAATAATTATATTTTTTTAAAAAATGCTATGGTACCAATCATCACTGAAGTATAAATATTATCTTTAACAAATATAAACATTAAATTAATCTACATACATCATTAAACAGATAGTAAAAGAGATATCTCAGTGTAATAAGTTTATTTTGAATAGTTTTTCTTGCATCAAATATAATACACTTTAATCCTTGCTAATTCTGTGTATAATTTAAGACTATTTTTTCCAATAAAGACTAGAACATTTTAAGAATATCTATTTAAAATCAACATGTCTTTAAAATATAAACTACTAATATGCAATATTTCTGAATCCATGTTCTGAATTCTTAACTATTTTTAATTATATACAATATTGCTTCTAAACAATACATTTGTAAAAATGTGATTGTTTCGTTACACTAACTTCTTAATATTATGTAAACACTATCAACAAAGTCATTAATATTTGTAAATGTAATTCTTAATATTTAATATTGTTAATAAAAGTAAAATTTTAGCAAAACCCTGTTAAAACAAGTCATACTTATATATATATTTTTTTACTGAAGTACTATCATTCAATTTTTAGGGTAATCCTGGTGTTGATGGCTATCCTGGTGATCCTGGTCCACGAGGTTTTCCTGGACAGCCTGGTTATAAGGGAGAAAAAGGTGAACCTGCCATTGGACCACCTGGCTTGAAAGGACAGAAGGTAAAATAAGAATTATTTCCTTTTATCGTGGGAGTTATTCTGTTCTGGGACAGATTTTGAGTTGTGCTGATGTTTCAAAGCTCCATAGAGATAGACTTATTGTTCATTAATTGTGCATCAAATGGGCTATTTTTTTAAAATTATTTAGTGTGAATGTTATATGATATTTATGACTTTCTTGTATAGTTTTGTGTCTAAAAACATTTTTCCCATTTAGAATATATGAAATTTATCATTTAAAATTGTGTAAGATTTGTACAAGTAACTGAAGTACTGTTATTCTGCCCTGAATTACTCAGAAAAAATGTATCTAAGGAATCATTTAGATTTTTTTATGTATATATTCTTTTAAGATGCATTGAAATTTTATAATGAGGGCTGTTATAAAGATATGCTATTTTATACAACTTGTTTTTAATTGAATTAATGTTATATCTGAAATAATATTAGATATTTTGATAATCAGAATATGGCTATTTTTAGGAAATTTCAAACAGACTTAATTCAGGGGTTTGGAAATCCAAAATTTTCAAGACCACAGATCGCTGATTCTTAGTGTGCTCTATTGAAAATCAGATCATTTTACATGCGTTTAGCATAAAACTTCAATTTATTACAATGTTTTTCATATGATACATAAATTGATATATGTTAATTTGATTTTTTTCATATCTTGTTTTATTTATTTTGATACATGTTTACATATTTTATATATTCTGATCATATTGTTTTATTCCCTCATAGGGTGAACATGGAAGAGATGGAAGTGCTGGAAAACCTGTAAGTTTACTTAATCTTGTCCTAGAAGTTATCTATAATGTGTAGAATTTAAACTGATTTAATCCTGTTTTCAATAAATTTTCTGCTGATCTTTATAACTTAGAATTAATTGGTATTAATTTAAATCGTATAAATATTATAGTATATTTCTTTTTATTACAAAACGATTTATTTTGTAAAAAACATTTAGAACTTGTGCCCACTATAAAAAAAATGCCTGATAATAGAGATTAAATTTATTTAATTAAAATTTTATTTTTAATTATAATGTTAACAATTGCTTATGGTAACTATTTTAATTATTATTTCATTATAATTATTCATTAATATTTGAATACTAATGCATTTACCTTTTTTTGTTTGTGTTTATAGTTATTTGTTCATTGAAAAAATGTCAAATCCGTACAAACTTCTTTCATGTTTATGACTTTTCCTTAAATTCTTTAACTCATCATTCTTAACACCATAAACTCAGAGAAAAAATCTGCAGAAAACTCAGTATCTAAATTGGTTGACAAAAATCGAAAAACAACTTTTCAATAGTTCTATTTCCTCTTTAATGTGACTCTATTTAAGGCACTATATTATATCTTTTTTTAAAAATATTTTTGCCGAAATCTCATTTCTCATTTACGTGTAGATACCTAATCTATCTTTGATACCTGTTTATATCCTTTTCTTTTTTGCCTATTTATACATCTATAAAACTTTCTGTAAGTAGTAAATGTTTCCGTACTCTAAATCTAATATAGACAATTTCTTATATGTTCAAAGGGACCTCCAGGTGCTGATGGCATTCCTGGACCTAAAGGCGAAGGAGGATTTCCTGGACCACCGGTATGGGGATAATATAATTGCTTGTTTTTTTTTTCAGATATATGTTTTCATTTGACATAAAAATTGCATTCCTTTTACTCTTTTTTAAAACATTATTACAATTTCCAATTACATGTATTGCATTAAAAAGTGCAGTGTAATGCCAATAAGTTAATATGATATTTTAGGGTTTCAGTACTGTTTTTGTTCTTTATATGAGCATTTGACAGAATGTGAGAAAATTTCATTGAATTGTGCAGTGACAACAGGGCAGACTGTGAATTAATTTCAATGAAATGTCTTGATTTTTTTAAAAATTTGTTATGAATGATTTTTTTTTGCCCGTTTCTGTTTTGTTTAAATGATTTTTTTAATTATGTTTATGTTAAGATTTTAGATCCAATTATTGATATAAATTTTAGTTCATAAATTTTACTTTTTAGGTATTTATCCAAGTATAGGAACAACACATCACTATTTATCAGAAATAAAATTTTCCCAATTGAAGTATAAAAAATAAGTGACTATCTTTGTGCAAGTTTACGAAACAATGCTAAAATGCCAATTTATATATAAAGTGACACATTATATGGCTATTAAATACACAATCTATAATTAAATGCTTGAGTTCCTATTGTAGTTAGTATTTTATGCAAAAAAAATCATTAATGTATTTAATATAAAAGGTTTCTAAATATTGTTTCCTCTTTTTTTTTATGTTAAAATTTTAACAAATATGATATTGCAACAATATTTTTTTTTTATTAATTTGTATTGATTGTAAATTAAAGTATTGAGCATTTCTAAAACATTGTTTGCATTTTTCTTTTATTCATTAAAAAATAATTCTTGTTTCTAGGGTGTGAGAGGTGAAAGAGGTTCTTCAGGAGAAAAGGGTAACATGGGAGTTGGATTTCAAGGACTAAAAGGAGAAAGGGCAAGTATAACATTTCAATATTTTCGTCATTCATAATAGATCCATTTCTTTAAATTCTTATATTCAGTTTTCATTCACATCAATGCATTTTCTTAAATTCAATTACTTATCCTTTTTGAAAAGCAAATATAAAACTTGTGCCAACTCATTATTGCTGTATGTATAACTTTATTGCCTTTTTTTTTAGGGTGAGCGAGGATTGATTGGACCCCCGGGTCCACCTGGTGCATGCAACGGATACTTGCTAGAAAAGAAGGGGACCACTATAGGTCTCCCTGGACTACCAGGTCTTAAAGGAATGAAGGTAAGGTAAAAATGAAGTTATCAAATATCATGACTAAATAACTAATCATTAACTAAAAATATTAATTTCCTACCGATAGAATTGGATTATTAGCGTGTGTAGTCTTTAGTATTTAGTCTGAAAAAAATTATCTACTTGTATGTATTTAAAAATTAGTTGGTTACTTTCAAACTGAGTTATGCAGTTGTATGGAATCCAATATAAATTGATGTTTGTAACTGAATGTAAAACTTTCTTCTAGAAGTTGTTTATTAATTTAATTTTAATATTGTGTAATTTTTATCTTGCTTGCTATTATTTTGGAACTCATTTAAAAAGAGAATGTAAGTATTTTTAGAAATATAATGCTTTTTATTTATTGATAATTGTTTAATATTATTTATTCACATAATTTATTTTTATTATATGTACATTATTTATTTTTTAATTGTATTTCTTAAAAAATACATTTAATAAAATGTGTTTAAAGCTTTTGTGCTCTGTAAACTTTTCTTCTATAACTAACAATATTTAACTATGTAAAAACATCTAGGTATTTAGAATTTAAATTTTATAATTTTACTCTGTTAATTGACCAATCAGTTTGTAATTTTATTTTTATCGTAAATTTTCAATGCTTCCAAATTTTAATGAAATGATTCGACATTGCACACAAATATGTTTATCAGTATTTAAAGCTTCATTTAAACAGGTAATTTGTTTTACTTTAGGGTGAAGGTGGTGAAAGAGGAGACAGAGGTTTTAATGGACTAACTGGATTGATGGTAAATAAATGATCAACTGATTTTTCATTATGGCAATTATTTTAATTTAAAATTATTTGCAAACTTTTTAAATCTTATAAGATGCAAAAGATTTTTATATGAAATAAAAGGATTATAAAATTAATATAATTGTTTTTCTAAATGTTATGAGTTTTTGAAATTTGTAATCTAAACCATGATAATATTGCAAAATAAATTTATACTTTAATTGTTGCTACTCATTTACATCTCTCATAAAGTGAATAAAAAAAATTAATAATAAAAATGAAGCTAATGTTATAAACATTGAAGAATTCTAGTAGATCTTGAATTGTTATTCACTAGAGGGCTTTCTAATGTTATTATCAAAAACTAATTGTACAAATAAATTAATATATAGTTAACTATTATAGGGTCCACCTGGTGATATTGGAATGGTTGGTGAAAAAGGTCTTCCAGGATATCCTGGGATAAGGGTTAGTATTTTATTTCCTTATAGGTAGATAATAGCACTTTTAATGTTGAGGAAGTTCTTTTAACGATTAATTTGTAATATTTTTTTATTTTCTAAGTAATTTAATTCAATAAAAGTATTTGTCTTCAAGTTAAATTTTGATGTCCGAGTTTTTGTTTTAATATTGTGTTGAGTTTTTGTTTTAATAGTGTTTTTAAAAAAAAGTTTTTTTTCAGTGGAAAAAATATACATAAAAAGATTATACTAAGATAATTAAATTTGAAATGCATGTTAATATTATATTATTTGAGTTTCAAGAATTTTGGTTGCATACTATGTGATTTTTTTTTTAATTTTAAATTGATAAAACTCTATGTCAGCTTCCTATTTTGAACTATCCAAATAAAGTATATCAATGCTTATCAGATGTCAATGTATATCAAAGTATCCTAAGGTGTGGAATGTAGTAGTAGTAGTGTGGCAGTAACTGAAAACCCCCATTAAATTCCATGAGCTAAATTGCTAGATAGAAGTTTTATTAAAGGAACCTTTGCATTGTTAAAATCTAAAGTTTAAGTTTAAACTGAAATTCAAATGCAATATATGGACCTTTAACAGAAGTAATAATAAAAAGTAGTCAACATGTCAATTGTTTGGTGTGATTAATATTAAGATTCTGACAAAACTTTCTATCTTCAATTTTTAATATTGAATGTATATAAACTGTTTCAAAGTTGATTATTAAATTTATGAATTAACAAATCTATATTTTCTATAATGGACCAACTAAACTAGTTAACATTTTCGAAAAATGAAAGTTGCCTGTTATTATTCAGTTTTGTGTCTTCTTATTGTGCACTTATTCAACAATTATACTTTCGATAATTTGTATTTAGTTTATGAATACCTAACTGCATTTTCCTTTAATCTGTATGTATATAAAACAAAATATTAAGCTTTATTCTTTGCATACTTCTATCATTTAAACTTCAAACCTACTCTATTTCTGATTGCTAAAAGTAATGAAAAAGCTTAATTTATATTTAGAAAACTTAAGTTTAAATTCACATATATTTTGCAATGCTCCTTTGTAAATGTAAGAAGGGTGTTTATTTCATACTAAAAACCTTGTGTAACTAATTTTTAGGGTAAAGATGGATTCCCGGGACCACCAGGAGTACAGGGATTTAAGGTTTGTGTTTTATTGATGAATTGAATTATTTATGAATTAATCTATTTTTTTTTAATTAAACTAATTTTGGTTAACTTTTTTAAATAATGCACCGCTTTATTATTATTATGTTGTTAAAAATAACTTTATTTTAATGTTATTATAATAATTGTAAATATTAGGGTAACTATATATTACAACTGTAACCATGCCAAATAGTAATTTTATTTTGTTTATGTGAACTATATTAGGGAGATCGAGGAGAAGATGGACTTCCTGGTTTAGATGGTTTACAAGGTTTAAAAGGAGATTCAGGAGATGGTGGTATACCAGGTCCAAGAGGATTGCCAGGTCCCCCAGGCCAATCAGGAGTGAGTTTAAGCACAATCCCCCGATAGGATTTAGTTTTTTATACATATATTTAATTTTGCAAACTAATTTATTAATGAACTGTTTTTTAAAGAGAACACCTTTAAACCTTATTCAGTGTTTCTGACGTTTTTATTTGGCAACTAACTAGCTAAGCTCAGAATGACATTTTTTCTTAATAAATACACTTTAATTGTCAAATATTATAAACTATATTAATAGTCCATTGCAATTAGGTAAAATAGGAGAAAAAATTACAATAGTTTTTAAACTTTGGTCAAATACTCGTTTGACCTCCAGGAATTGAGAACCGAAGAGTTCCCCTCGTTGAGGGGGGAGCTTTCCCCCCTTAACCCCCCCCCCCCCCCCTCGATATTTCGAAAAAAAATTATATCTCGCTTATAAAACAAGTTATAATGACAATTTTTTTTTTTAAATATAGGCATTTAAGTCTTTTATAAATTATTTATTTAGATTTGGGCTTGTACCTGGCATAGTTTTCTTGTAAAAAAATATATTACAATAATATACTTGGTATATTATAATTTTTTTTATGATAATTTTTTTTATTAAAGTTAACCAAATAAATGTTTTATTAAACTACCAAACATGAAATGTAAAAAGAAAAAATAATATTTTGTTAAACATTTGATATACCATATAGTTTTACATGTATTTTTTTTATCAGAGCTGCTCTTAATAACCTATATGGCTAAGCCTGTGCTTGTGCATTTAATTTTGGAAGAGAAAGCATGCAACATAATTTAAAATCCAAACTTTATTAAACATAAAACAACACATAACCTTCTTTAAACTGAAAATAGATTAGGATATAGTCATTAATAAAGAATGAAAAAGTATCAGAATTGTGGATACATATTAGGTTACATTTCAATACAAATTATTTTATTTTACAATAATTACATTAAAATGATTTCTTTCTAGATAATGCAGAATAATGTAATAGTTCTTGCTTTACTATCATTATCTATTTCATCGACGATGTCTATTGCTTCGGTATTACTTCAACTTTGGCCTCGTCAGTTCTTGTACATAACAGTGCTTGTTAACTTTCACATACTTGCATTTTTTTCCACAACTTTTATTACATGCGCAAGTAATTAGACACACTATTTTAGCTGCAGCTAGTCCTTTAGTAGTTGACATGGATGTCAGTAGTTTGTTCACTAACTACCATCGCCAGCCCGATGAGTTCAAACAATCTCCTTGCCGTGTTTGCACTTGGTGAAATATGCTACGAGAGTGTTGATGTGCAGCTTCTGTGTTTGGAGGTAATTTGGAGAGGACAACAAAAGCACTCGATTGACCTACTAGTTTATTAAAAACAGTCATACATAATCGTATTCAAGTTGCTTTCTTCTTTGTTCATATTGTTATATGATGCGATGACGAACCTCTCCCCTGCTCGTTCAATGGCATCACAAGTAGAATTAAGGTTATTGAAGATCTCAGGGATATCTTGCAAGTATTTACTGTGGTTGAACAACTATACTTAATTCAGTTTTCAAATATCCATAAAATCCTGAGGTTATGTCAGTACCACTAATCACATGAAGGAAAGAATGGATTTTTTGCAATAGGCGACAAAATTAGAGTTCTTCAGATTTTTAGAGTTGTAGAACCTATCTTTGCGTTACCTTTACTCTCTTTCAGCATGAAGACGTCCACTGTGTATGTAGTAAAAGGAGTCAACATATTGGCCAACTACAATAACTTGCTTTTTATTCTTCTCGTGTGTCTATTGTGATACTCACAATATATACATCAGCATCATTTGTTGCTATACAATGTCTAAGTTCACCAGGTGGCCAGTGAGTTACAAAATTAAACACTCCTTATTGACAAGATTGCTTAGAAAGTGTATGTGTGAGTCAACGAGAACCATACTAATTAAAATTTATTTATTTTTACGTACGCTTCATCAAGCGCCTTTGGCTTTTTCTATAATCTTAGTTCTGATACTACTATCGGTGTATCCGTCAAACACAACAGTTACTTGATCGCATAATATTTCTTGATGTAAGGTGTGTAGGTAGTATAAACATCACTAAGAGTCTCTTGCTTCGGCCATGTCACGAGATGAATAAGTGAGCCTCCATCAAGGACAAAGTACAGGTTGTCAGAGCTACCAACTAGTCTCTCTGGAATAGTATTATAGCATTATATAACGCTAATATCTTTGTCTTTCTCATAATGGTGCTGCTATCAAATAAAGCCATGAGTACAGTTGCAAGCTCGAATACGAAATCTTGTAGTTCGTCAGGTAAATGTACAGTATCCTCTGGAAAAGATGCGTTGTACCTACTTCAATAACGTCTTTTTCTGACTATTACTGAGCTGGTTGACGAAAACGTTGCTTTTAGCTACATCACCTTTTTTCAGCTTGTGAGAGCCAAATTGTATAATGCCAGTCAGGTCCCTCCTAAGGTCCACCCCCCAAATGTTGGTAAATTCCTGAGGATTTGGCAAAATCACAAACCTAGTTGGCAAACTTGTGAAACTTTTTAAAAAAAATTGAAATTAAGGAGTTTCACTTTTAAAAAAAAGTCACATATTTCGCAAGTTTGCCAACTAGGATTGTGATTTTGACAAGTCAACAGAAAATTACCAACATTCTATGGCCCACGTATGCATAAAAGTATTGAAGAAATATTTGTAAAAAAATGCAATATTTTAATAAATTTTACTTCTGGTCGGGTTGGCAATTTCCCATCTAAAACTAATTTTCCCCAATCAATTGGGATGGTTCAAAAATGCCAGGCATTATTCCCGGGCCTTTGCTTCGAGATAGACCCCCGAACCTTCGCCAAAAAGCACAATGTGCATCTCTAGAGCGATGTTAATTAACTAAATCAAACCCATCCAATCGAGAGAAAAAACAGGTACATTAACAGATTCAAAAAAGTTGGTGAAAACCGTAAAAAACCCATATTTGACGTGACAATTTTAAGGCATCTATTAAGAATGTTACCCCAGGAAAACCTCTTCCATGTGTAACACCTCCAAAGCTTTTTAAAAAATTTATTATCGTTTGCTCAATCACCATGTCTGACCACACTCCAGACCAATTGTTATTTGAACGATGAATTGTAAATAAGCTGCCCAGAGTAAATTTACGGAATTCCGCAGTTGTCATGTTCTTTTCAAGTACATTCATATCCTGGAGGCCGGCCGTAGGTACAATTGCCGAGCATTGGTGTAAGGGAAATGTCCTGTTACATGAAGTAAATAACTAAATAAATAAATTGAACTTTTCAATTCAAGTTTAGTAGTTTAATAAAACACTTTTTTGGTTTGCTATAATAGAAAAATAGCCATAGAAAGAAATGAAACATTTTACAGATATATATATTTTTTATATGAAAACTATGCCAGATACAAGCTTAAATATAAAATAATAATTAATAGAAAAAAAATTACTTATATTTAAAAAAAAATGTAATTATAGCTTGTTTTATAAGAGAGATACAATTTTTTTCGAAATTTTGAGGGGGGAGGGATTAGGGGGGAAAGCTCCCCCTTCAAGGAGGGGAACTCTTCGGTTTTCAATTCCTGGAGGTCAAATGAGTATTTGACCAAAGTTTAAAAACTATTGTAATTTTTTTCTCCTATTTGCCATTTTTCGGTCTAATTGCAATGGACTATAACTGTTTCAAGTGAATATCACACAGTTTTAAATGTTATGGATTGATTCCTTCCAGTAATATTTAACAACTTAATTTCTGGACCTTTTTTAAATTTACGTATACTGCTCTCAATAAACCACTTTAATGTTTATGATACAATATTTTGAGGACACATGTAAATGTCATTATATGCTACCTGCTTATAACTCTCTCACTGGCTAAGAAGTACTGCAAGAAGAATTTTTTCACTCCATTGCAGTATTTTATTTCTATAGGCATTATTTATATTACGATATCACTTCTTGCCTCTGTGAATATATATTAGAACCTCATTATAACAGACCCTATTATAAAAGACAGTTAAAAAAATTATAATATTAATAAGGGAGCATATTTTTATTTGGAGAGTTTTACATTCCAAAGAAAGAGATTACACATTGAATAGTTTGAGTGCAGATTTCTAAGTTGCTGAACTATTTAGAAGTGAAAAAAAATAATGATGCAAAAAATGAGGATTAGCAGCCAAATTTATCATTTTGAATAGATTGATTTTTGGAGAAATGTACCTGCCAATACGCAAGCTTCAAAAGCCGAGAAAAGTACGCCTAGCATAAAAATAAGCAAGAAGCCAAAATCCTAGGGCACTAAAAACACGATGAGTGAATGTTTAACTGAAAATTAAGCAGCAAACAGACTCAGCTGAATATAATTTTTTTTAATTATTGAATGTACAATCAATATAAACCAGGACTTCTTGTTCTAAAAATTAATGCAGTGCATTTTGTACACATCTTTTTCAATTCATCCTATGTTAAAGGCTGTTTTTTATTTCATGTATAATAAACAATTTTTATAGTTAACTTCTGTACCTTCATTGATGTACTACACCCTGTTGTATTACACCCACCTAAGATATTTTTTTTTTATAAACCGGACTTTCATTATAATGAACAACCTTTAGCCCCTTATAAAGACGTTCTACTGTATGCACAAGTAGCATATTCCCACTCTTAACTAAAATCATTCTCGTGTATCTCTCTATTGCAATTATTTCTTACTTGCAAATATTGTTTCTTAATTCTAATTTTATAATTCTTTTTATAAAAAAGTGTACTATGTTTTGTATGGTGAATGTTTTAGGGCATTGAGGGCAGAGCTGGTCCTCCAGGGCCTCAAGGTCCTCCTGGTATCACTGGGCCTCAAGGCTATCCAGGAACAGATGGAACAGCAGGTAATCAATTTTATGTAAACTATATATAAATGAGGATTTGTTTTATATTTAATTAAGTTTATTAAAAGAACATTTAAATTTGTTTAATATAATATGTTTAAAAACTGTAATACGTAATTACATTTAGTATTTTTTAAAAATTTTTAGTTAATTTTTTCAAGATTTAATGATTACAATTATAAAGAACAAATGTTAGAGTAAAATAATTTATTTATAACTTTTTACCACTATAGGGATGTTAAATGCATTTTTGAGAACTGGTTGACCATGTATTTGAGTATATTGTAAACTTAAAAATAAGTATATACTTAAATTAAGTATATTGTAAACTTATTGTCTCTTAAAAAAAATATCATTAAAAGTGCTAAACTAAATTAAAAACATATTTAATCTTTATCTTTAAATGCTCCTCAACATTTAAAAATGAAGACTTTTTTAAAAAATGTACATTTCAAATATAATGATAAAAATTTCAAATATATTGATGTATTTTTAAAATTTTCAAATATATTATTAGTAGAAATAATATTAAAAATAGACAAATATGTGTACGTAATTCTGTAAAATAATTGAAATTTTATGATATCAACAATTACATTGCTATATCTTGTAACTTTTTCAAACTTATAACATCACAATTTGCCCATCCTTTCCATTATATTGTAGCCAACTTTTCAAATGTTGTCTTATAAGATACTTTATTAATATTGAATTAACAATACCACTAAACCTTTAACATTGTAGGTGAAATTGGACCTCGAGGTCCACCCGGACCACCAGGTGGACCAGGTACTTCTGGCTTACCCGGAAGAGAAGGACCACCTGGGCACAAAGGAGAAAAAGGTGATGGGGGCCTATCCGGGTTAGAAGGCCTACCAGGTGCGGCTGGTCTACCAGGTTCCCCAGGGCCAAAAGGTGAACCTGGTCCTAAAGGCAGTCCTGGTCTTTCTATTCAAGGTCCAAATGGAATGGATGGTAGTCCAGGACTGGATGGTTTGACTGGTGCGAGAGGAGAAGGTGGTCCTAAAGGAGGAAGAGGTATTTTATAATTTTATTTCACTGTATTCTAACACAGATTTTTATTTATTAAAGTATTGTATTTTAATAAATTTTATTATATAGATCCTTGTGCCCTTGCAATATTAAAAAAATCTATCATTTGTATCAATTTGAAAAATGAATTGTGCTTAAAAGTCAATTGTTAAAGAGGTGGATTAAAATAAAGTTACTATATTAGATCAATATAATGAAAAATAAACACCAACAATATTCGTAATTCGAGAAATTTACAAAAAAATTAAATCAGAGTTATTGCTTGAAGGACTACCATTAAAAGAATGACTTTTTTTAAAACTTGAAATAAAAATAAAACTTAATTATTCAACATACAGTCTCAACCTTCAAGGTATATGTGAGTATCAATTTAAAAGAATATTTGTGTCGACCTTTTCTATTCATTTAGTCCTAATTACAGCCAATCTATATTTTACAAAGTTCTTTACCTAAAAATGCTATATATATTTTTCAATTACCCAAACACACAGTTACAGATTTTTTTTTAATTAACAAAAATTATTTAAGTGAATCGTTGTTTGAATTTGATTATTGAAATATTGAACTTAAAGGCAAACGCTATGCGTAAAAAGGAAGACATAAATATCCTGGACTTTTTGCAGAATATTGCATTATAAAGTATAATAAATTATATGTTTGTCTTTTTTATACTTTTCTTAAAAATTTATCAATTGTAAAGGATAAACCATTTTTTTTTTTTTAATGTGAGTTATTAGATCAAAATATATGAATTGAAATTTTTTCAGGTTCTCCTGGTGACACCGTTGAAGGCATTCCTGGGTTGCCAGGTTTCCCTGGACCAAAAGGAGATAGAGGATTTTCAGGTCTTCCTGGACGTCCTGGATTGCCTGGCTTAACTGGAATAAAAGGTAAATCTTTCATTGTCAATTTGATTGTTACAATGCATAAAGAAAACATAAAATTAAAAACATTTTTAAATGCTCGCTCACTTTAAAATCTCTGCAATGTTAGGTTTGATAGACAACATTTTAAAGACATACAGAAAGTTATAAAAATATTATAAAAATAACAAATAAAACTTTAACACACTGACATATAATATAATTGTAAAAAAAAATTGTAATTAGCTTACATTTGTATTATTTTAGTAATATTTGGTTAAACTTTTTATTTTAGTCTATGTTTTTTAAATGTTGTTTTTGCAAAGCTCTTTTACTTTTGTTTGATCAACTAATTCAATTTTCTTTTCTAACCAAGATTTACATTACATACCTAGCAACTTGTATGGATTGTCCCTACAATATGTAATTTTTAGCTATTTATATGATTCTATGATTATAAAATGTTATTATATTTCAATGTTTTTTTTCCCTTTAGAATAATGTGCTATTATTTTTTGTCAGCTTTAAAAAACATAAAAACAACAAAATATTTGAAAAATATTTTTTTAATTGTTAAA
This sequence comes from Troglohyphantes excavatus, assembly GCA_963932185.1. NCBI lineage: Eukaryota > Metazoa > Arthropoda > Arachnida > Araneae > Linyphiidae > Troglohyphantes > Troglohyphantes excavatus. The sequence continues at coordinate 52,901,484 of OZ010666.1, forward strand.
ATGTGTTTTTTAATTATATTTTTACTTTTTCAAAATCCTTTTAATTGTCTTTGCTGATTTAAAAAAAGGCGTTTATTGAAGAACTGCACGCATTAGCATTTATGAAGCAATCTGGAAGTAAACGCAAAACGATTTTAGTAACTAAACCATTAGTAAACATATTTTATTTGAAACTTTTGCATATTTGTCACTAATTAAACTAAATAGCGTAGCACACTGTTATGTACGGTTATGTTACCGAAATGTTTATTTTAATCTCATTTCTAAATTTACTTAGAATCATACAATATTAATTTATGTAGGTGAGACGGGAGGAAGCTGCATTAGTTGTGTACCTGGTGTCAAGGGTGAAAAAGGAGAAAGAGGTTTAGATGCTTTACCTGGATTGCAAGGTCTTAGAGGTGAATCTGGATTACCTGGACCACCTGGTCCAAAAGGTGATGATGGATTCCCAGGACTGGTTGGACCAGCTGGTGATGAAGTAAGAACCTTGCACTTATATCTAAGTGTATTTTTTATTCAATATTCTTAATAAAGCTTAAAAATTTGGACTAATACTAATTTGTATGAAAATTATTTTCTTTTTCACTCCATGTTTAGAGTAGATCTTATTGCTTTGTAAAATGAATGCTTCTTATTTAGAAGAACCTTGTTTGACACCTTAAAAGAACTATTGAACATCATCTTTTTAGATCAGAATAGAATCTTGATTTGTTTGTTAAAATAGCATCAGTCACCCAGATAAGTCTTTGGAAACTCTTAAACAATTTTCGAAATATGTTTTAATAAATATTTATTGTTGCACTGAATAAATTTTACATAAAACCATATTAATTTCTTTGTTATGAATCTTCAGGAGGTTAAAAACATAATGTTAGTCGAAACAATAGTTTATTTTTATAAAATATTTATTTATATTATTTGCCTTATGTTATTATCACATATTTATAAAGTCAATTTAATTTGAATATTTACTTGAAAATGTATAAACTTTAAAATATGCAAAATAATATGAGTGAAATTGTTATTACTGTGTAAACAATCTTTCCTTGGACACAATATATAAACATAAACAATTGTTGTGTTTCGCTCCTATTTTTATGTTTGAATATTGTACTATGTTAGGTACATTGTACATTGAAAACTTTTTCTAAAAAAATTCAATTATTTTATTTTTCAAAAAATTTCTGTATAGTTTACTTCCAATTAATATATTAACAAATACTTGTTTTCAATTTATTATTTGTTTTATTGTCGTTTTAACTTCATTATTCCAGTAGCAAACTTCCATTCATTTTCTTAAAAGTATATAAACGACTTGATATTTTATATACCCTCCATAAATACATCTTTTTTTATTTTATTAAATGAAATTAAATTACATAACTTTTCAATTAATCACAATTATTTTCTTAATTCTGTAATACCTTTAGGGTCGACCTGGTTTTCCGGGACGTGATGGTGCTAAGGGAGAAGCAGGACTTCCAGCTGTCATACCCACTGATTTAGTTATTGGAGAAAAAGGTTGGCTATTAATTTTAATTTTTACGATTCAATTGTTTTTTTTTATGACCAAATTATTAATCTTCTTTTGTTTAAAATATTTCAGGTGAGAGAGGTGACTTAGGCCTCCAAGGACTTCCTGGCCTGGCAGGACGAGATGGTTTTGCTGGAACACCAGGATTGCCTGGACCTCCAGGTCCACTCGGATTGATTGGTGATAAGGTATTTCATATTTTGATATTTTCAAACTGCATTGATATTGAATTTAAAGTGTGTGTGTTCTTTATTCCATGACATCAAATTTCCAAAGTTGTTTGGTTGTTTGTTACCTCTCAGCAGTGAATTTTATATCCTCAAACTACACAATTAAATAATTTTTAGTTGCAGCATATATTGTAAGAAAACAAAACATCATTAACCGTTTGAGTCCCAAGCAGCGCGATCGCGCTTTTGAGATTTTATGTCGAGAAAACCCAGTACATTTCGAACATTGTGGACAACTGACGGTGTGTTACCGATTGTTGAAGTCGCGCGCTCAGATTGATCCTTAATTGATCCCATTCTTGACCGACCCTACAACAAAAAGTTTGCGATCAACGCGCACTGGCGGTGGTGCCGCAAACATCAACGCCTGCTTCTTAATTAATGTCGCACTAGAGCTGCACAGTGGGCTATTGGCTACGGTTCGGAGTCTATCTCAAAGGAAAGACCCGAGAACACATACACATTCATACATGCACCTCGTTATTTTAGTACCATGGTTAGATGACGAGGCTCCGTTTGGGATTCATCGATGTAAAATAAACAAAGCACTTTCGCACCGATTGGTATTTCTCAACATAAAATTAAACAAGCCCTGTCGCGATGCTTGGGTCTTTTCGTACTCATTTAGAGAAAGTGCGGTTGCGCTGTTTGGGATTCTTCGACAGTGTTTTTTCAATACCTTCTGGGACTCAAACGGTTAAGTAAATTTTCGGATAGGTCTTTAACTGCCCATTTTTTTTTTATAATTTAATATACCTTCATATCCCATTGTACATTGTTTATGTGTGAATACATTAAGTTTTTCTTATAAAGATCTTGCATTGTAATAATATAGTTTAATTGTGCAATAGTTAGTTACAGTCTAAGATATAGAAAGTTCTTTCATTCTGATGTGCCAAGAGTGTGTTAAACTCTTGCTTTAACATCCCCTTTTGCACATTAGACAACATATTCAGATAATTTCCTCACCTACCCTTAAGTTTTAATAAAAGTGTTGCTGGCTTCATTATCAGAACACAATGACCTTTCTCTGGATTTGCTTTGAATTTAATATTTTTACATAATCATTGAGAAGGAAAAGGAAGTATCCTATGAAGATGTGGATGAAGCATAGCCTTTTTTCATATATAATATTAATATATTTTTAGAAAAGTAGTCAGTTATATTAGACAAATTACCTTAGTTGTTTTTCAATGATATGTATGTTCAATTTTTTAAATATATAAGAAAATTTAAAAAGCATTTTTACTACTGGAATTTTATCTAAAAACATTTGTCATTTGTTTGCTTTCAGGGTGCTCAAGGTTTCCCTGGCTCTCCTGGAAGGCCTGGTCTACCCGGTCTTCCTGGCATCATTGGGCCTAAGGGCGACAGAGGCATTGGCATTCCCGGTACACCAGGGGAGAGGGGTGAGCGAGGGTTTCCTGGGCTACCAGGTTTAGATGGGTTTACTGGACCAAAAGGAGAACCAGGTAATGTTTTTTTTTAATAATTTCACTTTTATTTGCATTTGCTGTATGCTAAAAATCTGTGTTGGTTATACCCATTGTCAATATATTTTTTATTAAAAATGGTTAAATAGTTTTATAACATTTTTTTAATAAAAATTCCAGTGTTTGTGTCTGAAAATGTACTTGAGGCATTCAAATAAAATTATAGACCAAGCTATGTAAAGTAACAGCAGTTTGTTTATATTACATCTTCTCTTTTAATATCACCATTTAAAAGATACATTGCTCATTTAAGAGCTTCTAAGAAATTAACATATTTTTAGTACATCCTTTAGCATTTAAAAAGCTAAAATCTCAGCTTATTTTTTAAATCTAGCCCACTTTAAAGCCTTCGTAAAATGGTCATTCATTTCCCATAAATTACACCATAGTTAATTATTATTTACAAAAATATATAAATAAAATATTTTAAGTAGTTTTGTAAAATGTCTTAATTTTGAATTTTATGTATTTATATCAAATATGTGTTTATAACAGGATTCTGAGAATGGGTTGCATTGAATATTCTATTTTTAAAATTACATTTGATATTAACATTACAATAGAAAGGCAAATATTATGATTTTTACAAATTTATTTTGGAGATATTCTTTTACATACACATTATTTTTATGAAATATCAAGTACAAATCTTTTGATTCTTAAACTTCCATCTCAAGGTCAGTTACCACCTCCAGAAGATTTGAAACTTCCTCCTGGTCCACGGGGACCACCTGGACCTCCAGGCCTCCCTGGAGCCGATGGACTGCAGGGTTTCCCTGGACTCCTAGGAAAAGCTGGCTTTGATGGGCTGCCTGGTGATAAGGGGGATGCTGGTGAAAATGGCCTGCCGGGACCACCAGGACCAAGAGGTAACCAATATTATATCCTTAGAAGTATGGTAAGACTCTTATTTTAATTAAATATATTATTCACTCCTTTGAAAGTTTTTCCCCCCTAAAACTTTTATATTGTTAATTATTTTATATTTGTGTCTAAGATTGTAAATTATTGCAGTTATATGTATTGTTTAATGAAAACATCACTGACTTTTTTTAAAATTATTTTTTAAATAATTAAAAGTAAAGGTTTGTTAATTTTTAATTTTTTTTTGTATAAGATAAAGCTATACAATATGTAGTCTGTAAAGTGAACTTTTATATAGTGAGTAAACTGTTATTCAGTGTGCTAAATACTTTTTTAATGTATAACATAGTCTTTTGGCAGTGATGTTAATAGAAAATATTTTTTAGGCTTACCTGGACCAAGAGGAGATAAAGGTGGCACTGGACCAATGGGATTTCCTGGTGATGTTGGCCCTAAAGGTGATGAAGGCTTACCTGGATTACCTGGCTTAAGAGGTAAATGCCTACATGTTCATCAAGCTACTAAGTATTTATGAAAAGAAACAAAACATTACATTTTAGTTTAACTTTAATGTGTTGTTTTTAAGCCTTTAAATAGATACTTAAAATAAATATGAACTTGTAATGCCTGTTGTATACTTTTTTTTTTAATTATTTAACAAATAAACAAAATATTATATCCTTTTATTTATTCAGTTGTTGCTTTACAGTTAGTCCAATTGGACAGCAACATTTAGCTTACTAAGTATGAATGACTTAAAAACAAGTCAGCCTTTGTATTGTAAATATTAAATTCTTTCACTATTACCTCATTCACTATTAGCTCACTTACTATTAGTTCAGTAATTCATTCACTATTAGTTCATTTGTCTTCTTTAAGTTTTTTTTTATGGTTTTGTAGATATTAAACGCTTGTCAAAGTTTATATACACATTGTTATATTTATGCCATCTCTTTATTTTAGGGACCAAAGGAGAACTAGGATTGCCTGGAATAGGACGACCAGGCCCCCCAGGTGTTCCAGGATTACCAGGACCAAAGGGAGATCCTGGATATCCAGGACCTCCTGGCCTTCAAGGCAAGCCTATTACTTAATTACTTTGGATTTAGATTTCATAACACAATATCTTTAATTGTCATTATATTCAATAGAAAAGAGTTTTGCTACTTATCAGACTAAAATTCTGCATATTTTTTTTTTTTTTATATTAATGTGCCACTTTAGAATGTTGCATTTAAGAATATTGGTGTCTATTGCACTTAGCATGGAATAGACTCCACTTTACATAAAATAAACATGCTTGTGATTTAGTTTTCAGTATGCTCAACAAGAAACAAAAGGTTCATGCTTCTACCCATTTTTTACATTGAACAAGTTTACTTAATTTTATATTGACTACAGAAAATGTTAATTGTAACCAAAATTTACCATCTCAAAGTCTATAATTTTAAAAAAAATCGATTTTTAAAATTTACCTGTTTTAAATTTTGAAAATAATTATACGTGGAATATCAGAAAAACTTTAAAAGATCCTATTACACAAATATAATTAATAATCCTATTACATAAATAAAGATATTTGTAAATAAATATATATATAAACATATATATTTTAACATATATGTTATAATTAGTCATATAAAACTGTTAAATACATTCTGACTGCTATTTGATTATAAAAAATATCCAAACTAATAAATGCAAATTTCAATTGACACCTGATTTTTAAAAAAAATATATTTATCTTATTGTAATAAGCTCAGTTTTCAAAATTAAATGAGTTTTTCTTCTTAAAAAAAGTTCTTGGAGTTTCTAACATTCAATTGATGTAATTAAATGGAATAATTTTGTTTTCAGGGGATCGTGGCCTTCCTGGTTTCCCAGGCGTTAAAGGTGAACTAGGTAACCCTGGGTTGTCAGGTTTCCCAGGCGGCAAAGGTGCCAAAGGTGAACCAGCACGAGAAGGATTGCCAGGACCACCCGGTGAACCAGGAGTTCGAGGATTCGATGGTCAGAAAGGTTAGAAAATTTTTAGGTTTAGTTTATTTTGAAATATTTTTTTAGTTGATAAGTTAAGTTCTATTTTTTGAAATTTTTATAATAACTTAAATTTTTTTATGTTTGGTTTAGTTGTGATATGAAAAGTTAACTTAATGATCTTGCTGGTACTTGTATTCTAAACACTAAGGTTGCAGCATTATGTTGCTAATGGAGGGTTTAAAATGCTATAACTTAGAGGTTCAAATTGAGATTTAATTGAAATCAAACTTAATAAAAGTGACATTAGAAAAATAATAGACACCTTTTTAAAATTTAGCTATTTTTTTTATTCATATAGATGTTGGGAAAAAAAAGTCATAGCATTACACTTAGTCTTACATTAACAAATCACAACTTGGTACTTAACCGTTATATACTTTTAAACTAGTGTTTGTCCACCAATTAATGCCACAAGCAAGATAAAGCTCTAGGCTGTTATAATTTATGGAACACACCTTTAAATTTGCTTGTTTAATATGTATCATTGTTATCAGTTTATATTATATAAAAATAAGAAAACACCTTTTTTTCTGCCATTTAAACATATTGGAAAAATTTTAGAATAATACAGTCTTCCTGTAATATTCTAAAATTCTAATTCTGATTCTGGTAAATTCTAATTCTGGTGTAAAATTCTAACAAAATTACTGAAATAATGAGTAATGGCAAGTTTTCATTTTTCTTTTGGTTTGCATTAAAATTTTTTTAGCCCCACCTTTTCCATTCTTCTAGGTATACATGGTCCTAAAGGGGATGCTGGACTTCCCGGACTTGAAGGATTCCCTGGAGAAAAAGGTGACCTTGGTTTATCCGGCCTACCTGGACTGCCAGGATATGATGGACGTCCTGGAACATCTGGTCTACCAGGACAAGATGGCTTAGACGGTCTCCCAGGAATACCAGGTGGGGTGTTAATTGTTTAGTTACACATCTCCGGTTAGGATATTTTTATATTGCAAATACTGTAAATGTGTGCCTACACAGTTTTATTATTAAACCACATAGGTCAGATTTGTCTAACTTTGAGATTTGCACAGAAGATAGCAGCTATAATCCTTGTTTACAGCCATTGCGTATTTAGAATATAAAATTTTCATCTTAGGGACATTGTTGATTCCTGAAAAACTCATTAAAAATCTTAGGATAAGATGTTAAGATTCTTAAAGTACTCAATAATAATTAATACTAGCATTGTAATTTTTAAAATTTTTAAATTAAACATTTTATTTGTTAAATACCATCATAAAACAAATTTATTAAGGCACACATTACACTCTTTTATAATGTCTATTTTATAAGTTGTTGTGTTTTTATTAAATGTAGTTACCTAAATTCTACACATTAGACATATTTCTTGTGAAAGTTTATGTTCTTAAAAATCTTTTTTAAGGTTCTTGAAAGTGTTAAGTCTATAGAAACTATTTATATTATACAGGAGTTAAAGGAGAAAGAGGAATAGCTGGCTTCCCAGGTTCCCCAGGCCCCTCAGGCCTGGACGGATTACCCGGCATCATGGGAGAGAAGGGAGATAGGGGACTCAGCGGATTACCTGGAGTAGATGGCTACCCTGGAACTCCTGGCAAGAAGGGAGAAGTAGGTCTTCCTGGTTTTCCTGGAGCCAAAGGTCCACCTGGAGATGCAGCATCTAAAGGAGAGAAAGGTGAACCTGGATTATCCGGATTAGTTGGTCTTCCTGGAAATCCTGGCCAATCAGGTTTGTGTGTATATTTTTTCAATTTTGCAAATTTAAAACTAATATATGAGATTTTAACTTTCTGAAAAACAAAAAAATATTAGTATAATAAATTTTTTACCGCATGGGCAGTGAAAACTTTATATATTTTCTGGAAATATGTTGTGGACAAATATCAAATTCAAGGAAGTAATTCTCTAATTTGACTGACAGAATTATATGTGTCCAAAATTCTTAAGAAACTTTTTGTTTTCGTCAAATATGCATATCAATTGTCATCCAGTAGCTACATTCTGCAGATAAATGCTACTTGTATTCGCATTTTATGGCAAGATATATATTACATGAAATACAAATTCCAAACAAATAAATATATTTTTAACTAATACTATTGTTATACTATTGCAACAGAACTATAATGAATGAAAACTCAACCAAAACTGTTAGAATTTTTGTAAGTGGATTTAATTTAAAAAAAATAAATTATATCTTTTCAAAATTACCAACAGCTTATTTAAGAAAAGTAGGTAGTGCATATAGTGTGCTTGTACTTAAAACACTTTCATAATTAAGTGTACAGTTTTTCTGTTTGGTTCGTAATACCATTGTGGAATATGAAATTTGTTTGTTACCTTTTATAGTTTCTTAATATGTTGATAAATAGTCACTTTAATGTAGAATTTAGTTTGTACCTCATAAAAATGCAGGTCCGTAGCCCTGAAGTACCATTGTTGGCTAGCAACCAGAGTGTAGCGAGTTTGAATACGGTTGATACAAGAGACTTGACAAAAATGTTAAAATGCAGCGAGCTTATGATCAGAGGGTTAACAGATTCGCTGCGAAGTAACAATATGCCCTCCGAACTTATTTCCAATTTCTACAGCATGTATACAGGACTTGTGCCCATTAAATCTGATTGGAGTTCAATGTCTTGACGCCTATTGAGGTTGCTTTGGGTGCTATGGCAGGTGTTGTCCTCATCATCCGATCATGGTTTAAAAGTATGAGGCATTATTCCCGGGTGTTTCCCTTGAGATAGGCCCTGAACTGTCGTCAATGACCCAATGTGCAGCTGTAGTGCGACTCTAATTAACCAAACTAATTGATATTAATGCATTCCTTGAATAGGTCTTGATGGTTTCCCTGGAGTGAAAGGAGATCCTGGACTGCCTGGAAGAGGATTACCAGGTCTGCCTGGACCACCTGGAGAACGCGGCTTAGAAGGCCCACCTGGACCACAAGGGTTGCCTGGATTCAAAGGTTTAGGTGGACTTCCTGGATTTTCTGGAAATAAAGGCGAAGCTGTAAGTGAAAACTATTTTTTAGTAGTAAAACTGCACATTGTATTTTCTGCATAAAATATTTTATGTCCATAATATGAAATGCTACATTTAAATGATTTCTTTTATTGTTTGTTGATAACAAAAAATATATTCTTGGGGCAATTTTTGTTTTCCTTAACTTTTTATCAATGAATTGCTTTATTGTTCTTTGATATAACTAAGCAATATAATCTCATATCCTTTTACTAGGTAAATAATGATATTTTAGGACTTTTCCTATACTAAGGATTCTAAAAATATAGGTTCAGAATAAAATGAATCCACAAAGCAAAGTGGGTTATTATTATTGTTTTTATTCTAAAATTACTTTAAAAAGTATTTAGTAACTTTATTTAATTTTCGAATTCTTAATGTATCCAAAGATGTATATACTTATCATAAGAACTAATACTAACAAAAAGTAGAAAAGGAAAAAACTATTAATTTTGTAATTAATATGTATTCTCTCACAACTTTGCCACATGTTAGATTATATACTTATAATAATAATGATATTTATATATTTCAATAGCTAAGTTTCAACTTGGTACTCTTAATCTTATTTAAAAGCTGACAATACACTCTGAACTTACTTAATTCAAAAGTTTATTGCATGTATGTTGGTTAATTTGTATTGACACTCCATATCGTTTCTCTTTTTGATGTCTTCATATAGGGATTATCAGGCTTACCTGGCTTCCCAGGGGCACGAGGGTTACCTGGAACACCAGGCTTACCCGGATTCAAAGGTGATTCTGGATTCCCTGGAATTCCAGGTCTGAAAGGTGATTTGGGCGAGCCTGGACTTCCAGGTCTACCAGGTCCAAAAGGAGACAGAGGCGATTTCGGTGCTCCTGGTTTACCTGGTTTGGATGGTTTCAAAGGAGCAAAGGGAGATGGCGGTTACCCTGGACCTCCAGGTATGGATATTGGAATTTTTACACACGTGCAGAATTAGATATTCTCAAAAAAATGAAAACCATGTATAAAGTTATGAAAATTTCTGGGAAAATATCAATCATTTAACATTTCTAGAAAAGTGTGTTAGTTTTTGAAAAAATTTGAATTGGTTTCACAGCATTTTGTTTCAATGCAATTGTAAATTTTTAGTGCATGATGTGTTAAAATATTAGTCATTTTCATACTTATTTTTCTTTGTTTTTATTGTTTAAAAAAATCAAAAAATATAATAATGGATAAAAAAGATATTCTATAGAAACTGTTGTGAATTGTACGTTATGTTCAAAAACTCTAGCTTACTCATATTATTTTTCCCTAATTTTGGATGCAGCCTCCTAATCTAATTGTGTTTATACTTTCATTAGCATTATTTAATACTGAACTGAAATACAACTTTTTTTTTAATATAAAAATTTAGTGACTCATGTTTTTTTTATTATTATTTCATAGGGATTGCCTTAAACAAGACTATTAAAAAACTTACTAAACTAATTTAAAAGAGAAAATCTAAAGATTAAAAAAAAATGTGTTAAAATTAGCCTTTTGTTCTCAATAGGTTGACCACAATTCTGATTTAAAAATGTCAAAGCAAATATTTTATCTAATTTGCTACCTTATATTTTATTACCCAAATGGCATTTAAATAAAATGTGAAATTGTTTTATTTTAAGTTAAATCCTAAAATCACACTTATTCAAAAAACTGCTGAATTAGTTTTGGGGTCACTAATTTGTAATTTTCTAAATTTAAAATCTATTTTTCTTTTTATTTTACAAATGCTCTTTTTATCCCCACTTATCCTACTATGCTTCACAATCACACTTTTCAAAATAGTAAATAACCGAATCCATAAGTATTAGTTATTATTTTCAATACTTAACTATTTTAACCTGCTTTTTCCCACTTGGTTTTTAGGTGATAGGGCTGATAAGGGAGAAAGAGGAGAACCTGGCTTACCAGGCATACCTGGTGCAAATGGACCAAAAGGAACAAGGGGCTTTGATGGCATCCCAGGAATACCCGGTATGCTTGCTTAAATTCATGTTTGTGTCTTCCAATGAAAAATATTTTTTGCATTATGTTGAACTAACAGGGCATTAATCTTTTTAACAGGTGAGAAAGGAGATCGTGGTCTATCAGGATTAGAAGGAATACCAGGACGAGAAGGTTTAAGAGGACCACCAGGTTAGTTAACCTAAAGCTGCATTTTCAGTGCATATTACTAGTTAAAAATATATATTGTGGAAATAATAAATAACTCACATTTTATTTAATGTGTGTAATTTAAAGTGATTTTTTTTTTAACGCTGAAAATAATTTCTTAAAAAATAGTTCACGTAATGAAAGAGTTATTTATTTTCCCTTTTTTTTTTAGTGAATTGTAGTATTTGAAAGTTGTTATGAATTATGTTGAAAGTTATATTTTAATTCCAATTTATCCTTGCTTTTAGATTTTCATAAAAATAAAAATTTAAAAAATGTGTAATTATAAGATTGGGATAAAATAATACAACAATTAAATGTATGATTTTTAGAATTATTCTTATTATCTTTAGTTAAATTTCTAAATATTGTATGTTCCAAGTTAAAAAGTTCCAATTGTAAATAAAAAGTCCCAATAAAAAGCATTCTGACAGTTACACAGAATGTAATCCCAATGTTAAAAAATGCAATTCTATGTTCAAAGAAATTTAATGCAAAAGTTTGAACAAATGCAATGCAAACGTTTAAAGAAATTCAATGCAAATGTAAAAAGCAATAACCTGTTTAATAACGATAATTTTTTCTGTTCTATTTATATTATTATTATTATTTTAAATAAATTTAATGATGTTATTGGACTCAACACTGCTATGTATTTTACAATACTATACTGAATCAACTTTCTTTTGAAGATATAAATGTTATTTGTAAAGAAATACATTCTTATATTCTTGTTTTTAATAGGTGAACCTGGTTTACCTGGAGTTACAGGACCACCAGGTAGACCTGGTTTAGGATTGAAAGGAGATCGTGGATTGCCTGGCAAACCTGGCTTAGATGGTTTCCCTGGTATACCAGGACCCAAAGGTAAATTTTTGTTAACAGTGCATTTGTATCCAACATACAATATTACTTTCTATATGGTGAATACAAACGTTTTTCAATGCACAAATTAATGGGAATATTTTTATTTTATGCTCTTACATTTTGTTCTTTATGTATGATAACATTTATTTAATATCTGTAACAGATGTTTTGTTTAAATGATTTCCATTCATTATTTGGTTAATATCATATTAATTAATTTCCCAAAACACAAAATTAAATAACTTTATTACTTTTGTAGGTGAATCTGGCTTCCCGGGACTTCCAGGTGTGAGAGGATCTGCGGGTGACCAAGGCCTACCCGGTTTACCTGGTCTGAAAGGCGAACTTGGTCAGCCAGGCTTCCCAGGTGCACCAGGAAGAGACGGATTCCCTGGTGTGAAAGGAGAGAGTGGATTACCTGGTTTTCCTGGAGCAAAGGGAGAGAGGGGACTGTCTGGTTTAGAGGGACCGCCTGGTGTGAAAGGACCACCTGGATTGCCAGGTGAATTTTTTAAACATTTGAAATGTATTCAATAATAACCATTGCAATGATTTCACAATTTGAATTCTGAAAAATACAGACTGTAGGGGGAAAAGATCAACAGATCTTCAATTTATATTAATTTAAAAATAACGTTTTTGATTAAATTCAGTTTAAAGAGTATTTAAAAAGAATTTGGATAATATTGAGTTAATTTTCTTAAAGTTTAATGATATTTTCATTCTGTTCAAAATTTAGTATCTCATGTAACCATTTTCATTAAATGGGTGCAACTAGTACTTTGGTGTAACTAGTAAAAAACACAAAAACTTAATTTCCCTTTTCCTTATGTGAGTGGGATGTTGAGTATCATTTTGATGTGAAATAACTGTAGCCTTTTCAAAGAAATAATTGAATAATTAATTATTGAGTTTTAAACTAAAAAAGTGCGTTATTGGAAACTGAATGATCATCTATAGCTACCTCTATATGTCTATTGTGCTTAGACATTCTTTTATGTACAAGACTTTTTTTTATAATTGCATTCATACAGTCCTACAACCAAATATATATTTGTGCAGTCGCAGAAATATACAACTTTTCAATTTAGATTCTTTTATAAAAACTATTTAATTGTTGCTTAATTGTTTTATGTAAGATGATGTTTGATATCTTGGTAAATAATACCCAGTAATAATTTTTAAACAATTTACATTAAACAAAACTTTTTTTATTAAAAAAAATAGAAAATTGATATATTTTATCAAACAATAATGCACACTTAACGACAATGTAAAGTTAAAAAAAAATTCTAAATTGCGCTAAGGACAACTGTATGCGAAAACATACTACATATAACTTACCTTAATTTAGTAATAATTTCTTTCCTTATTAAAATGTAAAGGTCGCGATGGACTGCCTGGTTTACCTGGATTCCCTGGTGCAAAGGGTGACGCTGGCCTACCTGGACAACCCGGTTTCCCTGGACTGAAAGGTGATTCTGGATTCCCTGGTGTACCCGGCTTGGATGGACCTCTAGGTAAAATATGAATAATGTTCTTATTGTATCTTTACGATATATTGGTTCATTACCTAATCAATTTTTAAAATTGTCTTCTGTATATCTCTTATTGATGTTTGATTATAGAATGCAAGTTGAAGCTTATTTAGATGTTTATCAATTTTTGATCAATAAATAAAGGTCAAATTTGGTAATTATGGTCCAAATAATATACTGTCCAGTGAGCTCTTTTTCTAACTATCAGCGGATAACTCAGTATCAAAGGCTTCAAATTGGAATTGCTTGTACTATATTTTTAAGTAAATACTTTAAAATTTAATAGTTTATTCAAATTATATGTATTTTACTATTTACTTTTGAAATTATTTAAGTTTGAATTGTTTTTATCTTTTTTTACTTAATTTAAAAAAAAAATTAGTTTAACGTTTTTACCTATTATTTGAATCGTCAAGTTTCAGAGTGGTTTTAATTTAAAAGAATTTCATAATATTTTTTTTTTGTATTAGGTGAGCCTGGATTACCTGGTCCTAAAGGAGAGAAAGGAACATCACCACCATTAAATCTTTTGAGGGGACCTAAAGGAGAACGTGGTTTCTCAGGAACACCAGGAGAAAATGGTCCACCAGGACCCAGAGGTTATGATGGTGCACCAGGTTTACCAGGTAAAGAGCCTTTCTTAGATATTAAAAATATATTTAATAGGGATATCTTTAATGATTTATTATTATTGGTATGTTTTGATTCCCTGTATTAATTTATTATTTGATTTTTAATTTATTAACTCTAGTATTGAATAATGCAACTTAAATGTGTAAATTCATATAAAATTGAAAGAAGTTTTCCTAAAATTTATTTGACCACATTTTATTTCAGTGCAAAAACGTTCTCAAAACTGAATTGAAGTTAAATAAATCTATGTATAACAAAATTCAAACATTGTATCTTATTAAATAATATACAATTTAAGTGTAAATATTGTATAATTTAAATGTCAATCATGATATATTAGAAATGTTAAGATCTTTTTGCATACTATATTTTTTTTGAGTTGGCATTCATAAAACTTAATGTTTTTATTAACATTTTTAACTGAAATTTTTTCCTATTTAATTTTCTTTTTAACTGGTAAGTTAAAATAGTAAATTTTTTTTTAAAAATGTGTTAAATGTAACCTATTTTGGAAACTGATTTGTAAGTAAATTGTTTCAGGTTTCAAGGGTGAACATGGCCGGGACGGTCAACCAGGCCTTCCAGGTCTCCCCGGACCAATTGGCTTGAAAGGTGATCGAGGTGTGTCAGGCCTACCTGGAACTTCAGGTTTACCTGGAGCCAAAGGACAACCAGGACCTGCTGGATTACCAGGAATACCCGGTGGCGATTACTTAATGGGCATTTTGCTTGTGAAGCACAGTCAGTCAAACTTCGTACCAACGTGTCCAAATGGCATGCAAAAGCTATGGGATGGATACAGTTTACTGTACATTGAAGGCAACGAGAAATCTCATAATCAAGATTTAGGTAAACTATTGATTTTAATATGATATCAAGTTGATATACAAGAGTTTCATTGGGATTTTATTTTTGGGAAGTTACTTAAATTATATGCAATTAGTCTTTTTATGATGCTTTTTTGTACAACATAAAGTGCCCTCAAACAAAATATTTGAGGTATCAGATATAGCTACAATGTTTCCATCCTAACAACCTACCTTTTCACAAAGGATTAATTTTTATCTTAAGCAAGTATTTACCTGATGGCTTAATTTCTATTAATTAGCACAATTTTATTAATTTTGTAAACCCTTAACTTTGAACGAGATAGCACAAACAATATAATATTATAACAAACTTCTCAAATACTTATAAGTAATTTTTTTATGTTTTTTCAGGTTTTGCTGGATCTTGTCTCAGAAGATTTAGTACAATGCCTTTCTTGTTCTGTGACTTTAACAGTGTGTGCAATTATGCAAGTAGGAATGACAAGTCCTATTGGCTGTCCACAAACGCCCCCATTCCCATGATGCCTGTCGGGGAGTCTGTCATCCAAGAGTACATCAGCAGGTGCTCTGTGTGTGAGGCGCCAGCCAATGCGATAGCAGTTCACAGCCAGTCTCTCAATATTCCTGACTGCCCCGCTGGATGGAACATGCTCTGGATAGGTTACAGTTTTGCTATGGTAAGTAAAATATACCTGCTTTCTTTTACCTTACAGTTTAACTGTTTAAATACAAATAACATGTTTTTTAAAAAAATTAATGTATGTATCTGTGAACAAGATAGCAAGAATGAGTTATTGATTTAACAACTGAATTAGGCATGCAAGTTAAGTTTGTCTGTCGGACATGGACATAAATGATTTTTATGGAAACTTGATTTTCATCAAAATTCATTCTGATTTATTTCTCCTACATTTGTTTCTGTTTTGTGCTTCTTCGTAGAAATTCTAGATTTTCACCTATAAAAATAATGAAATTGTTTATTTAACCTATAATAAATTATGATATTATTACTCCGTATAAATAAACTTTGAAATTTATTACACTCAAACCTGTTTTTGTGCGGCGGATAGGGACCACATAAAAAAAGCGCATAAAAAAGCCGCACAAAACTTCACAAATAGCTATAAAAAATAGTTTTCGCAACATAATTTTTTAAAAAATATGCGGTGAATAGGGACCACATTGAAAATAACTGAAAACCTTACTACGTAACTAGGAATTGCTTTTTTAAACGATAATCAAGACACGAGGCTTGGCAGCTACTTGGAATCTTGCCAAACCTTTTGGAATCTGATTTAGAAAATACAAATGCGAACATTTTTAAATATTTTATTTACATATGTACTTATTTTACACATACAAAACTTTTCAAACTTTTTTTTATAACCATTATCCTTCGTAGTCTGACAATATGCAAACTTTCTTGTAGTAAACTGATTCAAAATCACTTTCGTCACTTGAAGATACTACCTCGCATTCGTTTAGAGTTGACTTTTGTTCAGTTACCATGTAGTCGGGGATCAGTTTTTGAGACGACTGCTGTTTCACTAGACCCTTGTATATGTCTCGGTAGCCAGATAATCAATTATGTTCCAATTTGATTGAAATTTTCATATACCGCACACAAAAAATCACACAAATAAAAAATCGCTCAGAAAAAAGACCTCACAAAAACAGGTTTGAGTGTATTTTTAATTTGATTAAATAAAGAAATTTATAACTTACATACTGATCCATAATTAACATATTATTTCACATTAAAAATCTGTTCCATTTACTTAACTTTATAAGTGAATATTTAATTTTTTAAAAACAATATGAGCAATTAAATAATTGGTTTTTTATTCAATTTCAGCACACTGCTGCTGGAGCAGAAGGTGGTGGACAATCGCTTTCGAGTCCCGGAAGTTGTTTAGAAGACTTCCGTGCCACTCCATTCATAGAATGCAACGGTGCCAGAGGAACATGTCACTATTTTGCCAATAAATTCAGCTTCTGGCTAACGACCATCGATCAAAACGACCAGTTCTCGCGTCCTGTCAGCACAACTCTCAAGGCTGGGGACCTGAGATCACGCATCAGTCGCTGCGCAGTGTGCCTCAAGAACACGAATAACTATGACACAAATTTTTGAGAGCCTTTAATGTGAAAATATCAATGGTGCTATAGTTGTGCCTTAGAACAGCTACTTCACTCTATTTAAATAAAGCAATGCACAGTATTACACAGACATTTTAAGGCTGTATTACTGGTGCAAAAAAAAAATTCTTGAAATTTTAATATTTTTAGCTTTTTATTACACATTGCATTAAATTTTCCAAAATTTATTTTATTATGAAAATTATCTATATGTTATATTTTTAAAGGCTTGTTTTGAAGTAAAAAATATATGTACCTTTTAACTTATAAACAATGTTGTGTCCTGCAAAAGTTTTGTACAAGTAAAAAAAATTACTTGTGATGCTTCTCTTCATTGTGTTTATTGCTTAAAAATGTGTTGAATATTTGCGTGATTTCGCACTTTTCCCGACTGATACTTATGTGCAATAATGAAAGTAATTTACTTATTAAGTAAAGAATTTTTCACTCAGATCTCATGCGGAATGCAACTGCCTGTAACTTTGCTATTAAAAGATAATGCTGTAAATTTAACTCTTTTATAAATTCAAAAATCTTTCTCATTTGTTTAAAAAAAGTATTTAATTTATACTCACTAATAGTTGTTTTTATCTCAAAATTTAATCTACTTTCCCAATCAATTTTTGTAACTGTTACTTATATTTAATTTTTTTTCCATATATTTAGTGAAATTTTATTGGCCTTGATCTGCCTGTACTATTTCTGTGTATTGTATAAATATGTACTTAAATTTGAATGAAAAGGTTTTATTTTATTTTTAATAAATTTTAAATAAACTGTACCCTATTCTAAAAATATAGTAAGTTGTAGTTCTATCTATATTGAGGCTGTATTTAATGCTTTATTGGGTATAAACAGGATATTTCATCCTTACCTTGTGCCATATTATTGGAATATTTGTTTTTACTTACTGTATTTAAATAATCTTAAATAGTTTTTTTTAAGTTCATTGGTTGATATACTCAATGTTTAACAATTCAATTTTATTTACGCAGATCTCAATATTCATGTGTTTAGTTATGAATATTACTTTATTTATATTCAAATTTATTTTTAAAAATTAAATAAGTATTATATTAGATTGCTGCTCAAAAGTAGTTATTAGTTTTAATTATTAAACTTATTAATTTTTTTTTTAATTTAAGTAATCAGATGTCTTATAAATTGGCTAAGTACTTTTTTTTCAAGTTAAATACTTTTACTAAAGCTTTTTCATACCTAAATTTTCTAACTACGACTTAAACTTGTACTTACATAACAATTTCTCTTGTAAGTAGGCATATTTTATTTAGTATATTTTTGTATGTATATATAAATTATTTTTCCTCACATACTTGCTCAAACTTTTAAATTAGATGTCATAAAGTATGTCACTAAAACTATTTAAAAAGCTGACACTGCCAAATAATACTTGAGTTTTGAAACCCACATCAAGAAGCTGACTATCGCATATCACTGCCATCTTTGAGTCCTAGTCTCATCTTTTTTATATTTTCTTGTGTAAATTATCTGTTATTTTTAATTGATATGCTGCTAAATGTAAGCTTCTGTGTTTCAATAAAAAGTAAATTTATTTTTAGGTTTTTACTAAAATAACAATTATGTGCTTACTCATAAAAATACTTACGATCAAATTCGCAAAATAAATATATTTAAGGTGCCAATTTACAACCTTTTCTTAGATTTTATAATGTTTTTCAGTGATTTAAATAATATTTTAATGCGATTGAATTTTTTTTTTAAATCATGCCTAATGACATTATTGAATAAGCATTGATATCCAGCCATATAGTTGGATTATGTGAACTTGTACTTACATAACAATACTTTCGGTCTTTTTTCTTGACTTATTTTGAAATGCTAAAAAGATGCATCCAGAGTAAATTTATTTTCAACATACAATTTTGTTTTTTAAACTTAAAATAGCTGATAGCATCGACCAGGAAAATATTCAAGGTAAATTAAGTTTTTATTGTTGCAAAAACTAAGATAAAGCACGAATTGGCAATATTGAGATCGAAACAACCGCAATTGACCGCTTCGCTTGTCAAAGGTGCATATGTCAAGTATTGTCTATTTTACATAACACTAAAAAAAATTATGCTGCTTTCAACAGCCCAAGTTAAAGAAATTCGTCGTTTATATTCAAAGCTGTTTTCATAAAAGTATCCTTAATACATAAAACGGAAACAAATCTACTAAGAATATTCTTTAAGGGGGAAAAAACCGGTTTAATAGAATTTCTATCGCGCAGATTTTGCGTTTTGCGCAATATCAAGCAAATGTTCTATTTTTTTTTCTTTCTAATTCTTCCGAGTTCTTTGTTTATCATTCTCAAATATAATGAAGTTGGGAACTAAGAATAAGTAGCCAAAATAACGTTCTTATTTGA
Organism: Troglohyphantes excavatus; assembly: GCA_963932185.1. Classification (NCBI taxonomy): domain Eukaryota; kingdom Metazoa; phylum Arthropoda; class Arachnida; order Araneae; family Linyphiidae; genus Troglohyphantes; species Troglohyphantes excavatus. Next base: position 52,921,225 of record OZ010666.1, read on the forward strand.
TATTTTCTACTAATAAACCCACACGATTCACATAGTTAGAGAACTCCTCGCGTTAAATTTTATTTATGATTTTTTTTTAACAAAAAATCGAACTGTATGAAACGTGGCTGTGTCAAAGCATGGCCTAATGGGTTTTCCCAGAAACGTCATTTCAGCAATCTGCAGAAATAGGGATTAGTCGCCTATTGAAGGAAGATAAACAAGCTGTTTCGTCTGAAGCCGCAAGCCTCTATTCACACACCATACGTGCTTTATTTCAAGTTTTTATGCTCATCGGTGCCTAATTTCCCATCGAATGATACCAAATTTATGTCAATGATGCTATTTATAATGTAGTATTTTGAAAGCATAACATAGTGTTTCTATCTTGATACGCTAAGTAGCTGATTTAAAAATGTTCTAAATAAAAAAAATCCTTATCGCATTCTGCAGAATAAAATCTTCTAGGAAGATTCGTAAAAAGGCTTAAAACGGTTTAGGAGAATTTTCCTCGTACACGTTTTGCAGTTTGCGCAATACCAAGCACGTGTTCGCTTTTCTTTTTCTAATTGTTTTGAATTTATTTTTTATCACTTTCGAATTTAATGAAAATGGGAAAATAAGAACAGTAGCTAAATTAACTTTCGTTCTGAATTTTAAGTTCTTTTTGTACGTTATTTAAATTTGTCACTGAGCACAGTTTCCTTAATTATAAAGCGTTATACCAGCACATCAGTTGCTTTACATTTTATTATACACAATTGTTTTTTTACAATTTTATTTTCATTTCGAATGAGATTTCAACAGTCATTTAATTGGAACAATAAAAACAGTATGGAGCATTTTCTCATTATATTAAATAGGTCATGAGAAATATTTACCAATGGATAAAAATTATATTGACACTTCGTATCTAATATAGAATATGAAAATGAAGAGTTATTTTTTTCTGATAATAAAAATTATCCGTAATCATCAGCTGTATTGCACATGCAAGAATAAAAATATAAATTTCAAACTTAATATTTAAAAAAAAAAAAAAAAAAGTGTGGCTGTGTCGGAGAACGGTTTTACGAGTTAGTCCTAAGTTTTACGAAAAAGCAGATTTAGAAATACGAATCGATCGCCAACTAAACAGATGCCAACAGAGGAAAGATACCCAACCTGTTTTGTCTGATTCTCAATACCCAACCCCATCCACGCCCCGCGCGAGGTTTGCTCTATTTTTCACGATTATGCAAGAATTGAAGCTTTAATATCCTATCAAATGACACAGAATTCATGCCAAATGAGATATTTGCCACGGATTTATAGTGTCGGAATGAATCCCTGTATAAAATTCCGCGTAGGTACAGATGTAGTATAGGACATTTGGCGCGCGAGGGTTTTTTGGCGTGTTTTATAGCGGCGATAAATTTATAGTATGGCAACCCCATCTGACAATGTTGGTATGTTCCGATTCTGGTGGCGACTTTCAATCTGGCAACCCTATGACGTCATAGCGCTGTTTAACGGCAATTTTTCGTCGCCAAAAACAAAAACGCGCCAAATGTCCTATTTTACATCTGTTCCACAGCGTAATATTATGTTTTTTTTATAACGATGTAGATTCTTTTAAAGACGTTTCACATCAAAAGCCTCTTCGATTTATACGATTGGCAGACGTTCAAACCATTGCGAAAATTATATATATTATGTGGTTTATTACGATCATTTTATTACTCACTCGTTCCTTGTTGAGCATATATGCTAAACAGAAAGGGCAACTGCTTTTCTGATCTCGAATGCTTCACGCTTTTCACATTATTAGGTCTCTAATGCGATTTTCGCCTCATAAAACCTTTAAAAAACGCTTCTAGTGAATGGCTTCGTATAAAGGTCACATAGATCCCGAATAAGGAAATTTCCGCTTTTATAATAGTAAAATACCGTGTCATTTATTCTTATTTTTCTTTTCTCACCATTATTGTTCTCTTCATTTGGGTTATTTGGTTCATCACGGGTTAATACTACCCATTTCGCTAACTCAATAAAAGACTATCAAGATTGCATTTTAACGAAACTTGAGAGAAAGTGGAGTAGCGTTTTTTGCTGATCTCAAAAGTTTCGGTGTTAAATACTTAAATTCTACAAGTCGCATTGGAATATCTTTTTAAGGTAATCGAATTGAGTTCAAACTCTACTTGGGGAAACTTGCGTTTCCGCATTTCCATTTCCCATCTTCACAATTTTCTCGAATTAATGGTACAGTGACCTATTAAACACAAAAGTTTTATTAAACAAGTCTTTGAAATTTGTACATCATAACTGTTTACAATTATTATAAAGGTAAGAACAAAATATGTAAATAAAATATTAACATGTTCTTATTAACAACATTCTCATGTACATGCAGACCCGTCGCCCCAATAATCTGGAAAGTTGGGAATTTCAACTTCTAAAAACCCGATTTTGGAAAATTTATACCTGCAAAAAATTAATATTATTAACAAATGAAATCTAATGAAGATTAGAAATTGCCCAATTTGTAAGATTACATTTAAATTAGACCTCAGAAACGGACACTGGAATGGAATATGGGTGCAACAAATCAATGCTTGTGAGAGAACTGTTTAATATTACCTAATATATATTTGTAAAAAAAGTCGATAAGTTGGAACTGGGAATTTTCAGCACCGTTGAGTTGAGAATTTCGAATCGTTAAGTTGGGAAATTTCTTGTTTCAATCCTTTCCTTTTTCAACACTTTCCTTTTTCAAAATTATAATTATTTAAGTTTCGAATTTGATTAATTATACACACGATCCTTTTTTTTAATTCATAATTTTTTTTAAATACTTATTTAGGTACATTTTAAGTATTATAATAGAATTTTGAATATTTTTTAAAAAATAAATTTGAAAGTATTTTTAAGAAAATTTCAATGAAAAAGTATTTGTATTCAAATTTTTTTTTAGAAATCATTAAAAATTTATATTTTACAAAAAATATAAACTACTATGTCTTTAGTAATCCTCCAAAAAAGTTTTAAAATATATTTAAGCAACATTACGATAAAGTATCAATACAATTTTAAAAGAAAAGGTTGGGATGGCACAGTACTGTATGCACTGTAAGGATTGGTTTGTGAATACTTTTTACGTGCGTCTGCTTCTGCTGCTCCTTCTTGCGTCTTCAGTAAGCTTTGGATTTCTCCTCACTAGTGTAAGTCTAGACTTCTTGACATATAATTTTGTTCGTCTTGAACGGATCGTTCAACCTATGTAAGTTTCTTATGCCGCAATTAAACTCTAGAGTGATAATTTGGTTTCACATCGAAATCTTTGATAAATTATCACTTTTTCCAGTACGCAAATTTCACACATATGGTGCATGACCATGCATTAGAAATTTAATATATGACAAATGTCTACTTCTCTTTAACCTATCTATGTTAAGGAATTTAGGAAAATGAATGTCCATTAATTAACTCAATAATATTTTTCTTTCGTTTAATTAACATCAAATTGTTTGATTTTATAATTGCCATTTTCCAATTTTAACCCGGCCCTTTTTTTTTAATTAACGACTGCCCAACAAAGCCACGATTGCTCGTTATAACAGGCCTTGTATTTATTAACATTTAAAAAAAAAAATTATGATAATGCAAGAGTTTCGAATAGCAGCGCTAATTAGGTGCCGGTGCTAGGTTGAAACTAATTAAAAATAGGATTTGGACCACCATGTCAGAAGATAACCTGAACTTTTTACCACTTATCAGCCTAGAGAGGGATATTTTGAAAAGGTTATTTTCTGAAGATGTCATAAGTAAATTTGATAATATTAAGTGTAGACGAGTGCTAATAAATGAAACCAAATCCTAATAAAAATATTATTCTACCATATTTTTTATGATGCAAAAAAATTCTATTTTACTGAACAGATTTGTACAATGTAAATATAACTTAATGCCTTTATGTTTTTTTTTTTTAAAATATGCCTAATTTTTGATAATTGTAATGACATTGTGTTATTTTTTTGGGGGGTTGGGGGGGGGGGGGGGGGGGGGGAATCAGTTGTTTTTCTTTTTCGGAGATTGTTATTCTGTTCAGGACCATTTGCGAGTAAGTGCGATATTATCATCTTTATAGATTCCAAAATTTAATTGTATTGAGACCACACCACGTATTAACTCTACATCCTGCTTTGATGCTGAAGACATTTTTGAATATTAAAAACGCACATAGTAGAGCATAATCCTTGTTTTTAAAAGTAGCCATTATTAAAAAAATAAATCTCAATTCTCAAGTCGAAGTTTGTTTACTTTTTCTCTCAGCTGTGATTGAGACTCTGAAAGGAGAAACCGAAAACTGCCGTGTTGGAGTTGATCGAATAGGTTTGTCACATTCCCTTGGTGATCGCTTACTTGGCTGATAAAACTTTTAGGTATCTCAATTCCTTCTCGCCGCGGTAGTATAACAAAACATATATATCTGCTTTTTCTAACGTACATTCAGAAAGAAAATCAAAAGGAAAATTAAAAAATCATTTTTTTTAAATATATAAAATTAGGTTGAGCTTTTTCCTGAGAGACAAGGAATATCGTATCAATAAATATTATCTCTCTATTTAAAAAAAAAATATGCCCAAGGGGAATTTTCAATTCTTCTGCTGTTATTCAGAACGTATCTTGAAAAGTAAAAATTATAAAATTTCGAAATTAAGTAAATTTGTTAAGACATAATTGATAAATAAGAATATATATATATTTTTAAACGATTATTAGTTTAGAAGTTATTTAATATTAAAATCATAATTGTTAAAATTTCGTTTACAAGTAATTTTGTTGTCCCTCGGGTTTCTGACACACCATTAAAAGGAGAGATCCAATTTTTTTAGGGAATTTAGTAATAGATTTGAACTGGAAATCCAAGATAGTATCATTTAAAATTCGAATTAGTTTTGGATTTATAAATTTTTTAACATTTAAACACGTTCCACTCATTTGAAGTGTTTTCACCCTCATTGTTGCAACGTGATTTCTAAACTGCTATAAGTAATTTAAAATTACATATTTTCTTATTCAAAAAAAATATACTAATATTCGTTAAAACTTCATCTTTCCGTTGTCATAAAGATTATATTTCTATTTTTACAATTAAATAAGATATAGTTAATTAAGCTATGTATTAAAATTAGTGAAAAAGCAAGGTTTTTCGGATATTTCGAGAAAGTTTTAATTTGCGACTTTTTTCTCTCTCATTGTTCCGCTCACATCTGAAAAAGTAAATGTCCTAAAATTATCAAATTGTGCCAGTTTGTTAAGAAATGTTTGAGAAATAAGGTGAATATATTTCTTTTTCCATACGATCAGTATTTTAGACGCTATTTAATGTTAAAGTCATAATTTCAGAAGATTTCGAAAAAAAATCATATATTTTTGAATACTTGTCTTCCAATTTTCAACAAAAAAATAAATAAATAATTTAGAATATGGATTAAATTAAGTGTCTACAAATGATTTAGATCTTTTTTGAAAATTCGATTTAGTTTTGTAGTTATAATTTTTTTAATTGACGAACTGTCTAAAATAATAGACAATTTTGCACGATTTTTCAAAAGTGAAAAATTAAAACTGCTATAAGTAGTTCAAAAATATACTTTTTCTCTGTAAAAAAATATTGTCATGTTCCCAAAATCCTCCTTTCTTGGATGGTATCAAGATCGAAATTCTATCTCGAAAATTAAATTAGATGTAGCTATTTATGTGAAGTATTATAACTATATTTCAAAATGTGACGGTAGGAAAAAGAATAAAACTTCGAACTATATGTATAAGCAAACATTGCAAAAATAATATAATCAATCAGCTGTAATGCAAGTGTAAATAACTGCAAAAAAACTAATACTTTAAAATTGCTAAAAGATTTTTTTCCGCCTAATAATTCGAATTAACGTTAAAGGTGCAGTACTTCAACAAAGTTTCTTCGTACATTTCTTATTCTGTACTTTCTGCCCTTTCAGCTTCCTTTCATTTGATAGCCACATGGGTGTGCTCTACAATATCAGACAATATGTATCATATACATTACTATAAACAATTTGTGTATGGTTATGAATTGAATTTTGCAAGTGATCCAAAGAACGTTCCTTTGACGAACGCGATTTGAAAGATGCATGCATCATGAACATGCAGGAAACGTAGTTGGTTGGATAACACAATAGAAGTTTTGTAAAAAAAATTAACAAAAAGAAAAACCTATCGATTTAAAAAAAAAATATTTAGTCAGTAATTTTGTTTTTAACTTTTTTTTTCAGCTTTATAGCTTTTTTTGGGGCCCCCTTTAACTGGGGGCCATGGACAAGTGCCCCGAATGCCATGCCGTAAATCAGTCTCTATGGCAGGGTGTCAATGATTTAAGTCAATGGGGGAGTTTCACGCCAAGAAGAAGAAGACCGCTGTTCCAACGGAACATGGAGACGTATTCTAGACGCCGAAAAAGTTCCGTAGAATTAGTATGGAAGTACAGCTGCTGCAATATACTTTTAAAGATTTTTCTTTTTAAAATACTAACATGGTATTTCGTGTAGTGCATTCGGTTGCTCTAACACTGTTTTGAAAGCGGATTGTATTGCAAGAAGAGTTTCTTTTCACAGTTTCCCTCATTCTGATTCTAATCTGACGAAAGCATAGCTAGCTTGGATAAAACGAGTAAACTTCGTTCCTACGAAATATTCAAAGTTGTGCTCCGATCATTTTGATCCAAAATGTTTTTTTTCAAACAGGAAGAAATATCAAACGATATATAGAAAAAGACAATTTCACTTAGTTTTTCTGCATATGAATAAATATGTAATAAGCCGAAATTTACTAAAAAGGGTATTTTACTTAAAATTTGCATTGTTAAAAATAAACGATGAACATACACAGTTAAATTATCTCGTTAAAATACAATACAAAGTTGAGTGGAATAAGCGATCGAGCGGAGCGACCAAACCACAGGCTTGTCTGCTAAAGAGAAGAAATCGAAACTACAAGTAGGGAATTCATGTTACTACGTCACGCGAAACTCCCGCATTGATTTTTTAAAAAATCATAGATTAAATGATCGATTTTTTTTAAATAATTAATTAAATCAATTGATTTAATAAAAAAAACCTCAATGATGTAGAACATGCGGTTAAGAAATCTTGTTGGAATTAAAATTCTCACTGGTTGGGTCTTTTTCATGGTCAATGTAACTTTTCTTCCTTATTCTGGTCTTGACACTTGATGTCTAAGGTTTATTATTCACTTGCCCATTCTTATCTATTCAAAGTCCCTCCCTCTCAGCCTTTTCTTTTTTTCTTTACCCCCCTCCCCCGGCCTCGGAGATCATGGGCAGGGCCCGATTAAGACATCGAAGCAATGGAAGCCCGCCTTTAAATGGGGGCCCCATTGCTCTCAAATAGACTCTAGAACGTCAAATTGAACAGTTACATGCACTAGGATTCTTGCCCCTGAATGACATTAAATCGAAAATTTATAATATAACAAAATATATTGATAAGTAATGATTATTCTTTATGTTTTTTCCTTCCAATATTCGAACAAATTTACCACAAGTAGCACATTTTTTACTAAAGTTTGTAATGCATGTTTTTAAGGTCAATTTAGCAGCAAACTATGTTAGGGATGTTAAATATTTATATAAAATGTGTGATTTGGGGGCCCCTACGAAAATGTAAAGTGTCAGCCTGGGCTTCATGGACCTATTCGGTGATCAGGCCCTGATCATGGGAGTTTACCATTATTTGTCTAAAAACCATTTTTTTCCCCAGTTGTACCCGTTGTACCTATAGTAAGAGGATTGCAGTACACCGTGTAATTCCTATAGTAAGGGAGTTGCATTTCCTAATTGCAATTCCTTTCTATCCTATGTTGCAATATGATGTGCACATTGGAGCCATAACCGGTTTGGCCAGGTATGTATGGGTACTATAGGTGTTTACCAGACCCACATCTGTAGCGACTAGTCAAACATATTAAGAAAAATCTGAAAAAAAATTCTGATTTAAATAATAAAATACGATTTAAATAAAAAAAATACGAATTAAATAAATAAAAAAAATCCAATTTAAATAAAAGAAGTCCGACCTTTTAAAATTAAAAAAAAATTAGAAGACATGATTTTTTTTACACTTTTCACTAAATATTTAGATGACGCTATATTGTCAACTCCGTGGTAAATCCAAGATAGTATATAAATTTACTATTTCAAAAATGTATGTGTTTTGTTATTTAAATTCAGTTCGGCATTAAAGTTATTTTCGTATTATTATGCAAGTATAATAATAAAAAAAAATTAACATTTATGTAGGAACGAATGTTTAATATTAATTTACATAACTTTATAAAAACACTAATAAAATTCTTAATTTCATATTTTAAATATTTGTTAGTTTTATCCACAACCTTAAAAACCCGACAGAAAAATAAAGAAAACACACGTGACAAGTTTTAAACACACTTTGGCACACTTTCCTCCCAACTTGGCGAGAACCTTCAACCCCCGTTCTCCCATTGGTCGAGCAGAAACTTTTCTCTCCGGCAACCCTCCACTTCCATTTCTTCCGAGTTGTTTCCCAAACAGAGCCAATATTCGTGCAGAACGGAAAGTTGCGTCGTCACGCGACGGAAAGCCACAATCTCGCGGGGTCAGACGGGCAAAGCAAGGCATGATCCGTTGCTGAAGAACACCAACAACAACCACAGAAGACATTCCCCCCCGTTGTGACTCACAACACAAGTGACAATGTCCCAGCAGCAGCAAGACCTCATCGAACAGAAGGGCCCCAACCAAGTCGTGCACATTCGCAGCGATTCCGAAACCAAACTGGACGAACTCTTCAACGCCGTCATCCGCCCAAAGGATTATCACGTTCCGATGCAGGTGCCGATGCGCCTGCGGAACCTGCCCCCGTCCTTTTTCCAGCAGCCGGAGAAAGGGTCCAAGTCCCCGTCCCACTCGCGGGAGTCGTCCCAGGACAACACCAACTACCCGGGCGTCCCGCCGTCCCACGGGGGGCTTCAGATCCACCACCCGCGGGCGCACTCGTCCCCGGCCTCCCTGCAGCAAGGGTACGGTGGGGCGAAGAGCGGGGGACCGCCGCCCCCGCACCAGCACCTCAGACAGAGGAGCTACGGGGATCTGCTGGATGATAATGCCCCCCTGCCCCCTGGATGGGAGATGGCCAAAACATCAGCTGGACAAACTTACTTTTTGAAGTAAGTGCTTTGTTTACCTTTTTAAGTTTCGTTGAAGTAATGCTATTCAGTGGTATTCCCAAAGTGGTTTTGAATGGGTGTCATAATCCCTTCCATTGGTCAGTAGAAGGCGAATGTAAATACTAATATTAGAGGGATTTTGAAATTTCTGTTCTATAGGCACACATGGGGGGTGCCTTTCTCGTAAGAAAAAATTGCGAAAAATGAAAAGTAAATTTAATATTCATTTGAAAAATAATAAAATTAATAGAGGTTTCGCAAAAATTGAAATAATACAGAATTTTTCGAAGTACAGGCAATAATAGGTATATATAATTTATGTACAAATAAATAAAAATTGGGGCCCCTTTCTAAAGCTTATGGTCCCATGAGAGGGGTTTAGGTTGAACCCTCCTTCTATTACAAATTTCAAGTGTACGCAATAGAAGATAATACTTAAAGTTCTAAGTGTCAAAGGAATTTTCCGCAATTAAATATAGCTCTCATTATATAGAATTCTTTATAAAATAGAATTTCTGTGACAAACTGTGAATTATAAATTGCTTTGTAAGTTTTTACAGTGGAGTAGCTAGGGTTTTGTTTCGAAAAGGACCAAAGCAAGTTTCTCTCAAATAATGTTTTTTTTTAATAATTCCATAAAATCGTAACTAACGTGTCTTTTAAATATGAACATATCAAGTTACCTAAATTAATCTATTTAATAAAAAAATATGTAAAAAGTTAATTTAATACTTTAAAACTGAAAACAGCTTTAATGTTTACCTCAGATAATTATTTTGGATTGACACACTTTGTCCCAAATAAAAAGCGAATAAGTAATCCCATTTCTGTATCTTATTTAAAATTAATATGATCAAACCAGAATTTTACTTCATTAATTTGAGAGGGTAGAGTGATAATTTTTATTGTTTATATCAATTATAAATTTCGTATCAAGGGTTATCTGTATTTTTTTGTCAAAACTTTTAAAATAGTATTAATTTTTTTTTATTAAATTGTTTAAGATAACTTAAATGTATAAAATAAAATATGTAAGGAAAACTATGATTTTTTTGTATCTCCATTTTGTAAATTTAAGAGGCACGCTGAGCATGGAGATCCACTTTTTAAGCCTTTATGTTAAATAAAATTTGTATGTTCCTACCTTAGCAATAGTCTTAACACAACAAGATAGATGGGGCATTCGTTGATAACCTCTTGGAAAATATTCGTTTAGCGTATTATGGAAAACGTTTGTTTTTAAAGTAAATTTCACCAATAATTGAAGATACACATAATGTTGCAATTGCAATGCATCAATTTCAATTTCTCAAGAACCCTATTTCTCTACCTTATTTAAAATTAGTTTGAAAATTGTGATTTCAGTTCATCACTTACAGTTTATAAACAATTCAGAATTTTTACAAATGTAAGTTTTATGTTTTAACAATTTGATTTCCAATGAAAAAAGTAAAATATTTGAAAATAGAACAATTTCTTTATTTAAAGTGAAAGACTTTAATAAAATTACGGGTGTGAGAAGCCAAGAAATACAAGCGGCAGTTTCATAATGTTGTGAAAACGCAGTTTACATTTAAAACTAAACAAGTGATTTTTTTAAGTTGTTGGTTCTTACAACAGTACACATGACAGATATTTACTCTTGCATCCCTTTTTCACCAACATTTCATATGTGTTAACTATTCATAACCACACTTAACGCTTTTTTTTTTAAAAGTCAGTTGCACCCCCCTGGATTATTACCCCCTTCAATTATCATAATATTTAGCAGTGGGGTTATTAAAAAAACGGTGAAAGCAACTTTTTTTTTTTTAAATCAATGAATAATTACAGATATTATCAATTTATTATTTTTTTTACCATAAATATCAAAGTTAATAACTTTTTGTAATAGATACCTTCAATTTCGTATTGTAAAATTATTTCTTTATAAACCATATTTGTTAGAGATCCACTTAAAATGTGTGCATTTAAAAATATATAATTTATTTTTAAATAGTATATGTTTTTGAGAATTGTTCCAAGATTAATTCTGTAAATTCCTCTTTTTACATGCTTTTATTATGATTTACATTCATTAAATGTCGTACTAAATCTCTTCGTTCTCCCGCAACAATTTTCAGAGAAAACGTTGTTTTGACATCTGTTTGATGCAATTTTGAAACTCTTCACCCCCCCCCCCCTTCTCGTCCAAACAACCTCCACGGAACAGCACAGCACCTTGTGTGCAAATATCCATTTCGTCCTTTCATGCGCGCTTATTTGTTCATCTTCGACCTTACTCTCAATAAATCAGATCTGGCGTCCTTGCCCGTGTGATGTCATCCATCTGGCTGAACACACTGTGACGTCACGAAATTTATAAAAGCTTTCTTTTTTTTTAAAGTCGTCTTATCTGCATGCATAAAGTTTTCAGAAATATGGCTTTGTCATGTTGTTTCCAAACGATCTTAAAAGGATATTTAATATTTTACTTGAGGTTCTGAAAGAGTTCCATTTTGAATTTATTTTATTACATTGGAAAGAAATTTGATGTTATTTTTTTAGAATATTTGTACACAAATATTGTATAGTAGCCGCCATTTTAACTTCCCAAATCGGTTGACTATTTTGTAATGCAATAACTTTTTAACTTTTATCTGCATGCATAAAGTTTCCAGAAATATCGCTTTGTCATGTTGTTTTCAAACGATCTTAAAAGGATATTTAATGTTTTACTTGAGGTTCTGAAAGAGCTCCAATTTTGATTTTATTACATGGGAAATAATTTTTATGTTAGTTTTTTAGAATATTTGTACACAAATATTGTATAATAGACTCCTTACAACGATCCCTACCTTCTAACGACCGCCATTTCAACTTCCCAAATCGGTTGACTATTTTCTAATGCAATAACTTTTTAACTTTTATCTGCATGCATAAAGTTTCCAGAAATATCGCTTTGTCATGTTGTTTCCAAACGATCTTAAAAGGATATTTAATGTTTTACTTTAGGTTCTGAAAGAGCTCCAATTTTGATTTTATTACATGGGAAATAATTTTGATGTTAGTTTTTTAGAATATTTGTACACAAATATTGTACAGTAGACTCCTTACAACGATCCCTACCTTCTAACGACCGCCATTTCAACTTCCCAAATCGGTTGACTATTTTCTAATGCAGTAATTTTTTAAATCGTTAGTCGTTACAAACGATATTTTCGTTATAACGATCACCCGTAGTAAAATTACATTTCAAAAGTTGATCATAGGAAAGTTTATAGACTTTCAAAATAAATGCATTAATAAATTACTGAGGAAACCGTTGATTTCGTATTCTTTGATTCCATAGTGTAGTTTATCTGCGGAAGATTCCGGTTAAATAATCCTAGGACCCTATTGAAAGTTAAACGTTACATCGTTGATAAATAATAAAATAATTTTAAGAAAAAAAAAACAGATTTTAAGAAAAATGCACTAAAAAGTGAAAAATTATTAATTTTACGAACAAATTGAAAAAAAATTAATTATTTAATATTAATTTTATACTTGTTACAACGTTTTGAAATTGGTGCTAAAATTTAGATGTTTTTTGTAAATTGGCACCAACTTGTAAAAAGTTGTAATAAGTATAAAATTAATACTAAAAAAATGATTTTTTTCAATTTGTTCGTAAAATGAATAATTATTTTTCCCTATTTAGGCATTTTCTTAAAATCAGTTTAACTTATTAAAGCAAAAATATTTTAATTTTTTCCTTTTTAATTTTAAATATAACAGGGGGCTTTGGCCCTTTCTGTTAATACGTTCACTTGGAAACTCATGTTGTTTTAACTTTTTCTTCACCCCCATATAAGTATATAAGTACATTTTGAGATTATCCGTTTTATTTAACTGCCGGGTGAATAAAATTTCATTGTTGGACAACCTTTTCCCAACAATGAAAATATTATGAAATCGGAGAAACTGTTAAAAAAAAGTCCGGTTAATCGATATTTCCAGATAAATACGTGAATTTTTCTCTATCCAACAGAACAAAAGAATTTTCGGAATCCGAAAATATTTTTTTCAAACTGTTCGGATAATTGAGAATTCCGGATAATTAAATACCGGATAACCGGATATGTTATTAAAAGATGTCACGTGACTCTTGCTCCGCCTACTGCTCGAGTTTTATCTGCCTCCTGCACTCAGTCTGCCCGTGGCGTCTGTTCTAAGTAGTTGACGTTTTGTCTGTGCGTCGGAAAAATGTTGAGTGTACAGAAAGAACAGCGTGTTAACATCAAATTTCTTTTCAAACTTGGAAAATCTGCAAGTGAAACGTTTGTAATGTTGCAACAAGTGTACGGCGATGATTGTTTATCGCGAACACAAGTGTTTGAGTGGTTTAAACGATTTAAAGATGGCCGCGAAGACACAAGTGATGACGCTCGCACTGGCAGACCATTGTCAGCAAAAACTGATGCAAACATTGAAAAAATCGGTAAACTTGTTCGAGAAGATCGCCGTTTAACAATCAGAGCAATGTCTGAGTTGACAGGAATTGACAAGGAAAGTGTTAGGCAGATTCTTCATGAAAGTTTCAACATGCACAAAGTGTGTGCAAAAATGGTTCCAAAGTGTCTCACAATTGAACAGAAGGAACGCCGAAGAATGATTTGTTTTGACATCCTAGGAAACATTGAACGTGATCCCACCTTTTTACAAAATGTTATTACTTGTGATGAATCGTGGTTTTTTACTTACGATCCCGAAACCAAACGCCAATCGATGCATTGGAAATCTCCTGATTCTCCACGACAAAAAAAAGCACGAATGTCAAAATCGAAATTCAAGGCAATGATGATTGTTTTTTTTTTATGTCGAAGGGATTGTACACATTGATTGGGTACCAGAGGGACAAACAGTGAATCAGCATTACTACATTAGCGTCCTGACTACCCTACGTGAGCGAGTACGGAGAAAACGGAACGATTTGTGGAAAAAAAAGACATGGATCCTGCACCAAGACAATGCCCCAGCTCACAATGCGTTGTTAGTGAAGACGTTTTTAGCCAATCACAACATTCCCATCTTAGACCATCCACCCTACTCACCTGATTTGGCCCCCTGTGATTTTTTTCTTTTCCCTAAAGTCAAGTCAGCTTTGAAAGGAACTAGATTTGAGAGTGTTGAAGCAGTAAAAGAAAAAGCGACGGAAGTAATGTATGGACTTACCGAAAATGATCTGCAGCATTGCTATGAACAGTGGAAAATTCGTATGGAGCGGTGTGTAGACCGAGGAGGAGAGTACATTGAAGGAGATAACATCAAATTGTAAATAATGGAAAATAAAATTTTTTTATAGCATCAGTTCGGTTTTTTTCTAGCCACACCTCGTATATATGATAACCGAGCGGTTGTTTGGTGTGCTTTCAGTCTATTAAAAAATAAGTGAAGTCTGTAGAATTGCCCAAGGAGATCTGTAATCAGGGCCGCCCTTTGGGGTGTGCCACAAGTGCCATCTCACAGGGGCTCGTGCTTTGGGGGGGGGGGGGGGGGGGGGGGGAAACGTTGACAAGGAAACACTAAATGTTTCTAAAAAAACCTCTAAAATCGGTATTTGACGAGGGTCCTTTAATTTTCCCTTCAAGAATTTCAATGCTTGTTTTTTTAGCATAAAATCTTTATTTTCACAAATTTCCTGAAAGTTCCTCCTGCTGATTTTTCAGCTGTACAGCCTCATTACTTCAAAATAATTAACGAAATCAATTGTCATTTGGAACTTGTCCCTTTTTTTGCACTTCAAGGTACGGGTTTAATTGTTATGCCTGTTTTTGTTATTGCAACGCCAACAAAAAAAAAACTTTCCGTTGTTTGGCCTATCCGAAGATGTTTCACACATTCGTGAACAAGCCCTAGTCTCAAAAGAAACTAATGATACAGGGCAAAGAAAAATAACTCATTTTGCCGCTCGTATGTTTGGGCGCGACTGATTAATTAGAGAAAGAAAACAATGCCCGTTGTCTTGGCGACCTTTACGCCGGTCACGGTCATTAGGTTTGACTTGTAGATAAAAAAGTGCGTTTTTTTTACAAGGTCACTTGCTTCTGATTTGCATATAGAAATAAACACTATCTTCGTGATTAGTACTTGATAGCTTGATTTCGTGTGTTTCGTAAAACAAGATATTAGTGGATATCAGGTGTTAAAACATGATACCGTGTTTTATTTTTTTAAAAAATGCGTGATGAAACTATCTGATATTTCAATATTTTTGGTCCAATGTTCTCACGTCTATTCAGGTTGCATGGGGTGCTAGCTCGGGTGTTGTCTTCGTGGCCATAGTTTAAAATTACGAGATAGTGTCCCCGGGTCTTTCCTTCTGAATATATCGATACCCCGAACCGTCGCCGATTTTTTCATTATGTGACGTTATTTCAACCAACCAACCATCAATATTTGTAGTTAGATTATCAAACATTTGTCGCAATATTCGATATTTAAGATTAACTTTCGATGGAAAATTACAAATCTATAAGAATTTTTATTTCTTATAAATCAAATTCCATTGGTATCATTTATTGCTATAGCAGGACCTATGTAGGTGGTTGTAGGTAGACTTGACAGGCGTTTCAGCTTAATCCAGATAATTTTACCGTCTGTTTGTTTCGCTAATCCCGAATTTTGTGTATCTATAAAATTGACATGTTTTGTATTTTGCTTTAAAGTTGAAGGGATAAAAAAATTATATATCGATGGATTAGTCCTCGGATCTGATAACAATTCACTAGTATTTCAGGACAGCCACTTTATAACAACAATCGTCAAAGGTTTCTGCCAATTAAAATATATTCTTATTCACCTACCACAATTGGGAACAATATATTAGATTGCAATTCGAGCTTAATCTCAAATTCGTGAAATATGTACTTACCAGATCTGTGTTGTTTAAGCTTTTTTTACACTTATACACAGCCACAAAAAAAAAAAATCTGTTTGGTAGGAAGTCTGTAAATTTCTTTTAAACAAATTGATTATAGATGAGGTTTGAAATTCCAGAATTATCTGAAAGTGCATCTCTTAATCTGATCTGGCGAGCAAGTGAAGTTTCCCTCCCAAGCAAATGAAAGTTGTTCTCAAGCCCACTTCCATTACTTTCTCATTTCTTACTCAATCAGAGAAAATTACCTGAAGTGTCTTTTGTCACCCAAACAAACGAAGGCGTCTCAAGAAATATTTTATCTCCAAAATTGTTGGGAAGATCCTCGATTTCTTGTGTTCCTCAACGGGTGGCGAACTTAATCACCCATTCCAAATGGTTCCGAAGGCAGATGGAAGATAGCATTCGTGAGAACGGCATCCCACCTTATATCGTATACTGTAATTATTTGATAGAGATGGGTGTATCGCATTTTAGCCTTATTTTCACTTAGCTCTGAAAATCCTTTCTCTTAACTTGTTCACCAACTTGCATGCCTTCAGCTTTGTAAGGAAACATAGCATTTGGGATTTGTGCTTATTTTAAGCAAAATTTACGACTGCCCAATTGTTCTTTATCTGCCAGTCCGCTTGACAAAATACCCCTCTTCCCCCCCTCACACACACGCCTTGAGTCCACATAAACGATGTAATCTTTATTGTAATTAGTAATTATCCATACACACCTCCAATTCCTTTAATTTCACGACTGCCATTTTCAATTTATTGCTATTCATTTTTAATTTATGTCTGCGCAATTAAGCTACCACTGCTCATTAGAAAATGCCTTGACTTGGGGATATCTTCAAGAAACTAAAACATTCCATTCTGCTGTTGCCCTTTTCTTCAAAATGAAACCAACACAACTTTTTCTGGATTAAAAACAAAATAAAACAGTTTCGTTACAATTTAATGACATATTTATGTTTTTGTCATCCAGGATCAATGGAACAACTTGTTACATCACAAACCATCTACAGACACCAAGTTCATTTAATAGAATGAATTAGCGGCGCAGAATCTCTCTTCTAAACGCTCTTATTTGAAACAATATATAGTAAACCGCTCTCGAGTAACTGTTGCACTGCACAGTCTTCAGTATGCAGAGAAAGCATCGGGACTTCGCAGCTATTTTTGAAATCAATACCACACTTGGCAACAGAATAAATTTTACCTCGAGTTAATTGCTATTTTTGGAAAAGTCTTTTGTAATAACTAAAATTTTGACGGAAAAAATTATTCAACCCGGTCATTTACAAATCGTTCTTACTATTGCAATTTACATTTAACCTATGGTTTTTAAAAAAATCGTCGTAGCGAAAATTTTTGATATTTAGAGTTGAGACGTGTATCGTGTTTTCGTTATCTAGTGAGTTCTTCGGTCTTATAAGAGACCCAAATGAAAGCTGCGTGTTCATTCGCCGACCTTTAATTAAATAATAATAACTTTTATTAAATATACACAGACTGCTCACTTTAAACTCTAATTGTATGAAATTACGATCACGTCGAGAAAATTTTATCTCGCTTGCATTCTTTAAAATGGCGCAGATCTCTTAGATGAGAGTTACAGAAAGGTTTGCGGTCAGCTCCATACCTGGAGGAAACCTAATTATAAAAATAAAATGCAGGCAATCGGCAGGGCTGCATTTTTTATGGTTGGTCCGGATTCCTTCTAAAATTGCAGGTCCTGTCCAGGCCTTGAGCTATCAACAGCTGTCCATCTGGACGCTTCAACGAATGCAACAAAACTATCCATCAAAGTCACTTTTTGATCACGGCTCTTTTTGATCTTCGGAGATTTCTTTAATTGGTCATGTCCTGGTATCCGTTCAATGACATAGTAAGTGTGCCAGCATTCAACTTGGAGGATTGTTTTAGATGGCATGCACATTTGTTGTGAAATACCGTGCCTTCAATTTGGTGTTTCCAATTTAGAGTGATTTTTGTGAAACACGATTAATTGTTTTTATTTGAATCCAGGACATATTTGAAGTAAGAGTCAGGAAAACATTTTGAATTAGTTTGTGGTGGAGATTGAAATACGAAATTGTTGCTGGAAAATGTCAGGAAATGATTTATTAGTAGCTTTTTGGGCCATGTTTTCTTATAAACTTGCGTAGTTTACAATGAGAATGACATTAATAATTGGTAGAAAAGAAATATTTAAGTTTAAACAGAGTACTTCTAACATATTTGCAGAAGCTTTGAACTTTCTTTCTAATGTGAACATGCGTCTACATTTGCAGCAGACGCGTGGTTTAGCTTACCACACTTTATCCTTTTAAAATAATTTTATGGAAATATTTTTACTTAAAATTACATTTAAACAATTTTGAGACGACAAATGATATAGAAAAATGTTAATGGATAAATAACATTGTTCTTTATTATCGTTCAGTTCATTTACGTTTGTAATTCAGTTATTTAATTAATCTGTCATTAAAATCTTTTTTTCAAAATTTTAAAATAACATTGAATTTTTACTTTCCTTAAAGTCGAATTGCATAACGTTCGTTAGACAATTACAGTTTTCACATGTTCACTGTTTTTAATGTCTGCTCAAGAAATTATTCTTTTGATTCAAGAAATGATTCTTCGATTTAATAAAACTGGTTATTAAGCTGCTTTTATTAAGAACACATAAGATTATGACCAACAACAGTTATTAGGATATTTTTAATCATTTTAAAATGACTATCGGAAACTTGATTCATCCCTTTTCGAAACTAAATTCTGGCCGCGCCAGTAAAGTGTTCGTCGCTGTTGTTCTCACAAGAAAGGTTGCGGTAATGCAAAACTGCAGCGAAGACTTGCAGGGAAAAAAGCAACTTGATTTGTTTTATTTCAACATTGTGATCAGGTTGGTTGGATTACACGCTCGTCGACTATCTGCGCAACCAGTTGGGGGATTTTGGTTTCTAAATAGTGAACCACAACAAGCATCAATCCAAGTCTCTGTGGAATTAGATTCCCCAGCACCTTTCTCATAAAGACGTGTGCAAACATGAAACAAGATCCATTCAAAGGATTTTCGATAAACATTCGACTAAAAATTTAGGTATTGTTTAGAACTTGCGTTAAAAGAAGTTTATTTAAGTTTTTCATATTAATATGAAGGCCGCAAAATACGGTCATTACAAAAAATATATCTCATTTTATTTTTTTATAAATACAAAACAGCGCCACTTTTTCATTTGTTTTTGAAAATTTACCAATTTCAAGAGAACATTTCTGTGAGATTCTTCAAAAGATAGATTTATAAATATCCAATAAAACCACCTAAGATATCAACAGTGTCGTGCTCTTAAATTCAGAACAAATACGCCTTAATGTCTAACAATATCAAGTGACCGCTTGGGCTGTTGGACTATGGGCTTCAAAAAGTGTAGCTATTATTTAAAGTATTAGTACATTTCATACTATGTTTAGTTTACTTCTAATTTACTTACTGGGAAAATGTATACATTAAAGTGGTCTTAAATTAACTATTCAAGAAATTAATTCGATAAAAATAATATATTCAAAAATAAAAATATTTGGCGAGGTTGTCTGATCTGATTGTCTACAAAATGTCAGTTTGTGCAAAAATTTAGGGTCACTCAAATGAGGCTTGTTTGTGCTAAAAAAGTTCCTTAATACTTGAGGTTTGTAACGAAATACGTCAGGATCGGAGGCTTCTATACCAAGGCTTCTCTTAGAATTTCATTGAAGTGTGAAACTTTTTAAATTGACAAGGGTTTTGAATTAAACTGATAAAAACAAACCTCTCAAAAAGGTCCTGCTTTGTAAAAATGCAAAGTCAGTACTCGATAATAAACCTATCAAACCTGTTAAACTGAATCGAACACCTGTTTCGATGGATTCACCGCTGAACAATACACTTCAACTTTATTCTGCCTTATCACACAGCTGATATTGCAGTATTCGCAGCATCGTCATGAAACCGGAACTTCCTTATTACAAAACCTAGGACATGACTGACAGCAAAGTGGCTTTTCAAACACATGCATTGCGGGGCCTTCCAGTTCACATGACGAAATCCTAGGTTTCGGATTCATGTTTGTTTTGCGACATCCTAAAAGGCAAGTACTTTTGAAAGGTACATGGGTTTCCAAGGTTAATCCTCCCAGTGGCATCGTGTGTGTAGTGATTCCGTATGTTAAGTCGCATACGTAAAGTGACTCTTCGTGCGACGTATATTTTAACACATTCAGTGCGACACGGGACCAATTAACTCCGTGCAGTAACTTATCCACAAGTGCGTACGTCACGCCCCCGTACTCTTTACTTAGTTAAAACGTATTCAGTACCCTGAAAATTGCTAATTTGGGAAAAATCATGTTTTCCCTCTCCATAGTTGTAAAAGAATATTCCACGGTAGCAGGCCATGAATCGATTTGTCTACAGATTCATTAACTTATAACGTGTTCAGTGCGGCACTGGACCATTTGACCCCGTGCTATATTTTTTATTGCATTTTAAGAAATTATTATACTTTATAACACACATCCATAATGTTTTCATCCCTATGTAAAGGTTCAAAGCTAAAACAGCTATAGAATTTTTTTTTAAAGTTTACCTCCCACATGCTCAGCTCTAGGGGATAGTTAAGATATAAGGAGTCAGTCAAGCAGTACCGCCCAGAACGAGTTCAGATCAGGTCGACCAATTTTCTCATAGTTTATTGAAAATTGTATATCATCAATAATTTTATGTTATTGAAAGAATTGACTCTTTCCACATATATTAAAAAGAAATCTCATACATTTCCAATTTTTTCATCTTTACAATTTGCGTTTATAAAAATTAATAAAGTTAAGCTCACAGCTCATCCAGTTGAGTATACAGGCGGGGTGAAAGGAAGGGGCTCACTCCCCCTCCCCCATATAATAATTCTATGTCAAAATTTCTATTTATATCCCAAATAACATCTTAAACCTAATTTTTTTTACTATATTATTTATAAAAGTTATATTGATCCTTCCTTAAATAATTGTTAATTTCTTAAGAAATTTATGCTTATAAATATTCTGGGTGTGGAACTAGCGCCAACAAATTGCGTCTACGCTTCCAGTTCACGCCATGAGTGAACATGAATGTAGTTGTTATCGTGGAAACCACTGGACTGGGCCTCATCCTGCAAATTTGTAAATAAGTGGTTTTAGTGTGAATCCACCGGGATCGAAAGGGTTAATGAATGTTTGTCGATAGCCCAAATCAAATCGAAAAGAAGTTGGATATGTGCAATTTTTTTTTAGCCATTTGGCGCTTTTGCTGCAATTACAGTGTCTTTCCATGTGTTGTCTTCTAGTTTTATATCGATACCAGTCCCTGAACTCTCTAAAACTAGCCGATGCATTCGCTATAATTACACCCCACGTGTAACCGTTTTAAACTGCGGTGGTTCACCGAGGGAAGAGGACCAGACCTTGCAGCCGCCATGAATGGCGCCTTTGACTCTTGTCCTCGCCAGCACTGGAAGCCAAATCAAAGGCACCTGGGAGTAAAACGGGGTGTCAATTACTCTTATTCGTGTCAAAGGTGCTAGTTAAATGATTGTGGTCGTGAGCGCGGCGACAGTTGAGTAATCAAACTGATTCAAGAGAAGGGGGCCTTGTTTTGAAGTAGTAGCAGCAGCAGCGGCGTACGATTGCCCCCGTCTTTGGCCCTGCGCCCTCTGTTTTGGCAAACGAGGTTTTTTCCCCCGAGCAAGCACAACGGCGCCACTGCTTTTTAGTGCTATTTTTAAAAAAAGGGGCACACTTTTTACCCCCCTTTTTGTTTTCACGATACTCTTTTCACGTATTCAGGGTTTTGTAGTATTTTTATTTTCCTGTCTCTCTCTCTTATCTCGCGTTATGTTTGGATCGCCTTTTCCCCCGCGCTCTCATGCTCCAAGGAAAGACCCGAACATAGTAGCAAGTTATTGTTTTAAGTCCGGATACATAAGTAATACATATGCTTCAGTTTCTGAAGATTGAGTAGTTGCTTTTCTCGCGAAGTTAGCTAAGGTGATTTGACTTAGCTACCTTAATTGGCCTTAACATGTTGTCCAGTTTTATGTCCTTTCCATCCATTGCTTTAACTCTTTGAGGCACACGATTTTAAAGAAAATAAAAACCCTAGTTGCACAGAATAATGTCTTCAATATCATCTTCAGACACCAAATTTCCCCTCTTCATGTTTTCCATATTGAATATAATGGGCAAAATAATTTTATATAAGCAGCAAATAATACATTTATAAGCTTATAAATTAAAAAAAAAATTTATAGTAATTTATTTTATTTTTTTAATAACTTGAATGATAGAATACATACAATCCCACCACTTCACAGCTTCAAAATTATTATAAAACATCAAATAACATGTTTTTTTTTTATTATAAAACAATTTAGTTTTGTATATTTTTTTTTCTCACTTATTTACGCATTTACCGTTGGTGCATAGCATTGCCAACATAATGAAACACTTTTTTTTAAATATTAAACAGTATGACTATGAGTAACTTCAACTTTTCAAGGTGGGTTAAAATATATCCCACCATGCATAAAAAGCTAAGCAAAAGGTATGACATTTTTTAACCCCCTAGCCCCAAAGAGTTAAAACGCATACCTTTTAAAACGTATTAGCTTTCATTGTTGGAAGTAGTGATATTTTTGAAATAAAATTACAAAAAAAAACTGATTTTTTACTGTTATTCCCCATTTTTATATACAAATCACCTTTTTTTAAATTTTAATTTGTGATGTAAAGAACTTCGAACAGGCAAGCACCCATTGAGGATTTAGCGTAAAGTTCATCTGATCGAAGAGAAAAATTGTCTCTTTAAATTTAAAATATTAAGTGATACTTTAGGGAGGGATTGTAATTGAAAATTTGGGAGGGAAATGTACTAATTTCTATGAAAATTTTATTTTTAAAATAAGGTTGCAAACGTCCCCCATAGTTGCCACTGCCGCTACTTGTTAAACTACAAAATTATCGATAGCAAAGAGAACTTGAGTACTTTTGAACTTCCGTACCAATTATGGACTTCATTGAGAAGTCGATGATCTTATTAATCGTATCATTATATTTCGTTATCTTGAAAATTTACTAGAATATCTTATAAAGTTGAAGATAAAATACTTTAGGAGCAAACCATTTGATACTTGAGGGGCAGACAGTCAAAACGTGTTTTGTCACATTAAAGGCGATTCGTGGGAAACTTCTTATTTTTGCTAAACGCATTGGTTCGTGTGCAAATCCAAGTTAATTTCTATAAGACATTTCTTTCAGATAAAAAAAATATTTTTAATTCTATAGAAAATTTGGAAGCGAATTCTTTGATATACGAATTTAATTTTCAGAAATTTTGGGACTACAACGTGTTTTGACTGTTTTCCTCTCCACACTTGTGAGTGATAGATTGAAGTACACGCGTTCTTCTGCAGTGTTTGGTACAACTTGTTATTCCAGACCCCGTTACTCCAACCCAAAGGATTATTCATCTCGCTTTGTTGAGCGTGTGGTTTCTAATAATAAGCCCCTCGTAAAGTTCGGACTGCCTTCCCTTTCACAGATTCGGGGACTCGCTTGGCAGAGGTCCTTGGCGAACGTCTTGTCTTCTTCTTCTCCTGGAGCAGCAGCAGGGGCAAGAGGGTGATCAATAAACCCAGAAGTACTGCCGTTGAGTCGTTTCTTTTGTTTGAGTGTCTCCTACAGTGAGAACATCCGTTTTTAGTTACTCCTGCTTGAATACGAGCCACCTTTTTCGTTATTCATCTTGCTGCTGCGCCTTGAGGAACTGAGATTAAATCTGCACCTTTTCTTTTTTTCTTAATCACTTAGTTACTACAAACCAGTGACTTATAATTCAAACGAAGAGTCTTTGAGAATAACTTGTCAAATCGTCGTGTCTGTACTAGATAACTACAAAATTGGCATTGAATGGATTTGTATAGACAGCTGATTTGTAGTTATCCAGTTGTAGTACTGACCAGGGGCGGTTTATTCTCGGGAGGATCAATTAATTATTAGTAAATTTTTGGCTGTTTTAGAAGGTTATGTACTAAACTTCTTTTTGTAAATTTTATATATCATCGTTACAAATAAAAACCACCATTAAATTTTATTATTATTAATTTTTATATCAAACATTAATTAAGGCAGATCTATTAAATTGCTCATAAGGATTTAATTATGGTGTAAATAGTACAAAAGGAATAATTTTTAAGCCCCTCTTTAATAACATATTCTATTTTTCTAAGATATTTACTCTGCGAGCTATTAGGAAAACAAAACAAATTACAGAAGAGTTAAGTAAAGGGGAAAAAAAATACTTATTAAGTATTTCTGTGGTAGGGAAGTTTGTTGCACCTATAATATGTCGTAATTTTTTGTCCTAACGTTGGTGTTGGTGCGAAAGTTCTTAAAATAGGATGGTAGCTCAAGTATTGGCCATATAATTTGTCCATGGTTTTAAATTAGGAGGCAGTATTTTCAAAAGGTAGAATATAAATTGTAGGTAGAATTATTTGATTTTTTTTTAATTCCTTCCAAAACGAAAACATATTCAGTTTAGGTATTATCGGAGGGGCAAGTGTCCCTAATGCCCTACAGCTATAGATCCGCCATTGGTACTGACCGACGAAATTATATTCGACTCTGATGTTCGAGTATTATATTCGGGCACTATATTCGAGTGGACACCGCATCGGAATTGGGATGGAAGAACCTTTGATTTTTTTTGTCCTTGACTACCGAACGAGCCCAAAGAGTCATAAAACTAACAAACTCCTAAAAAACCATCGATTGTTTAAAATGCTTATTTTTGTGTTGTGTTCAAATTTCATTTTTTTTTCAATTTAACGCTTACATTTATAAAGCAAGTAGGTGTAAAAAAGTACAAAAATAATTCGTAGTACAAACAATTAAAAAACTTTTTTTTTAAAGTTAAAATATATTTAAAAAAATAGTTATTTTTCATATTTAACACATTAAACCAGCGGTTCCCAATTAGCATATAATCACGGACACCTATGGACAACCTAAGTTGAGCCTAAAGCAATTGAATATTTATGCATAGCTTCCGCTTCAGGTTCAACTTCGGTTGTCCCCGAGTATAGCTTAACGTAAAGTTGTTTTTACTTTTTGAACATTTAAATAAATTTTCCTGGGCATGCTATTTTACATTATTAATTTTTTGTAATTAATTATATAGAGATATCTCGTAAGCTGTACATCGACTTTGAATTTTTTTTTTGTAAAATGAAGTATTTTTATGAATTTAAAAATTGGGTGCATGTCTAAAATAACTGGTGATCCCTGGACGTATATATACGTTCTTGAGGTAAGAGGGTTAAACTATTACACATTTTTGCAAAGTTATTCAAAACTTATGCGAATTTTTTGTAAAAAAAAAATGTAAGGATTTAATTTGTGAAACATGCATAGTTTAAAATTCAAAATAGTGAGTCATAAAGGGTTTTTATTTAAAAACAAATTGCAATATTTAAGGCATTTTAAAATATATTTACATATTTTTGATCGGAATACGAAATATATCATAAACTTGCATGTGAAAGTAGATATTTCATTCATGACAACAGTGAAATTGACGCGATGACGCATTCTTCGATATAAACTTATCATAAACATCTCGGAGTGTTATCCTCAGAAGATTGACGAAATGACAAACCTGTAATAGAATCTTGCTGTTACTAACGCAGTAAGGAAAAAAAATCTGTCTGTCTCAGCAACTTGCGAACTATAAATAGCTTCCATAAATCTTTGTCTTTACGTAATGGATCTCCTTTAATGTGTTTTGAATCGTGCATCAGCATAGAAAAAGACATTTTAAAAACAGTTAATGTATTTTTTTTGAAACATTTTGTGTTAAGATTTTTTTAATACTTCGTTTATAAACGTGGCTAATTTAATTTTCGGTCGAATTTTCATACTTTAAATTAAAAGTTAAAAGCCGGCGGCATTAAGCTAAAAGGCTTCTTTATTCTAAAGCTGTATTAAACTAAAAGAAAGCTGTGATATATGTCAAATTTTCTTTGCACTTGGAGTTTTTAAAATCATATCCTGTAAGGTCGAAAAAAAATATCTTATTTTAACTTTTGATCTTTTCTATTGAAATTAGAAACGTCAAAAGTTCTTTTCTCTTGTTTGATGAAGTTGGATAATAACCTATAAAAGTAGCTTTCCTTAATGCCTTTTCTCAAGTCAACATCAGTCTTATTTTGAATTTTTATTCTAAAGTGAGATTTTTTTTTAATAAAAATCTAATGTGGCTGTGTTGGAAGTATACTGTTATTCCAGTAGATTATAAAAATAGGAAACGCTCGCCAACAAATGTAAAATAAACAAGCTATTCTGTTTAACGCCCGAGGTCCCATCCATCCATGCTCATTATTTTATTTCTGGATTTTACCTACACACATTCGGTGTCTAATTTCGTATTGAACGAAACAAAATGAATTTCAATCCTGTTATCCCACTTAACGATTCGAAATTCTCAGCTG
Source organism: Troglohyphantes excavatus (assembly GCA_963932185.1). NCBI lineage: Eukaryota > Metazoa > Arthropoda > Arachnida > Araneae > Linyphiidae > Troglohyphantes > Troglohyphantes excavatus. The sequence continues at coordinate 52,947,905 of OZ010666.1, forward strand.
AACTATTCGAAATTCCCAAATCAACAGTGATGAAAATTCCCAGTTCCAACTAATCGATATTTTTCATATTTAAAAAAAAATATTTTAGGTAATATTAAACAGTTCTCTCACAAACATTGATTTGTTGCACCCATATTCCAATGCAGTGTCCGTTCTGAAGTCTAATTTAAATGTAATCTTACAAGTTGGGCAATTTCTAATCTTTTCTAGCTTTCATTTGTTAATAATATTAACTTTCTTCAGGCATAAATGGTCACAACTCGGGGATTTTTAGAAGTTCAAATTCCCAACTTTCAGGATTTCCAGATTATTGCCCCCCCCTCCCCCAAACCCCAGTGCGACGGGCCTGCATAGTATTTCTATTTTGATACACCAATTAGCTGATTTTAAAGACGTTTCTGGCGTAAAAAAATAACAACTTGTAAATACCTTCATATTGAACTTTGCAAGTGTTCTAAGGCTTGCAATGAGGCAAAGCGGGACGTATTGTGGCAAGGGACTGGCCTCAGTCCTGTTGTGTAACGACTGTTTCTTTCTTTTAAAAGGAAAAGTGTGCGCCAGATCTGGTTTTTAATTCATCAAAATCGAAAGCAGCTTCCGATAAGTTGCCAGGGAAAAAGGCATGATAACTAGGTTAAGTTGATAGCGAGCGACTCGAAATTGGGAGCTTTTCATGCGAAAAGAATACAATTTCGTCATTGAGACAAATATTGCGCCACTTTAGGCGCTTTGTTTTCCCTCTCGCTCGTGACTTTTTGCCGGTCTGTGTGCCGTACAGTGATAGGACCCCGCTGCCCAGATACTATCTTTGTTTTAATCGCCAAAACTTTCGCTCCTTTTGGCTCGATTTGTTTACTGCGGATGGGAATGAGAACGATATTTCCTTTTGTTGATAGCACCCACAGAGTTCTTATATATTGTATTAGAGTAATTAACACACAACCCTGAATTTTGACCAAACTTCAGACTAGATTAGGCGAATAATCGCTCCTTTTAATACAATAGTGAAATTGCTAACATAGCCAAAACGTTCCAATCGGAGATCTTTCACAAAAAAGTATACCGTTACGAGTGGGGGGAGGGGGGAGGGGGGGGGAATTTACTTAAGTATTAATATTTGAGGTCGGTGTGTATAAGAATGCGTAATGGGGGTAAATTCAGCATCCCTCCCCTCTTTTTGTTTTAACTTTTATGGATTAAAATTTTGTTGATATTAGGAAAATGCGATATTAAAAGAATAGTTTATGTTTCAGTTATATTTACTATATCAATTGTTTTGCCTGTATAAACTGGGGTTATAGTTAACTTTTGTCAAGAGTTCAATTTCGTATTTTGGTGATTTGAATAAATTTAACTAATAATTTAAAAACAATACAAAATTCGAACTCTATTAGAATAGAAGTCTGCTTATTTACATCCAAGTTGCGTTAATAATTTGAATAATGCGACTGTCAATTTCAGATTACATTGAATTACATTCTTCAACTGAAGGGCCTCATTTCCATACAGATCGAATAGATTTCAAGATCTTTAATGCATGCATAGCCTGTTGGAAAATTAAGTATTGAGTACTTAGTATCTCCGAACTGTTATAGCTTGACCATGACTATTGACCACTATACAATGACCTTTTTTAAAAATTTAAATTTATGGAAGGGGTTTATAGGTTCCGTGATATCCCGATTTCTTATACGCAGTTCCTTTTGAGAGAGTTTGTGTTGGTGCATTGCTGCAGAGAAGTCTTCCAATCTCGCCGAGGTCCCGTCGTTCCCGTGAACCTGCAGTGGACGGCATCCGCGTCAAATTCTCCTCCCAGAACAGGACCCGTGACCCACAGCCATATAGCATGTCCGAATTAGCATAATGCTCGCTCATCCCGACTGTCCCCGCGCAATTAATCTCATACCTGTCGCGCATGCTGAAAAGACGAAATAAAGGTCTGGATCCACCGCCATTGTCTCGCCGCCGCTTGCTAAACTAGATCTGTCAGAACGCGCTGACGTTTTGTCGGAATTGAAATTTATGCCTCAACCCAAATCCAGGGGATCAACACAATGTCCTTTGTGGGCGGGTATCCTTTTTTTTCTTTTCGATTTCGCATCGTTTTCTGGAAATGACATGCCGTTCTGGCTCTCGGGTATCTGGTGTCGGTTTGGTGGTACTATTGTGTCTGCTGCCAGACGTGTTTACTAAGGCTAAACGCTCCTGGAGAAGTGAGCCCGCCTACCGTTGTGTTAAAATTAGTTGTCTCCTTTTCAAAGCCACTAATGCGTACGGAAACGGAAGTGTGTCACACGTATCCCCCCCCTATTATTTTGTTCTTCTATTTTTTCTGAACTGGGCTATAAAAACATCACATATCATATAATTAAATGCTGGCAGAAAATGAAAGTGATATCATTATTGGAAAATTATTTATTTAATTAACTTCTTTATTTCTCCCTTTTATTGAAATATTATACATTAAGTTGCTATAACCTACTATGAATTGAAATTAAATGGTTTTACGTAATAATCTGTTTCTGGAATCATCTCTGGATGTCATTAATTGTCATCCATGATTTATGCTATTATGCTTCAATTAATATTTTAAATACTGCTTCCAGTTTACTATAGTATAATTAAGGTCAGTCTTACAGTCCTTCGAAGTCCTTACGAACTCCTTATTTTCGTTTTATGTTCATAGGGTTCCTTATAAAGTACTTAGAAACTCTTTATTTTTGCGCCAAGTCCCTTTAGGAATTTTCCAGTTACTGAAGGCTCTTGGAAAGTCCTTAAAACGACTATCATTTAAATCCTTAATCCCTATTTAAAATGTAACTTTTAATGTCAATTAAACACACCTTTGTATTTGAGTAGAAAACCCACGGCTTCTTTTACACTCAATAAATTTGAACTTATTGCACCTATTTTCCCCTTTTATATTCATTCACATATTTAATTTTTTTAAATATTTTTTTAAAAATTTGAAAAGTCGATTTTGATTTTAGAGCTAAACTCTTAGCTACAAATGTATATAAATTTTTGCATATTTTTTCAAATAAATATATATATATTTCAACAAAATTTATATCAACAAAAATATAAGTTCCTTATAAATTATGTTTAAGGTCCTTAAAGAAGTCCTTAGAAACTCTTTATTTTTATTTTCTGAAAATGTGTGCCAACCCTGGGGGACGTACCTATAATTTTTATGGGGTGGAAATTTACTTACTGTATGTAACAAAAATCCTATATGGACCTCCAGCATCAGTGTACTCCTTTCCCAGTATAAAAGGATTCAAAATCATCCACTAGTCTAAAAATTGCGTTTTTCGCTCACTAAAATAAATGAATGCTCTAGAAATACTAAATCAGGGTGGTAACATGACCTGGAAAACCGAAAAATGAGGGAATTGTCATGGAATTTTTTAATTTTGGAAATATCAGGGAAACGTCATGGAATTTTTCAAAATTTTACAAAAAATCAGGGAAATTTTCAAATTTGTATCATTAAAACGGCAATTATCGTCTATTATGCCCTCTATTCTGGGTAATTTAGTTGTCAATATTTCCTTTTAGTTCTGAAAAAGAATTAAAAAAAAAGCATGGTTATGCGCATTCTCATATATATATTTTTTTAATGTGAACCACTGCTGAAGGCAAAAGCAAAATGCATTGGACCTTGAATTATAAGCAACATGTGAGGGACTAATGAATATGTGATTTATTGAAGTTTGGAATAGGAAATATGAAGCATATAAAACATTTAAAATTATAGCCAAAAGAAGTAATTGAAAAAACTTGCTTTTTTTTAATTATTTTTTAATTTAGAGAACACTTTTAACTACTATTATGCTTGTCGCAATTGCATAATTTGTGTTGTATCCATAAATTATTATTTTAACTGGCAATAAGTGTTGCTTATAATTTTTCATTCATAATGTAATAGATTTATTGTAGCGTGGATACTTAGTTTCTATACAAAGCATGTATTGCAACATTTTTTAATGTATTGTAAAATCAGGGAAATTTTTGTAACACCATCATGGAAATCAGGGAAATGTCAGGGAACTTTGTTTTCCAGAATTTTGTTGCCACCCTGTAAATACAACTGATGTATAGTTTTGCGCGCATCATTTAGACAACTGAATATAAATGAACAGCCAATCGATAGCCGACTTTTGTTCGGAAAAGTGTTTTGATCCAAGCAGAAAAAAAAAAACTATCAGTTTCTGGAAATATATTAACTCCAGGCGAAATTCTCTTTCTCTGAATCACTTTCTGACTCACATGCGCACTTGCTCAGTCCTCGCACACAAATCTCTCTCGTAAATCAATAAGCATGAGAAGGCCGCATTGAGTCCCGAAACGGCAGTTTTTTTGTGTAACAGCAACGCACCCTGCACGCACAAGGGCACCCGCGAAAGATGCGACTGCCATTGGTGCACCAGAAGGTGAAGTCACATAAATTTCCGATCTTTTTTATTATTATTTCCCAGTGAATGTGTGCACTGGCCTGAGAATGATTTCACAATCCGTTGTTGTTGTCCGACTGATCCACTGTCATTGAGAATTCTCTCGAATCTGGTGAATAGCAGCTCAATGGAAATTGGTTGCGGATTTCTTGAGTTTTCAGGGTGTACTCTGTTCTGGAATTGAGATGTCACTCGGTTTTGTACAGTCAGTGAACATGTATGTCGAAATGGGATTCAAAACAGCATTTTTGTTTACAAAGACCAGAACTAGCCTTTTAGTTTGGCGTGTCTTGCAAGAAAAGCTATATATTAGCATGCCCGTGCGATAATTATCACATAAACAACCCTCCACACACCCATTCGTTAGAGCAAAAAAAAAAAGTTTAACCATCTGCTAGTAGGTGGCAACATCATCAACGGCTTGTTTAAAAAAAAACGTTAAAATTAATTATTTTAAACGCAATTAAAAAAAAAAAATTGATATTTATGAGATGAAAACACGATTTGTCACTGCTCCTGAAAATTCTCTTTGTTAAGATCCATTGAGTACAAGGACCGTAAAAGGGATATTTACTACAGAAATAATATATATGATTATTATATCAGACAATAGTATACAAATACAGAGTGGATCTTCCTTACAACGACTCCACGATATATAGCGACTCCTTCTTTATAACGACTTTTAATTATGTAGAACATTGGTTCCCAACCCGTAATAAGCGGACCACTGGTCCCTAAGAGGGTTTCAAGTGGTCAGTTGAAGCCTGTGTATAAAGAGAATTTTAAGTAGAATTTTTCCACCTGCAGATTTAAAAAAAAAGTTCATCTTTCAATTCTACTCCTGTATTTGCACTAAAAGTACAGATGTTACTGAAATAGATGTAAGCATGCAGTCAAATATCGCTTTGTTATTCGAAAATACACGCGTATTATTAATTTGAAATGTTACCTTAAATTAGGAAGATAGAAAAAAAAATATTATGTTTAAATTTAAAAACAAAATTAAGTTAAATACGATATTATTTCTGTGTAACTAATAATTTTATTTGCCAAGATTATAATATATAATATTTGATTTATATTTAGCACCTAAATAATATTTGACAACTGCATTTTATTTAATGTTATTAGAAGTTTGTGCGTCTAACTTTTAATTTGGCTGTTTATGGACACATTTAAAGGTTGGGAACCACCAAAAATAATAGAGGGGGAAAGATAGGTCCTAGTACATGCACAATAACGCACAAAAGAAGCCCTCAGCGCAGTGCATCTTGGGACACTGTCAAGTTTCGTTATGCGCAGAACTTGAAAACCAGTCGGAGCGCACAATAAAACTGATCGGCGCAATGCTTCTCGGTATACAGATTGTTGCACAGAACGGATTGGTCCCTGGGAACCACTGTTTTCGAACAATCTTTGTTATAACGACCTTTTCGTATAGTTCCCGTGAGAGGTTATTATGAGGGTCTACTGTACCAAAAATGTACTTATACTTTCAGCAAAAGATAGGAAAATATACCGTATACAAATTATTTCGTACAGTTTGGATTTTGAAAAAATTTAGTCGAATATTTAGATTTACAAAATACGACACGTATAGCATTTTAAAAATCTTTAAAAAAAAATTTGCAGTTTAAATTTTTTATGATACAAAGTTTAGCATTTTTTTTAGAGTACTAAAAACACAATATGTTTGTTACGAGGTGATTACATCCCACTTCCTACGAGAACCATGAATGGATTACCACTAACACCGTATCCGTCATTTCATTGATGAAGTGCCGTTGATTGTAATCCTTTGCTTACATCCTATCAATGGGCAATTCACTTTGCTCTGCTACTAAGGCGTTTATTGGAATTAGTAGGTGTTTTTAGCTGTGTTCTTCTAAATGTTTATAAAGCGATAAGCTTGATTGTGCAACTGGTAGACGTGATTTTACATTTGTATTGTAAAAGGAAATTTTTTTTTTATTAAGGAAATAAAGCTTTCAGGAAAGATAAATAACTATATACAGTTTTGCAAAGTAATTTTGGAACATCGCTAAGCAAGTTAAAATAAGTTCCGTTGGAGCACGAAGTGTACGTAAAAACTGTAAATAAAGAAAAGGGAGCCAATTTCTTAAAAATTAAATTTTTTCTTGGATTGTCGTCATTTTATCGTTTGACGGACTATTTTCATTCTACTCGTTTCACAACTTGGTACAATGCAAGTGCAGTTCTGGAGCTAACAAATGGCGTTGAGTTCTGAATTTTGACGAAAAGTAAACCCTTATCGTTTCCTCCCCTGGATCTTTAAATAGAGGTAAAAATTATAAAATCGTAAAAATTCCTTAGAAATTATTTTGTTGCTTGATTACTTGACGTTCCTTTTCTTTTTTTCTAACAATATAGGGTGATTGGAAACATCTTTCCCTATCCAACTTGCATCAGCCAAGTTACGAAAAGAAGTTACTATGACAACCAATGGAGCGTCCATTTATTACGTCATGCTGTTTTATATCATTTTATACCCTTCCCCATATGACGTACTATCATGTTAGCCGTACCCCCTCCCCTCTAATCTCCCATGTCACTTCGCGATAAATTTTATCCATTAATCGTTAAAAAACAGTCATTAAAACTTCCATTCTGTTAATTTTACCAAACATCCCATTATAAAGATAGTGTTTTCTATAAAAAGTAACTTACATCAAAGTGTGTGAAAGAAGTTTTAGTTAGCGCATTTCTTCCAAATTCTGTTTCGTCACGCAACCACCCAGACCACCCACCCCACGTTACGCCGCAGTTACGCATGGCATAACTCCCTCCTCTAGGGTGAATGGGGTAATGAGTAAACGGCCCACGATGTCTTATATAATGTCTCCAATTCCTGTCTGCATGCACTTTTCGATTACGAAACCGAAACATTATCAACATAGGAAAACAAAACCATAAGCGGGGTGGTAATGTAGCTCGGCGTGTTTCGAAACAAGAGATATCTGTAAGTTATAAGAAAACAAACATAAACACGCTCTCTTCTAGAAAACTTTCTTTCTCCGGTGTGTGTGAAGTGACCCAGTGGAAAAAAGGACGTCGCAGGGACGGACATCGACCCTCAAACCTCGTTTGGTCACGTGCTGTAGAACACCCCTCTCTACCTCTTTTCCCTTGCTGATCTCACCAGCAAACTTTCTTCTTCCCAACTCTTTTCGATTTGGAATGAACACTGAATTTCTTAACTGTAACTTCTGGAAGGCTCAAATCGGTTTCCCCCTATGGACGAGGTTTGAAGTCATAGTGTAACTGTGTCCCCAGCAGGCACGTAGGTAAGGGGGTGGTTCAGGGGGTTCAAACCCCTCCCATTGAAAGTCAAGAAGAGAAAAAAAAAAAATTAAAAATCGAATTACTGTAAAAATACTTTAAAAAACTAGATTTTTTTTACTTTCTAGTATTATACTTTTTGTAAAGTTGATATTTTCCAGGGGTCCTGCCCGGAAAATAGCTTTCAAAATAATTCAAAAATATGTTTTGAAGCAATTTTTACCTCAAACTAAGCATCACATGACATCATCGGGTTCATTTTCTAGTATTTGGATATCGGCGACAAAGGGAAAAGATCGTCAAACGGGCCGTATACACAAAATGCTCCAAAACCATATATTTTCTAAACAATGATTCTCAAAACTTAATTTTTTTACTCTAAATTTATTTCATAATTAGGGAGTGGTATTTACTAATTTTAAAAATAGGTAATGACTGAGATAACGATTTCATGAAAAATAAATGATAAATGTTGCTGTTACGATATTTATCTGTCAACATATTTCTGTTTACTTAAAAAGAAAAGTTTAAAGAAAAAAAAAGTGGGGGTGTTGATTTTGGGGGGGAGGACTACACTTTTGTTTAGGGGGGGGGGGGAGGATAAGTAACCTAAAGAAATCCGTTGCTCAGTCACTGAACCCCTCCCATGAAAAATCTATACCTACGTGCCTGGTCCCCAGAGACTGATTTGACCCAAAACATTATTATAAAGCTAACAAAATGTGAAAAAGTTAAAAAGGAATTTAAAAACTGATTATTTTTTTAAAAATGAATTAAATTTATTTTAATCAAATAAATTTAATATATTTTTTTTAAAAATCAATTGTTAATTTTTTGTAAAACTTATATTTTATCCAATTGATTTCACTTTTCCAGCACGTTCATGATGCCCTTTGGACCACTTGCAAAGTTCAATTCATGACTAGGACCGTAAACAAACTGGATTTACGAATTGCCCGTAGATTTGTCATTTACTGATACTTTCGACCTATTCCAAATTTTCTGATATTATAATTGTTAGAGATTTTCTAGCTGTAAAATAAGTAGAACATACAAATCTGGCCCAACTACAATAAAGCAAAAAAAGGAAGAAAGAACAGAACCAGAAACGTATGAAGAAACTGTTGAAGTAGTGAGAGACCATTAAAGTTAATTCGAATTCTCAGGATTTAAAAAAAAATAAGCTTTTTTGCAGTATTTACACTTTTATTAAAGCTGATTATGTTATTTTGCCATGTGTGCTATGCATAAATTTAGCAATTTTATTGTGAGGTACGTCGAGGGGCCCCCTAATTTTCTTTTGCCCTGGTCCCCTAAGCTTGTAAGTCGGTCCCTGTGTATCCCTACTAATTTTTAAAAGTGATTTTGCGTTTTTTTTTTTCTTATCAAGCCGTTATAGAAATGTTAAATATGTTTTGATATTTTATTTTCTACATATAGAATCAATTTGTATATCGCCAAAAATATAATTATTATTTTTGCTGCTTCTCCACTTATTATCGGTTAAAAGGGATTTCAAAGAATAGGCATTCAAAATGGATTTTAATGGAAAAATAAAAAAAAATAGTCAAAAGCACTTAATTCCAGCATATTTTAACATGGACAATATTAGGGAAAAGAGGTAGAATTGGAAGTGAGGTACAGTTTTTTAACCTTCAATTGACTTTAAGTCCACAAACTGCCTTGCCCAATCCAGAGCTCACAGTTAGAAATCAGTTGGAGTGAACATTGAATAAAACGATAAAGGAGACTAAATTATGAGGGTTTATTTTTCCATGATGAGCTGAGGGTAAAGAATTTAACCGAAATTGGAATTATGTAATGTTCACACTTGAGCTGGGATCCTCGAAAATTGACTACACTGACAAAGATAGCATAATGGTCATGGGGGAATATTATAGGAGGTCAATTTATAAGAGGTTTCCAATCGACCTAATTCTCTCTAAAAAAAGCAAACGATCACCAAATCAAAATGAAGTTTCTAAGTAATTTTTGCGGACCGTACGAATCTTGTTACCTCAATGTTTGAGGAGTGAAGAACCACAATAGCGATTTTTTATTGAAATCAAGTTCTCAAAACCTTGTGCTAACTTCAGGACTACTTTCATTGACCCAAGTAGTAAAGCAGTTTGTTATTCCAACCCATTTTCAGGCAGTCGTTTTCAGATTTTCTTATCACACTAATTTTTTTCACTGGCATTCAAACTAAATTCTACACAATTTAAATTCTACAAATACTAAAAAAAAAAAAATCTATTTTATATATAATTATTTACTGAGTATTTGCATTTTATTGGGTGGTGGTTATAAGAGTAGATAACGTTTGCGACTGAATTCATGTAATCTGTCATAGAAAGCCAGTGGTATTTTATATTTTTAAAATTCAAATTAGGTGTTGAAATTTGCATTGTCGAATAGCCAAATATAGATAAAGTATTTTTTAATGCGAATTAATTATTCTAAATTTAGTTTTAGATGCATGAATTTCTTTGAATATAACTTTGTATACGTATTTGATTGTATATTTTTAGATTATTCTCTAGTCATTTAATAACTTTTAGGAAAATTTAGGATTTCACAATTGGGGGTGCTAATTAATATCGTATCTCGAGGCGTGAATGATCATAGGAGTTAAGAACACAATTATTAAAACCATTTTTTTAATTAGATAAAAACTCGTCTTATAGAACATTGCGTTAAGAATTTTAAAATACAAATGCAACGTTAAAATACGCAATAAAATTTATTGCGTATTTTAACGTTGCATTTGTATTTTAAAACATTTATTTAATTATTTAAAAGTGACTTAAATGTTTGATTTTTAATCGCTTTTAATATTATATATATTAAATTGAATTAAAATTATAAAAGTTTTAAATTAAGCGGAAAATTAGGTTGTTAGAAACAACTGATGGAAAGTTTTTTCTTGTAATCACTCAAATCTGAAATCTCTAATTATTTTTAAGTTATGATTACAATGACATCAGAATCTAATATTAATATAAGCATTTTGTTTAATATTATAATATATCGAAAAGGGGGTGAGATGAAGCCGTCTTACCAACCTCCAATACTTTTATGCTTTTTTATCAATTTCTTTGATGAGAGTAATATATATATATATATATATATATATATATATATATATATTACTACAAAAAATAATGCCTCAAATAAAAAAAATACATCCACAAAACCTAGTCGTATTTTAAGAAGACCTTGCTTTCCTTATCATCAAGGAAATTGATTCCTGTCTGAACCACGCAGTGAACTGAAGGTTTGTTTGGGCCATCTCCAATTATTCTTAAATAATGATTACTATATGATATCGGAAACTAATATCAATATAAGTATTTTGCTTAATATTATAATTGATCGAAAAGGGGGTGAGATGAAGCCGCCTTACCAACCTCCCATATTTACTCTACAGACAGGAATCAATTTCTTTGATGATAAGGAAAGCAATGTCTTTTTAAAATACAACTAGGTTTTGTGGGTGTATTTTGTTTTATTTGAGGCATTTTTTTTTAGTATATATATATACTAAAAAAATTTAATATAATTAATTAATATTTAATATAAATAATATATATATATACTAAAAAATGCCTCAAATAAAACAAAATACACCCACAAAACCTAGTTGTATTTTAAAAAGACCTTGCTTTCCTTATCATCAAAGAAATTGATTCCTGTCTGAACCACGCAGTGAACTCTGAAGGTTTGTGTCCCTGTCTCCAAACACGAAAGGGAGTTTTCTCAAAGTGTAAATGTCGGGAAGAGGGAGAACCGTCTCTCTCACTCTTTCCAAAAGAAAAGGAAACCGGATTCGAACCTGTTTGCTGACGTCGCCAGCCGGTTTCACTGGGGAGGCCTTGTAAACAAAAACCCGTGAAGCGGAAACGTAAATAAAGCTTTTGTTTCTTCCTGCCAATGGATGCAGCATTGTTTTCTTCGTTCGATTGAACTCTCGCTGCTCCGACCAATGCTAACCCGTCAAACGACCCTAAAAGTCTGGGGCTGTTGTAGTTGCCCACTTTGTAAGGAAGAATCCGACCGCTGAATCGGGTAAATCAATGTAATCCCCAAGATCGAGGTATTTCGTGTCGTTCAATGGACGACATCTCTGCTTGGAGTGGCGATTCAAGCTGGGCTGGTGTCACTGTCGAGTCTGTTTACTGAATGGAATTGTTTGAAGGGTTTATAACGACGTGATCTCCATTATCAGAAACTGATTTACTTGACCATTTCCCCGGATAAAAAGGATATATATATATATTTACAAACTATTTAAAATAATCGATCATTTAATGAAATATATTTAAATATAATTATGTCCCAAAATTAAACAATAATCTGTATTTTGAAGAAACAAAAACATCCAGTGTATATATTTTTAATTTTTCTGTCTATGATCCAATCAGAACGTTAAACAGTCATTTAGAACATTGTAATTACTTCCTTTAGACCTCGATAAATTAAAAAAAATCTAATTCTGTAAACTTTTGATAAAGATGACAAAGAGAAGTATTTTGTACTTTAATATCCACAACACAGGGCAAATATTAAGAAATATTAATTATAGAGTAATCGTATACAATGTGAAATGTACTTTTACCACTGAAAGCTACACTATTAATGTATAATATAACACTTTTAATGCACATTTTTCTGCGATTAATAACATTTCAACCTAATTAATAGATGCCTATTTAGTGGTCCCTTTTAAAGCTGTATAGGTTTCAATAGATAGTAGATTCGATAAATAAGATTTGCATGCAGTATGTGCAACGGGGTTCATTAAAAAAAAGTAACAGCTATGTTTGCAATCAAAGAAATAATACAATAATACACACTTATCCCAAAGCCTACCCATCCAGGAGGTCATTTTATGTTAATTAGCAGACAGTGTTAGCATCATTAACGAAAAGAGGAAACAAGAATTACCATCAACATTTCCCTTTTTTAGGTTTCACCCACGTTTTCACTTATTAATACATTTTAACACCCAATGCACCTCTCCATTTCCTCGCGGTTTCGTTTTCCGCCCCTCTAACCATCTATAGCCGATCGCGCCTCGCATCTGGGTCAGGGTTGGCGAGCTTAAAAATTTCACTTTCTTTTTAAGCCGCCAGACTTGGGTGGGCACGCGCGAGTTAACATCGCTACCCTCACGAAATCGATCGCCAAGCACCATTGTCTCTATGGCGGATTTGCCGCAAGTATCCAGATTTCGCCAAAAATCAACCTATGAGAATATTTTGACGCGCAACATCTGTCAAGTCAGCTACATAGTATATCATGGTAAATAAACAACATATTACTCTTTCAGAGGGACTTATTCATACACTATAACTCCGTGACAAACGGAGGGTATTGCCGTAAATTTGCCTCGTTCGATATGAAAATATATGCCAATGCGTGTAGAATCTTAAAATAAAGCAAATCACGTCTGTAGTGTATGGATCTGCGGAACGAGACGAATCAGCTTGTTTACCTTCCGTTCGTTATGACCATCGCCAATAGCCCACTGTGCAGCTCTAGTGCGACGTTAATTAATCAAACAACCTTTTGTTTACGAAATTTTCCCATTGGCGCCAAATTAGTATATCGCTGTTTCTAAATTCAGGTACATAGGTTATTAGATTAGAAACAATGTTACCCTTTTAGGACGATTTATTCCGACACTAACAGGGTTCCCACCCGCCTAGAAAACCTGGAATTGTCAGAGAATATGAAAATGACCTAACAAGTCAAGGAATTGTCGGAGTAAATTAACAATTCCTCAACCTTTCTGGAAAAAGTCAGGTAAGTTTTCTAAAACATGTTGATGAAAATTCCTTATCAAATTAATTTCCTTACCATTAATGAATTTTTTTTTGTTATAAAAATATACATTTTTAAAAATAACTCAATTTTTTTAATACTTTAACAGTAATTATTAGCAGGCTCATCATTTTTACGGGTCTCATAATTAATCTTTAAAACAAATAAAAAAAATTTCATGTTTTTAAAAACCTTTTGGAGAAACTGGAAAAGTCAGGAAATTTTCTTAATGTTGAGTGGCAAATAACTCCGTGGCAAATAGCCCAATTGACATTGATATTATTCTTGTTGGATAGGAAATTGGTTTCCTCTGCGCATAAAATCTTGAAAATAAAGCAAAGTTCGTCTCGTGGATGGGCCCGTGGTGTCCTGCTCAAAGTGAGGTTTCTGTTGGCGACCAATTTCTATACCTGTAATCTTTTGAAATGAAGTTTCTAGTCTTCCGTCCGTGCTCCGACCCAGAAACACCCGATTTTTTGACGGATTGGCGGTTCCGTGTCAAGGCTAGAGCTTCCCTCCTCTGAATACTTTTTCTTAGCCGATCCATCTCATTAGTTTGCATCAGGCGTGTTTGTGCGATGTAAGTAGATTACCACTCGCAGAAAAGAAAGTGCCTCGTTTTGCTTTGTGGTACCCTGGAATTCAATAACATTAGCAAAGGTAGCTTCTCAAAACCCTATCCATCAAATCCTGGACGCAAGCACGGTTTGCTTGCAGAATAAAGTGTTTCTGCATGCACGTGTTTGTTGTTTTATTGCTCCTTTTTTTGTAGGGATGTCGTTGACTAATTTAATGTAATTGAGATTTTTTAGCCGGGAGAGTGCTTGTTTATGACTGCGTGCTATTAAAAAGTATTTTTGAGTTAACTTGTATGTGTATGCGGTTGAGGGATTCTCCTCTTCGAATGTTCTTGTTGCTTTTTCCAATGTTTTAATTTATTTAACAACCTTTCAAAGGAAGTCGAAGTTCTCAAAGAAAGGTTGTTTTGAAATTTTCTACATTAAACCTCCAGCTGGTTGAAAATGTTCTGCATTAAACCTCCAGCTGGTTAAAAATGTTTCTCATTTCTTCCATTGGCTCTATTTGCACTAGCATTCAATTTCGTCCATTGGATGGTAATTTCTTGGGACAAAACCTCGGCGAGGTCCCGTTCTAAGAATATCTCTTCTTTGGATTTACTTTCTTTTAATACAACAGTAGCCTCGTGGTCCCCCCCCCCCTCCAAAAAAATATTTGGTCCTCCCAATGGTTAAATATATTATAAGAATATGTTAAGGAGTTTGTAAGTGAACTAGCGAAAAATGGACATGCCGTTTTCGTTCATTTTAAAGAACAGGTTCACAAAAAAAAAACAGGTCATTATTTAGTCAGTCACCTGCAGTGTGAATAAGATTAAAAAAAAAATGAATTTCTGAACTTTTTGTTAAGAAAATATCCTCAATTCATACGTCATTTAAAATTTACCACCCGCAATAGCAAATTTCGCTTTGATGATTTTCAATACCTTATATGACAAATTGAATAAATAATCCTCATGGTGTTTTTTTTTTCTTCTCAACCTAGCTTTACAAATCCCATCTATTCAAAATTCATATTCTGCGTCTCCAACAACAATGAAGTCCGTCTTGCGAAGGAGAGCTGCCTTTTAAATGCGACATGCGACTCTTTTGCAGCCGAACAAAAGCGGCAGGCTCTTCTTTCTATCCCCCCCCCCCCCCCCCTTTTATATGTCATCTTCGCTAATAGTGTCATTGTGTGTGCTGACGAGTGTGGAAAATGGGAAGGAATTACGAGTCGGTGGAGTGTGGCCCCTTCTTCTTGGGTGAAAGTGACGATTCCTGCGATGCGAGTCTTTTCGCTTTCCGCGCGAGCTGGCGAGTTTTTACTGACTTTTCCCAGCACCCATGGCTCAGTCTGCTGTCTGTGTTCCCTTCCCGTACAAGCTGGGGTCTAGGGCGGTTGTAGCAGGGACGCCCTTAGCAGCCACGGGCCCGGTGCAAACTTACACGCGGTGCCGTTTTTTATTCTCCTTATAAACTTATGAATTAGTTTGTCAGACTTTTGAAAAGCCAATCGGAATTTTTTTTTTTTGATCAACCGTAAATGTTTAATGCGGCTATATTTCATTTGTATAGAATATTAGTTAGATAATTTCGTTCGCGAAAAGTCAGCGCTATTTTGTTCTTTTTAGTGATAAGCCTAATTTCTTACCGAACGAGACCACAATCATGCCAGGCGTGCTATTTGTTACGTCCTGATACCTAATATAGCTTGTTTTAAAGTCGTTTCACGTCAAAGGTAAAAAAAAATCATTTTACCGGTAACATTCTCATTTTGTGAATTTTTCTCTGAGCGCGGGGCTCATCTACAGGCGCGGGAACCTGTGCGGTGGCACGCGTCGCACGCCCCTAAGGGCGGCTCTGGGTTGTAGTAGCCCTCCCCTCCATCGGGCAATATTTACAATCAATTTCATCGGGGTATGAATTATGGTCATATGTGATATATTTCCTTAAATTATATTACTATTATTATTAAAAAAAATTGCTGGATGAAACATCAGCAAATGTTACTCTTGTTCAAAGCATTATCTAAAATATGGACTTGTCGTTATATAAATTTTATATACAAGTTGATAGGAATTTAGAAAAATTCAATTTAAAAAAAAATAACATTTATATTTCGACTTATTTAGGTCTTCCAAAAGTATTCAATTTAACTATAGTCCACACAGTATACATTTCTCTGCTAGCAGGAACACATGTTTCTTTTTCTTAAAATATTTGAAATTTTAATCGTAACGTAGGCTCCCTGAAGCCTAGGTATCACTAAATATGTATCAGTAAATATAAATACCACTAAAAACTCGTTATGAAAAGGTTAAATTAATATTAAGGTTTAAAATCTTCAAATGAAAAATAAATAAAAATTCTTTACATAATTAAAGCCTATTGTTTCCTTGGGACTTTCTAGTGAAGAGCCCTCTCCCCCCCCCCCCCCGTAAATTACGGCCCCCACGGGACAGTTGTTTGTGACACTTGCAACACAATTACTAGATTTCAAATGTTTTTTCCCCCTGTTCACGTATTTAGAAAAGTTTAATTTGGATTTTTTTTTTAAATTGCCAGGCATTATGTTTAATTTGAGGATAGATTACATAAATACATAATGCTCAAATTTGCTTCTTTGTAATGGCCAATGCAACTCCAGTTAAATGTAATTACTTTGATAACACAGTTCATTCTCTGATTTTAAATAAAACAAAATTACGGCCATTTCGTTTAAATATTTTTTTCTTATCTGTCTATTGACCAAACACACAGATTGCGCGGATTCACAAGATCCCAATGTATTATAGCCCATTTCATCTCTAAATAAATATTTTTCTTTAACTTTCTGATAAA
Organism: Troglohyphantes excavatus; assembly: GCA_963932185.1. NCBI lineage: Eukaryota > Metazoa > Arthropoda > Arachnida > Araneae > Linyphiidae > Troglohyphantes > Troglohyphantes excavatus. Next base: position 52,964,892 of record OZ010666.1, read on the forward strand.
CATTTTTTATGTTTATTTTCCAGTTATCTCTAAAACAAATTTCCGTTGCTATAGATATAAAAAGTGGCCCAATTTCCTACACCTCTAGCATTTCTCGAAAATATTAGTTTTTGTTAACTGAAATCTTTTGTTTTCCGAGTGACGGAAGTGCCTTTATCTGTTCGTTCTTTTATTGTGTGTGTTTATTTAGAAACACAACGTTTCAGAAAAAGCTAAAAAAATAATAATAACCTTAATATTTTAAAATAAATATTTATTTAAATAATTCGAAAGTCATCTAATTTGACAAAATTTTAATTTGACAAAATTTTAATTTGACAAAATTTTAATTTGACAAAATTTTAATTTGACAAAATTTTAATTTGACAAAATTTTAATTTGACATATCTCTTTTTGCGTAAACACAAATTGTTACCAATAGAGCCTGCCCACATCAAATGAAACCATTAAAATTATATTTTCGTTTTAATGATATTTTATTGCTTTGTGTTTTTAATATTATGGAAGTTAATGTTTTAACCAAAATGTTGTTTTTATATATATATTCATGCTGCTCATTTCCAAATTATCTTTCATATTATTCCTTGATTCAGGCGATCGATTTTGAATGAAATATCATATCCGTTTCGAAGCTTTGTCCACATTTCCAATAAAGAATGTATTTGATTGAAGGACACGCAGTACAAGATGAGCTGAACTTGATGGTATTTCCGAAAGCCGTTATAGAATTAAATATTCGGACCTTGAAAAATCGGGCCCCAGTCTACGCCCTGTATTCATGATGGATTGCAACTGACTGCCAGATTATGTTCATACTGGTTTTAAGATGAATTTGATAGAGCTCTTTGTTTTCTTTCCTTGAAAACTAGCTGGTTTTTCACACGCTTTCAACACGTTGATGTTGTATAGTCAAGTCTTGTAACTGAAATATCACCACTTTCCAAATATCTTAGACTTGCAACATGTCAGACTTGGGTAATCCTGGTAACAGTTTAATATTTTTTTTATAATACTTAGTAATTCATAAATAATAACGATAATGCCATTCATTTGCATTGGGAAATTTAGAAGCGCCAATACGATCAGCGTATTGCTCTGATCCCATGAGGGTTGTTTGTAGTGTTAAAATAACTCCCTGTAGGGTAATCGCGCACGAACGATAATTGCACTGCAACTATCGCTTGGTGATAATCAACTGAGTGACCAAAAAATCACTCAGCAACTGCCCGATGAACATTTTAATTGCATTCAACTCAAGGATGCGAAGTTTCAGATTTCGAAATCTCTAAAGCCAAATTCCTATTATCACAATCAGTACAAAATTGCCAAATTGTCGATTAATTGCCAAAGTTGGTAACGCGGTATCGAGCGAAAGGATATGTTGTCCGATATGTTGCATCTTCATAATTGCTGAGTGGATAAAATTTGAACTTTTCAATTGCATGCAATGAAATTGTTCAATCGCATGTCCGATACTTGCTAGAGCGAGGCTAGCCATATCCAAGTTTCCTGATCGTGGTGTGTGTGGTAAACCCACAACCAAGAGTTACCATCCACTCGACGTCTGATAATCGCAGTTTAAAATAGCAATTGGCCTTTAATAAAAAAAAAATAGAAAAGTCTCCTTAAAATATTTTTTTAAGACAAAACATTTTGGTGGTTGGTCAAATAGCTCCACGGACCACGTTAAACCGTACGGACCAGGGATTGGAAACCATTGTGAAATAAATATTCTCCATCGCCGGCTAATAGATCAACAGATGAATAATAGTAATATAAATATTTTATTTTTCATATGAAAATTACTTAAAATAAGTAATGAAAGGTAGTAATTTGCTCTTCATTATTATGCCAACACCGTATAGAAAGTCCATGCTCACCAATAGTTAGTACATTATTGGAATTTTTTGCATATCCTAGTATCCTGGATACTCAAGTTTGTGTGGAAAACTTCCATACATGCGAAATAACTTAGTATAAAAATTTTCCTTTCAAAGTTTTCTAATTATCCTTAAAGTTAGAAAATACTTCAACAATTATGTCAACATGCAAATTCACTAAAATCATTTTATATGCTTGGTAACCATGGCACGCTGCCTCTATAATGTGTGCCTAAAAGTATGGAAGCCAGAGTATGGACACCGATGTTCTTGAAAGAAATTCCATCAGTGAGTTAGCATGTAGTGTCTAGACACAAATTTCTATCAAAATCATACCATGATCCCTTGTCCCACCCTCTGACTTTTTTTAATAATGTAATAAATACAACCGATATGTAATGATTGGTGAGGGGGGGAAAGGAGCGGACGGAAGTTTCGCTCTATTTTATCTGCACCCTCAATCGACTATTCATGCACTGCTGCCTTATTAACGCCCTAAGCGGCTCTCCGCAAGTTAACATGGGCGGCAAGTCGTCAAACGGATTGCCCGCTTCCGTGCAAGGGGCGGGGACGCAATCTGTTGGTGGCGGGCTGCGAATTTTCATTTTGCTGGTTTGCAAGTGGCGTGCCACGGGGAAGGACGGAAGTGCGGTTCACGGATGGTTCAAACCACTTGCACGCGGGACCTCCTGCATTGGGGGGGCTTTTTGATGAAACCGCCGAGTTCCGAATGCGATGAAAGGAGGTTGTTGGGAGGGGGGGGGGGGGGACTTCATAAAGAATTCTGCCGGCTTTCCAGGTGTTTGGCATGGCATGGGTTTTTGAGCTATTGATTGAATCTCCAAAAGACGTTTTCAGCATCTTTTAGAATTGAAGACGTGGGTGTAAGAACAAGGGAGCTCCACTTTTCCTTGTAAGGAAAATAAATCCTCTATCGATTGGTGTTAAGAACCAGACAGCTCTAAGCAATGACTATAGAGATATAAAGGAACTGTAGTTTTGTAATATACGGTACAAGAAACGTTGAGTGTTGTTCGTCCTTCGTGAACAATTTTAAAAACTGGCACTGCCTTGTTATTGCACCTAAAACTTTGTATTGGTTCCTTTTTTTTTTATTTTTTTTTATTTTATAGGTCTTATTAGCATCTAGCCGCACTCTATATCTAGACGTTGTGTTGTTCAGTTAACTTTTATGAATGGGCTGTAATAACATGTATCCCATAGATTTTAACGGTCGGTCTTAGCATGAGGCTTGGGACAATTTTGAACACGGATGGGATGGGGGTGAAGAAAACATGTGAGGTCTGAAGTAAGCTTTTTGAAGTAAAACCTGTAATTACATGGTTTCGAACATGTGGCGCTTGACTAATTGTTTCTACAGATTGTCTTCAAATGGGATTTTCTGTTTTTCGACCCCCTCAATTGATCATTCCCCTATCTGCGAATCTACCTTCTTTGAGAAAGGATTGTTGATGGTCTGTCCGTTTGACAGTTACCCGCCCTCAATTTAGGAGTTAACCCACATGCAGGGAAACTTTTCTTTTACCGGAGCCCATTGGAAAAGGTTAATATGGTAAGCAAATTGATCTCTTCTGGAGTGGGAGTTTTCACCCTAGATATTTCGAGAGTTTTAGGAAATTTTTATAGGAGATGTACAGAAACTAAAAATATCACACCGGCATAGTATTGGCTCTCATTTGTTACTGTATGGTGTATTCGTAGACTTTGCAACAAGATTATATATTAAGTCACACTACCTAGTTTGATTATTTTTAGAGTATAAAATTAAAAGACGTCGCGCAAATGAACCGATTTTTGCAATATTGTCATTGAAGTTCGACCTAAGTTTGATAAAGACCCAAATTGGAAATATGTTTACGTTTTCCGAAATTGTACAAAATCGGACATACAATGGTTGCGCTTTTAGCCATGGATACACTCGTTTTTTCATAGCTCATATATTTGGAAAAGGTATTGGATTGTATAGTTATTCAATATGAAAAGATTTGGTGGCATATCAATGAGTTGTCCCCTAACGACCAAATGGATTGCCATCTGAAGCTTAAGGTTACATTTGCAAGAACTTTTCTCAACTGCAAGCTTCCGCGATATTGCCAGAAAAAATTTCTCATAACTTTCTGTAAGAGTGTCGTCGAGCCATAAATATCCCTTCTCCAAATCGTAAAGTCTAGTGGTAAAAAATACCGGTGTATACTTGTCAACAAAATTTATTTATAATATGCCTAGGGCCGAAAGCCCTTTAATCCTAGTTTTAATCCTAGCCCTAAAATTTGAAAACATAATTAGATACTTAATACTTAGTGCTCTGACACAAATTGGTTTTCTACAGGGGTGGCAAAAACAAAGTCGACGAACTTGATGAAATATCGATCAGTTTCAATGCTAAAACACAGAACTTGACAGTAAAAATGAAGAACAGCAGTTTTGTAGCCATATAGCGAAATATAACATAAAACACCCCTGAGTGTCAAACGTACTGGTGATTTCGAACTATAGTAATCCCGTACACCAAGGTTTCTAGTCCAGCCCCCTTGCCAGAGCGCTAACCGCTCAGCCACTCCGCAAAGCATTATCTGTGGTGCTCTGGTTAATTTATGCCGCTTTCTATTCATTAAACAGGGTTGCAGTAGTGCTTGGGAGTAGCGTTGTAAAAAAGAAAGAGATTGGCCTTCTCTCTTTGCAGCAGCTAAAAATACGAGGCGTTATTTTTTCGTGTTTTTTGTAGCTAAAATAGTTCTACTCTCTCTCCTTTATTATGAGCGATAGTGGTAAATAAACATTGGCTCCTGTGAGACGCCTTGATTCCTCCTTTTTTCTTTCTTTTCTGGTCCTCTTCCTTTTTCGACTGTTTCCTTTTCTTAATTTGTGACTGAATGGAGACTGGGACGAAATGCGCTCTGCTAAGCGATGAAAAAGTTGACAAATGGGGGAAATGACTTCTTGTTGGACACCAACCAATGGTGGTTCACCGTTTTGCGGTCCGTGAAGTTTCCAAGTTGACGTATAAAAGCCCAAAAGCATATACTATTCTCCTTGAAGTTTCCAAGTTGACGTATAAAAGCCATATTTATTCACACAAATGTACAAAAAAAATTGGGGTTGATAAAGGGTAATATCAGATGGATTATAAAATTATTGAGAAATATCACATTGCTTAAAAACTAGGACTATTCTCCTCAAGTGCGAATGATATCATTTTCTAAACATTTCTGACAATACAGTTCATGTTTATTAATTTATAAAACCCCTTTCTTTAACTGCGTAGCGTAAGTTGGTGATTCTTCTGCGATTTATATAACTGAAGAATCAGATAGAATCAGCGTCCTTCATATATTTTAACGTTGGGAATCGCGGGACAGATTCTTGTCTGAGGGGAAAGAGTATGAGTACTACTCAAAGATCAGTATATAGAATAATATCTTAATAAATCTTATTAGTTTTGATGTATTACTCAATAGGTAATTTTAATATTTTGAATCTTTCATTCTTTACTCGTGGATCATGAGCAGGATACTGTTAGCCGAACTTTACAATGAGCCAAATGGGTGCTTTCACAAGAGATCCGCGACCCGCTATGTGTTGTTGTGCCGTTATGTGTCAATTCAATTGGCAGTGTAGCAGTGGTGATAATTATCAGTGGCGTGCAGAGACAAGTAAGAAGGTGAAACAATCGTCCTATGCGAAACGGACCTCACTTTTCTATAGCAGTGGTTCTCAACCTTTTTTCTCTCAAGTACCCCTTCATAAAACTTTTCATCTATTAGTACCCCTTTATTCACATATATCTTCTCTTTCATCCATCTACGCAAATGAAAGTAGGGACAAGCCAAATTAAAGTAGGGACAAGTCTGTATTTTTGTTAGGCATTAATTTTTTAGGTTGTCTGGCAAATTAATTAAACGATGCAAATTGAGGACATTAACAGGCTTTTATTTTTGAATTTACTTCTTATATATTTTTTATTTTAGTAGATGTTTTCCGCCATTACTAATATTTTCAAGTACCCCTAACCCGACCGCCACGTACCTTCAGGGATACGCGTATCACAGTTTGAGAATAGCTGCCCTATAGGTTGGTATGTCATTTATCCCCATAGGCTGACTCGATTTGGAGTTAAAAGGATTTGTTAGGACTGCCGTTTTTAAGTATACGGCTCCTTGCGACGATGCACCCCATACCAATTTCATAGAGACATATTCACGTCAAAAAAACATTTAAATTCAACCAACGCTCTTTTCGATGTCAACACGCCGGAAATTTACAACCCGTTGACGAAGACCAACTTTACAACCCCCATCACTGTACTCCTTTCAACAAATCTGACACCAGTTACGTTGTTCTCGTACTAATTGTCGCGTTAATTTGTTTGTTAAACGTCCCCCTACATTCCTATCACGCCCCGATGCGCAACTCGTTGCAAGTTTCTTGCAACCATCGACAAAAGCAACGCCGAAACACGTTGTCAAAGGGTTTCTCATTCTGCGTTTAGCATTCATGTGGCATTGCGCTGTTCGCGCGCGAGAGTCGGTCCAGAAATTCGCTTGTGAAACGCAATTGAGCAGTAGCATTCGGGTTTCCTGTGTGTTGTGGGTATCGACCACGTCTGTGCCCCGAATAATAAACAGGGATCGCCGAAATGGAATCGGTTTTTGGACGGGGAGTTGTTGACTGGTGATTGCTACTTCGGGGTGCAATCCGCGCGGCGGCGAAGAAAACTCGTAGAAAGGTTCCTGAAGGAAAGAGGAAAACGTTTGGTAATCTACAGGTGATATTGGCTGATGTTGTTACTTCTTGATATCAGTGCAAAACTGACGATAAACTCACGGGGTGATAAGAATTGGGAAGTGGCTGCATTGGTGCACTTCTTTTTATCGTTATTATATATAAAAAAATTGTATGGTCTAAGTGCAACATCGGAACATGTGACACAACATTGAAATTAAGTTCATATTTTTATTCTTCCGTGATCTTATTGGCTTTGAGACAACCTTTTTGAATGTTAAAAGGAATACTTAAAGTGATTGATATTTCTCTGTTACAAAAAAAAAAAAAAAAGTAGCAGTTGCTGTCGAAGAACGGTAACAGTTTTTTCTCTTCTATATTTTGATTCACATCTCAAACAGTAACTATCAGATAATTATGAATATACGGCAATAGCCCAATTGCGGCCGAAGGGAGTCGGGTTTACCATATTCTCAAAGAAGAAAACAATTGTTTATCGCCCAGACAAAAGGTCGGCATGGCCGCAATTGGTCCGGAAATATACTATGTGTTAAATAACGGCTTTTAACAATTGAAGACGTGGACGCAAGAACCAGACAGCTACACTTTTCTCGGATTTATACTATTTCACTTGTTCCTATAAAAAAAAAAACCTGTATTGATTGGTGATAGAACATTGCAGCTCTAAGTAATGACTATTAACCCTTTCCAGTCCAAGAACATTTTGACATTTGCGTTATTTCTAAAGAACAGTTATTCCTCATTCTGTTTTTCCCCCAGAATTTTTTATGCTCATAGAGGGAGAAAAATCACAATCTGTTTTGGATCTGCAAGAGAAAAAAAAGATCGATCTGTGTTACGTACAAGACACTTTTTGAGTTTATTTTAAAGAACAGGGAACCAAAAGAACAAGTCGTTATGTTGTCGCCTGAGCGGCGCCAACGGAGTGCAAAGGGTTAACATATAAAGGAAAGGAGCTGCACTTTTGTATTATACGATACAAGAAACGCACTGTGTTTATCGTCCTTTCTGAATTAATTCCTGATTTAATTTTTTTCTCAATGGGATCCGGATATAATTGGTTATTCAGTTTGATCCGAATAACTGGAGTTCGGATAAGTGGAGTTCTACTGTATTATTATTATTTTTCAAAAACGGATAGAGATAATCTCTCTTATATATATAAAATTCAATTCTTATCTCATTTTTTATATTTCTTGATATGTATGGTTTTGCATGCACATTCCTCCTATTATACACTGGATTTGTCCAACCTTGGATGAATAAAACCCAATAATAATGTATAAATAAAATGTATAACTACCGTCCAATTTTAGCACACAAGATGGTCATAAATCTAAAACGCCAACACACAGCATGCGAGTTAAAATTTAAATTATGTTTTATTCAGTGAGCCTTTCAGTTAATGTGCGGCTAATGACAACACAATGCAAATTCGCCCTCTGGGTCAATAACTGCCCAACTCTGTTGCACTTCCACATTACCTTTAGACCACACATTGCAGCCACCACCTACACACTTTACTCATCGCCCTATCTATGCCTCAGCATATTGAGTTGCAAGCTCAGTTCGCAATCTTCTTTTTTTTCCCCCCCATAGCAGTTGTAGTAGTGTTCCTATCTTACCTGTTCTGTCGACCTCTTTCCGGCGTGCAGGAATAAACCGCACGGGAAACAAGGTCGGAGACAAAATTGACGTGAGCGTCCTTCAACTGTCGCAATGGCCAGCGGAGTCGGGACCATCGATCTTTCGCATCCACGCGACCAAATCGGATTTCATCTGGAGTTGTGTTTATCTTCTATACAAACATTACAAAAAATTGCATAACTTAGTCTTCGGACCGAGTTAAGTGACTGTTTTTTAATAAATTCGACTGTTGTTGCTATGTAAAACTAGTCGTAGGGACAGTCCCAGGATGCGAAATTAGCGGTCGTTAGACGTATTTTGTACCTAAACATTTCAGTTTGACGACCATAATTTTACGTCATTTTTGACGCCTGACTTTTCATAAAAATTTCAGCTTGTGTTCACCCAGTCGTCATTTTTTACATCCAACTTAAAAATATTTTTTTTCTGGTTCGCTGTTGCAGATCGATCTTCCGTTTTTCTTTCTATCCGTATTTGTATAGCAATCGCTTGTTGAACTTCAAATCGTGGAATTTTGGATTTTTACTTTTAGATGAAGTATTTAGAAAATGGCTAAGCCGATTAACTATTTCTTCGACCGCTAATGAAAATAAGCGTTTAAAGATTGATACGTAGAATGAAAATGAAATAGGTGATTAACCCTTTGAGTACTGAATTATTTGAAGATTTTTATACCCATGGGACGGATTTGGTGAGGTTCAATTGATCCCATTCTTGACCGACCCTTCAACAAATTGTTTGTGATCAACGGCCACTGGCGGGGGTGCCGCAAATATCAACGCCTGCTTCTTAAATTCAGATGACGAGTCAGACTCGTCCACCGTAACTTCGCCCAAGTAAGCAGATGACGAGTCTCACTCGTCAAATGTACGCAAAGGGTTAATAATAAAAATTGATTTTCAATAATTGCACTCGTACTTTTCACTAATTTTATCAGTAAAACGGTTTATATTTTTAGTGGGCTGCGAGTAGCAACATACTTCTAATTTTATGCAAAAGAAGTTTTAACGCTCACAAAAATATCGTAACGGTTTTCAGCTCAGCTTAAGCAATTTGAATTATTTTTAAATTACGCATTAGCAGAAAATTTTGGAAACTAAAAAAAAAATTCCTAGGTGCCAATGGCGCCTAATTTCGAACCCTAGACAGTCCTCATCACAGTACCGTAATGTATAGTTCGTGAATGCTTTGTAACCGCGCTTGCTCTTCTGCTTCTAATACTAGAAGCTGTCTCAACTCTTTTGGTCTGAAACATTTGCTACAATTCAGCCACAAACACTTTATAATTTATCATTCAACTCCATTCGCAACTTCTGTTTTGATTTTATATTCCCTGTTCAGAGTCTTGCTGAGATATAATTTCCAGCGTATATACAATTAGCGTAATTTGTGCTTTGTTTCCATTCTTATTGTTAATTTTAAGCGGCTAAGTAAGTTATGCCTTCTGTGTTTGGTAATTTAAAGGCTCTCATTTAGGAGTGCGCCGATAAATAAAATGTCCATTGTTCGCATTTAATTGCGGTTGTGCATTGTTTTCAGAAACTGTTACTCGCTGCAGTCGATGAGCGGGGCCTTTAGTATTTTGTGTGTCTCTTGCTGAATTGAGATGCATGTCGAGTACTGACAGGTAATCTCGGTTTTGCGGCTTTACGTTTGCTTGCGAGTTGCGTTACTTATTGTCAACTCTTTTATTATATGAGCAACTTAATTGGCACCTTTGTGGCTGGTTCGGTCCCAAACGCCTGGTGTGAATAGTGTTTCGCACGCGTTCTTGTGGTAACTTTTCCTTATCTTCGAGATTATGCATGCAACTTGTGACATCATCGTCGACTCGAAGATAATGGCGGGGGAAAGATAGGTCCTAGTATATGTGCAGTAGCGCACAAAAGAAGCCCACACCGCAATGCATCTTGGGATACTGTCAACAGTTTTGCTATGCGCAGAACTTAAAAACCGGTTGCAGCGCATAAAAAAAACCTAATCGGCGCAATGCATCTCGGTATACAGATTGTTGCTCACAATCGGTCGACATTACTTATATTCTGCCATTTATAGACCTTGCTTCGACTTAATCACGGTCAACCCTATTTGCCTCTTAAATCAACATTTACTAAGATGCAAATTAACAGAACTCGGCAAATTAAAACTGAACCGCAGTTGCAGTTAATAGGCATTAGAAGTGTAGGTGTTGAGTTTAAGCCTATATTTGTTATTGAACCAGACAATAACCACTTCTTCTCCGCCATAGTTGCTACGAACTGACTTTGATATTTTTATTTATATAAATCAGTAATTTGATGGTGAGAAAATGTGAAGACAGAGTCGATCATATGTGTTTTTGTTTAGTTCTGACCATGGTTTAACTCTTAACGCTCGAGACTTATTATTATGATATCGACCAATAGATCGAGGGGGTGTAGCTGACTCTTTAAGTCCCAAGCATGTTTTTGTGTCGATTATTTTCTTGGCCGGCCATTTGGCGACAATATTTAACGTTTTATCGCCGGGACCGTAAACTTATATATGTACAAGTTTTACATTTTAAAAACGATTCATTTATCTATTAATAACAGATAAGAGAAATTTCTCCATAGTGGACGGAGCCTTTGGATTTAGCATTAATACATGTTTCCGCAGCGAATCGTACCGAGCGTTAATGGTTAAATATACGATACAATATTACCAGTTCTTTTGGAATGGAATCCCGAGCCATTGCCAGTGCTTCTCTAATATTGTGTTCCGCAATCGCATTAAAACAAAATCTGACTTTATAACTTTTAATTGAATTATATTTATAAACTTTTAGACATTTATTATTATAATACCGTTATTGGTACTTAATTATTTTATGGGAGACTCGCGGTGGGGCTTGTTCACATTTTAGTTTACATACAAAATATGTTTAAGGATTTTGGCAGTAGGGTGTTGTAATGTTAAAAATATGTCGCCAAAATAATGTTCTTGTATCACGAAAATTCCTTGCACCCCATCTGGTTCTTTTGTGGGACGTTAATTCAACCAATCAATTTATGTGATTTTGGCTCACAAAAACTCAATTCCCTACTACAAAAATAACTTTGTAACTGATCAGTTGCAACTTGAACTCAATTTGCATTTCTTATAAAATAAAATAAAGTCGAAACGCTGTGGCAAATATTTATTTTTCTTTTTACCTTTCGCTTGTTTGATCGGAAGTAATTGCACTCTTTCATAACAACAAACCATAACAATTACTCGAGTAACACTCAATCCCGTCCAATCTCCAATACAGGTGTTTGTTACCGAATTTCAACATTAGGTGCCAATTTGCAACAATTTTATTGCATTCGAATGAATCGAATCGGAAATTGATACCACCAAATCAGTCCGAACTAGTTTTGTACACATCCGGGGCACTTAGCAATGTCTATCAATTGAAAAGGAAGCATAATTATCTGACAATGGGATGTTTAGAATAATGGCTTGTTCCCTATCCTGTCCTCTTCTCTTGAATGCGATTTATATTTTAGTCTTGTTAAATGCTTATCCTGTAACTTCCTGTATCCACATAAATTGAAATTTTGGTTTTCTTTCATGGCTCATTGTTTTCTTGTTTCTTGCTTTATCTTTCCCATTGTGTTGGTTGTCGAACCGTTCCGATTATCAACAGGCTACTTATTGTAATAATTTCAATGCATGTTAATAGGTATTGTTTTTGTAAATTTTGACAAGGGAATGCAGATTAATGGAAAATAATCTGATTCAAATTGCGTCTATATATTTCCGCATAAAACGCTGACCTTCACATTGTAGTTTTCTTAGTCGATTTTAATTTTTAAGTTCAAATTAAGCTTTTTTCTCGTAACTTAATTGAAATACTGCGTCGTGGGGGATGGTACTTAGATGGATTCTTCTAGTATTAAGACAAGGGATTGCCATTTGCGTATAGTGAATTTTAATTACTTTTAAGTTACACACGGGGACAAACACCTAATTGATTACGAAAAATAAGGTGATTAAAGTGGGCATATACAAACTATGGCTTTCGACATCTAAACTCCGTCGATAGCCGTTAACGGGTATGTGTAAATTCCGGCTCAAAAAAGTTTTACGCTGTGATCTTGGCGAGGTAAATGTCGCCAACTTTAGAAGCAACCCTGCTTGTGGCATGCATTGTTTTTGGTGTCATGTACTATTTTTTGTATAAGGGTCAAACTACTATAAACCGCGTGGTTTGTAAGAATGCTACAATTAATATTTTATTAGTTTAAAATTAAATCTATTAACATTTAGTATAGCTTGATTAACACATAATTAACAAAAATCTATTAGAATTAAAATACTTATTAAAGAAGCAAACAAGTAATTTAAAATAGGAAACTTAAATATTAAATGTGATTTTGGTGGATTTTCATAAATTAAAGTTTGAGTAAATATTTTACGCCATCGACAAAACGATATGCATAATAACATAAAAGTTGTTTGGAAGAGGGAAAAATATGTGTAAATGTAATTCGTAATAACTTAAAAGTTTTTTATTAATTTATGCGATTTTTTAAAAATCATTTAAGAAAGTCGAAAGTTTTATCCTCTTCTTTTTATATGGAAAAATAAAATTTAATTATTCATCTGACAAAGTTTTTAGCGCAACGTGGCCTATAATTTGTTTTGATTTTAGATTAGTGCATTTTATTTCTTAGAAAGATAATAGGGTTTTTGGTATATGTCGATATTTAATTGTTCAAAAAGTTGTCTCTTCGTGTTCAATTGTTCATTTTTAAATTTTACGTTCCCATTAAGACTACAATGATTTTTTAATTACCTTTTTGTTTTATTTGTTTTCGATCGATGAAATTATCCTTAACAGGAATAACATTCGAGACCCAGGAAATAATTATTTGTTAAATTAATGACAAATGTTTTGAATGTTGTTTTTGTGCACTTAATTGAATTCATTATATGAAAGTGTGCTTCAATTTTTACAGTGCAGGAAATGTGAAGATGATACACGTAAAGTAACTACCTTGGTTTACATAAAACATTTTTGATTACTATTTTTATGTTGATTTTTGCGTACTTTTAATATTAAAAAAATATATTACATAATATAGGTCAATTGCATTTTACAGTCAAATGGGAGTACAGTAGTCACATGTTTGGCACTGCTCGGAATTCGGTCATAGCTTGTCGGTAATTGATATATTCATCCCATAAAAATATTATAGAGAAAAATAAAATAAACTATCCTGTATACTAGTTATATTTCATTTATTGACTATTGTCACCTTTATTATGATCTTTTTTTTTGCATGATTAAAAATGGACACGGATACATGAGGCGTTCAGAGCTAAAAACATCTAAACTATCAAGTCCAAAAGTATATAAAAAAAAGTTGTTTGTTGGGGATTAATACTTGTCAATGGTGTATATTTTCAGAGCCATAGTGAGTCAAGCCCCTTCTATTGCTATTTTCTAACAGATAGCATTATTATCCTCTAAATCACTGTAGGATTCAACGATGTTAATAAACTTTTACCTTTATTATCTCAAAATGGACTATCTCTTATGGACTTGATCCAATTTAGCTATGAACGCCTCATGTAGTCTCTTATTTCGTGAAGTCTGTAAAATAAATAATAAATAACTAATAAATAAAATATAAGTATTAAATAAGATAGTTTATTTTGTTTTTCTCTATAAATGATATATTCTTATAAAGTGAATGTATCAATTACCGACCAGCTAAGAACAAATTCCGACCAGAGCCAATCGTGTGGTAACTGAACTCCCATTAGCCTGTAAAATTAAATTTACCGAAATTTTAAAAGTCTTTGAGTAACATTGTTTGAAGGGATTTTTAAAAACGTAATATATATGGTGTTTGTTTGTCTTAAATATTTTTTAAAAATGGTCAGTAACTGGCACAGTCGGGGGAAAAAAAACGAACCATCCATTATTTTTCAGCTAGTTTTTATTGTTGGGATAAATTAATATGCATTTTTGTAGGAAATGAAGTCTGAAATGAAGACATTGATAGCCTTACAATAATTACTTGCCGAAAAACAAGGGATGGTTTGTTCCCCCAACTGTACATAGATTCACCCAATATAATTGAAATATATTTAATACCCTCACTATAATGTAATTTACAATCTTGCTTTCTATCTACGAAAATATATGAAAAGCAAAACGCAATACTTATGTAAAAAATTCATTAATATTGAATTGTATATATTTCAGTGTTACTGCTAATTTAAATTATAACAAAATTCAAAGCTATATTTTCAACGTTTTGCATTTCAAGTACAGCTTTGACATTTACGTCGTTCTTTTACGAAGCAGTCATCCTATTTCCTGTTCTTTTCCCCAAGCTAATGAAAGAACGGTGGTTTTGAACTAAAGAACATGGGATTCTAAGAGAATAAATTGTGCTTTATCCAAGACAAAATCATTATTTACGAAATTAGCATTTCATGAACTCTGCAAAAGTTAAAAGCGTTAATGATAAACAACTGATGTTGTTCAAAATACTGTGTCTGCCAATAGTTTATAAGTTAATAATTATTAGTCAAGGATTAGGATCTATTAACAAAAACCAAAGTTTTTTTTTTCATTTGTAAGTGCTAAATGGAAAATATGATTTTTTTTAATAACCTATAAATATTTAAAATTGTTTCTGTTATTTGACCGTCCAATTCACTTTGTTATCAGTTTCAGAGTTCGTTTTTCTCCTTTCATCTCCATATATCCTGATTAAAATATACAACGATGAGTACTTGGAAAAGGTTAAGCAATAATTATATTTTTCTGTTACTGAGAAAAAGTCACTTAATCAGAATGTTTTTGATATGGATAGTATTGGTAGTTAAATTGCGCTTCAAACACGTATTTTGTTGGCAAAATACTTGTATCTGAAGCCTAATTAGCCATCGACAAATGTCTATTTGAATTTAGTTTTATTTTCATAACTATAATATGGGATTCTTGGATTAAAAAAATTCTATGAACCAATTTACCACATTCCATTTAGCTATTAAGCAAGTACTTCCAGTCCAAAACAACTACAACAAAAAGAACGGCCTAAAAACAAACTTATGATTTTTTTTTATATAGAAATTCTAGATATAAATAAATGATTATATTGTCATGCAATATTTTTTTTAATTTAAACAAAAATGTAATAATATAAAGTTTTAAGCACATTGATTTCAGTTTTGATTTTTTTTTTGTAATAAAGAACATTTCTGATAGCTAAACACATACTTGAAATTTTTTTATAATATATTTTGTTTTACAATTTTTTATAATGACAGAAGAAAAGACAATTTATACTTTTTTTTATATTACATAAAAAAAAAGTAAACATAAACTGACTTCAGTAGATACGCCAAAAAACCGTGACCTATGAGTGTTTCAGATAGTAAAACGTACTGTAAAAGAAAGTTATCTAAGTTACAGATTTTAAACAAACCGAAGAAATAATCAACACTGATATAATATTTTTTGTAATAGATAAGTAATGCTGATAACTGAAACTTAATTCACTGTCTTTTGCATCCAGACATTATTTTGCTTCACTGCAGAAGTATTTCGGTCTGCTTACCAACAATCTAATAAATCCATCTAAGTTTCCAGGGATGAAAGGGTTAAATATTGTAAATTAAATATATTTATAAATATGTTAATTCCTATATTTTTTAACTATATATATCTTTTTATTATCATTGTGAATTAATACCCGTATCTCCTTTTAAAAAAAATGCATATAAACCCTTTCTGAAAGTGAGAGCGGTTCATCTAAGTTGCCAAGGTAAAAATTTATATATTTTTCGTACATTAATTAAAAAAAATCTTATTTTAACTGTATTTATCAAACAATAATAATAATAGTCAGCGTTGCTATTCTAGAAATTAGGGCCAAATTCCGATTAAAAGCTTTATTGACTAACACATTATATAAAAAAAAAAATTGTCATTCGCTTGGATTCTTGTTTAAAAATAAACCATATTTACACATTTCCTTTGCCAGTTGTCATGCGTTCCTATGCGTATACATTGTTGTATGTACGACTGCGTCCAAAAACTTAGGCAGCAAACTTTAGACATATGCCTAGTCAATGACAGTAAACTGATAATGATAGAAAAATAAGTGGGGAGGGGGGGGGGGGGGGGGGGGGCAGGGGATGGGGTCAGTGACGAAGTGCTTGGTCATCTTTCCATTCGGCGGAGACGGCAAAAAGATAACTACTGTGTAGTATTTATATAAATGTTTTTAGTTTTTATATGATTTTTACTATTATGTCTTTGGTGTCAAAACTATATTAAAAAAAAGAACCAATCAAATTGCGCACGAATTTTTCGTAAGATAATTAGTATATTTAATAATATTGTAATCAATACACAGCTCAAGTTTACGATTCTTCTGCATAGAATGAATTACATACACAATTTCTTAATCATTGTTTCTACTTGCAAATTATAATTTTTCCGAAAAGTCGTACTCTGCCCAGCCGGCTGTTTTAGCAACATTTCAATTTTAAACTGCAATATGGCAGTCAAACCGCAGATTTAAAATGAACTATACTACTTTTAAATATTGACTTAATTTTAACCATTATATTAAGTACATTAATAACGTGTAAATTTCTCGAAAACGTTGTTTAAATATATGAAGATTCTTTAACTTGAACAAGGTTATTCTTATGCTATTTGAATGGGTGGTGGACCATTCATCTGCGACCCTGAACACCCAATTACTGTACGCGACAACAACCATTATTCAGGTTTTTTTTCTCAAAAGCCGATGCAGCTTCATCTTCTAGGAAAATATTTGAAGTAAAAAAATTACATATAAAAAAAAACTTCTGTAACCACAGTAAAGGACTTAGGGGTTACCGAAGGATCTGCGTGCAGGTGTGCAACCAAAAGAGTGGGGGAGGGGGTAGTAGAAGCATCTAGTTTGTGTCCCCATTACGTAATTGACGTTGGGCCGTCCTCCTTTCCTGTTTTATTTTGCTCCTTCACCTTCAAGGGGCTTTGTTTGATTTAGTTGAGCTTATTAGTTCCCCCACTACCATGCAGGTGTTACCACCTTCGCTTTCTTAGGTTTTTTTTTTCGCCTCCTCCTATTTTATCCTCCCCATTTTCGGAAAAAAAAAATGTGGTTGCAGCTACCCTTGAAGTTTAGTCAATTGATCACGTCATAAAGGTTCTGTAAAAACTGCCCAATTCGATAGGGTCTCTAATTCTATGTAGTTTGGGTTTTCGAGGAAATTTTACGTCATATACGCCCTTTTTTTTTATATTCCCTTTCTTTCCAAACAAACCGAAAACCTGTTCATTTTTTATCCCCCTCCAAAAATCATAATTTTAAATCACAATTCGTTTTAAAGTCAATTTTTTTTTCTCGATATTATCAATGCTCATTCAATTCGATCTGTTTTTTCTTAGAACAATAAGCCTTACTTTTTGCTTTCGAACGTTGCGATACAGTTTTTTTAATAACAATTTATTACAACCGAAAGAAATATTTAATTACAAGTATTAGTTGGAAAATTGGGCTTATTAGCAGAAATTTCCATATTTTTAATTTCCTATTTATTTCTATAATGTAAGATTTAACAGCCTCCAAACCATCCCCCACCCCCATCTATTTGCCATAATCTTAGGAATATCATTAAATTCGGAATAGGTGAAGGAACCATCCGAGCGCCTTTTCCTTGAACTGAGGAAGTTGCTTAATAATTTATGATATTCTTTTTTGCCCCTGGTATAAAAGCTGTGCCTAGTTTCTCTGAATAGTACTCAGATCTCAGCCATTCATTAACTCTCATGTATGCTTTCCTTAATATGACAACTATAAGCAGGGCCGAATTAAGCATAGGCTGCAGCCGAAGGGACCGCTCCACATACACAAAAAAAGTCAACTTGCGGGAAAATTATTTGGCGGATGATAATCCCACCCTGATGAAAATAGTAAACTACAGCATTTTTACGATGAAGAAATATTATATTTTATTAACGGATTTGTACAATGTAAATATACTCTAATGCATTTATGTTCTTTAAAAAAATATATATAACAATATACTTATTAAACAGTTTACTTAAACAAAAAATTATTTGTTTGAATTTTTTATGGAATTTAATTGTTTTTATTTCTCTTAGAGTCATATGAGGGCAACAAAAATACGGGTGCAATCCTTGAAAATTTGTAACATAGTATTAGAAATTTACAAAAAAAAAAAGTTTATCCCTATTTCATTTATACACTTAAAAAGGATTTAATTTGCAGTTCTGGAATATATATATATTTAAAAAATCCGAGCTCCCTCCCTGTATTTATGGGGGCCGCATCACATATTTAATCTAGGGTCTTACTAACGATAAATACGGCTCTGACTACAAGTGGTAAACACATGTTCTATTAATTAAATTTTAAATATTTTATGATGCTTGTTACATTTGGAGCTTTGAATAAGCTCTCGCGTATATTTCAGAGAGGGAAGGGTTAAACCTCGACTATTTTTTTTTCGTTTGACAACCAACATGTAAAGCACACTACGTTGCATCTTGGCACCGAAGAGGTAGCTCATAAATTACTGGCAACCTGCCCCCGTGGTAGGTTCCACTCCAGGCAAATTGCCTACGATCTTTTAATTACGGTGCCAAGGCTCCTTCCTCCCCTTGCACCGGGGATAAAATATTTATGAATGATGGGGAAGGGAGTGGAAGGATAGGAAGAAGGTAAATATATTTTTGTCGCGTTTTTTTCTTTCCTGCAAAACTGAAATCTCTGTTTTAATTTTAGAACGCGACCCGCGACATGATAACGACCTGCTCGGAAGTGTAACAAGTCCCAATGTTGATCTCGGTGCGATGTGCACTTCGCCAAAGTGTACAATTTATGCGGCACAATCCATGCATAAATCAGTGGCGTTCCCGATGGTGGGATAGAATTTTTTTAAATCTACCTGTTGCATGTAAGACATGTTAAACCCCGGCTTTTTTTCCGTTTGATAAACCAACATGTAAAGCACACTACTTTGTATTTAGGATTTTTTTAATGTTTCAGGTGAAAAATATGTATTTTTCATTGTTAAAAATTAACCCTTTGCACTCGTATGTATGGGGGACGTCACTCGTTTTACCATCGCGCTCGTATGTCCCCGTACAGGGGACATCGCATCTGTACCGTTACGTTCGTAGATTCGTTCGTTAGATTTTTAATGCGGTGTAGTGTAATATACTTAAGTATTCTTAGTAGTTTCAATAAATTATTTTGTCACGTTGAAAAATAAAATATTATGTGGCCACATTCCCATCCTAGATCATGGGGGTGTATTCAAGGGTTATGTTTTTAAATTTGTGATTTAAGGATGGTAAATTTTCTAGTTGACCTTCTAGAATCGAAACACATTTCCATCAAAAAAATTCATCTTGATCGAACATGAAAAAAAAATTCCGATTTATTTGCTAACTTTCTAAAGCATAATTACGAGTGCAAATGGTTAACATACGTAGAGAGCTCGGAAAATGTTTTGCCTGTGACCTAATTACAAAACGGGTGGGATATAGCCCAAAGTGGCAAAATATACCGGCGACAAATTTTGTGTAAATATATATATATAATATATATTCCTTAAATTACTATATTTTTAAATTTTCATAACTACCACCTCTTATCTATAATTTAATTGTGTCATAATAATCTACCTTCCTGTCTATAAAACTTTTTTTTACCATCCCACATCAGATTCATGTTTTTTTTTATGAATTCTTTAATACAATATTTTACTTAACTTTCGCTGACGACTACAATTCCAAGCTTTTAATTTAGTCATGACAACTGTCTGCGCAAATATTTTCATATAAGTTTGTGTTTCACGTAGGAGTACTTTAGGGATTTTTGATGGCTTCCACATCAAAAGTCCCTAGGTCGAACCATTCCTGACCAATTATCTGATTTCCAGGACTCAGTCTGATTGATGGTAATCCCTAAAAATCCCCGTCTTTAATTTAAAAATTACTTGAAATTGTCTGAGATATTTCAGGCTTGGGGTGTGGAGAGGAATTAAGAAATTTAAATATGTGTACTTCGGAAGAGAGGGTTAGGGGATATTTGATTTAACTTCACATTTATTAAACATGATGTCGATGGTTTGGATTTTAATACGAGTGATATAACAAGAGGTCATGAGTTTTAATTAAGTAAATCTGGAAAGGGATAAAGCCCTATTTTTATAATAAAGTAATCGACAAATAGAACAAATTGACAGTGAGTATTGTTGGTACTACAAGAAGGCAATAGATTTTAAGAAGTTGTATGTGCATCGGGAAATAGTTATGGGATACTAAACTGAAACAACCTTGTAGGTCTTGAACTGGTTTGTCGTCAATACATGAACGTGTATTTTAATTAGATTGTAGTTTATTCAATATAATACATTCGTAAAAAATGTTCGCAAATAATGACCAGGAAAATTTTGAGTTTTAATAAAAAAAAAAATCTTAAATGGTTTTATTAATCGATAATGCAATATCACTCATTAGTGTTGTAACCTAAGTACCACTGAGTTCGTTCGTCGTCTTTAATAAGCCCGCATAGTTCTATTTTATCTAAAGAAATCTCTTAAAGTTAATTTTAATTAGTCTTGAAATTATCTAAAAAAAAAGATTTTAAAAGGCTTTTTTTATAGAAACAACAACACGGAATACCTTTTCTCTAACGGAAGTTGTAATTTTCACAAAATGATGGGAAAATTTTACGCCGATAGAGAGTTTCACGAAATAGAACATCTAACAACAAAAAAAAAAAAACTAAATAATTCCTGGACATGAAAATTACCGGTTGAAGCCACTGTGAGAATTCAAAGATAAATGTCGGCAGGCCTTTCAAAAATTCGATTTTGATGCGAGCGACGAGATGGCCGCTGTGTTAGCATTTCCGCCAGAGCTCAGAGTCTATTAAATCTCGATAATCGTCACATTCCGACCCGTCTCAGGCACCGCAATTATCACCGATCTGAAATTCCGATGGGTAAAATAAAAAACAACCTGAGCCGAGCAATTCCTTTTGCCTTTCTCCAATAACAGTTTTTATTTTTATGTAGTATGTGCTTCCTCTCAAGATGTGTCGGAATTCATTAAAAGTGTTCGAAAATCCTATTTGCTTATAAAGGCCGGTTTACACGCTACGATAAATCGTAACGATGTGATTGACAAATTTATTGTTCCAATAAATCGAAACAGTGAGTATTGTTTACACGCAACGATAAATCGTAACAATTCGATCGTTACGATAAATTGCTACAATTTATCGTAGCGTGTAAACCGGCCTTAACACAACCCGGACATGAGCAATTCCGATTTCAGATCGTACTCGTTCTATAAACACCGGGTATTAAAATTACACACTTTTACTTTGGTTATTTGCTTAGATAGCGGTGCTTATCTATTGTTTAAAAACGTCGATGTGGAATGCGCTATTTTCGTTGTTTAAGTAGGATGTTTAGGTAAACCAAATTAATTTTCCTTGTGATACTAAGTATATCTGTTCAAAACAATTTAAAAATTTAAATAATATATTTGGTTCCTCAACTTCATTTAATTATATGAATGTCATTCCGATCTTTCAATACACCGTTAGCCTTCCTGTGTAGTGGTGCGCGCTCTTGCTAATTATGCTTTTGAAATTGGTTTAGCGTACATCAGGAATGAACTATTAGGAGAGACTTGAAACTTTAAGCATAGAATTGAATGATGTTGAAAACATGAAATTTGTTACAGTCAATGGGACTGTAGGTTACGGTTACAAGTTATACAAGTCATAACTTAATCGGGTAGGTAGAAAGCATTATTTATAATGGAGTAATAGACAAATGGAATAGTTTGCCTGGTTTATTTGTCTGGAGTGGGTAGTTTTAAAAGATATTTGAAGCGACATTGGTGGATTGTTAAACATGACAAAATTTGCTGAGTTTAGAATCTCTCGTTGGTCGTTATTATTTGAATTTGTAAAGATAATCTGACAATGGGCAGTTATGTTTTCTATGTGGTAAAAGTTGTCAATAAATGTTATCTCAACTGTTTTCATGTCTTTTAAAGTAACACACAGAAAGAGTCCAGATACAATTACGTCATAATACGAAAACACTAAAAGCAGTTTGGTTTAATTATATTATCTTAATATTTTATTTTCGTAAATGGCGAAAACTGTGGTCGCCATGGAGATAATCTGGGAAAAAAAAATTCTAAAAATAATAAAGTTTTCTATTAATAAAGTTTTTTTTTTTTAATTATTGATCAGTTAAGTCAGTTTTATTCGAATTATATTCGGTAGAATATTATTCTGGGATAGTTTCGAACACTCTTGACCTTTTTTCCGGTCGCGCGAATTGCGCGCAAGATCAACTTGACGCAACAAATCGGCGAATCGTTTGGCGAAACCCCCGCTGTGAAAAGAAAACAGAATTCTAGAATGGAAGCGGAGGAGAACATGACTTCCATAAGTTGCTCTGGCTGTTCGTCATTCCATGTTCAATAGAATGTTAAGCTCAATTTTTAACACCTTATTAGGATTTTTTTAATGGTTCCGGCTCAAAAATATGTTTTTTTCATTGTTGAAAATTAATATACGTAGTGAACTCAGAAAATCGTTTTGCCTGTAACAGTGACGTAATTGCAAAACAGGTTGGACATAGCCCAAAGTGGTAAAATTAAACCGGCGACAAATGTTGTGTAAATATATAATATATATATATATTCCTTAAATGACTATATTTAAAAAAAAATTTAACTACCACACATTTTCTATAATTTAATTGCGTCGTAATAATCTTACCTCCTGTCTAAAAAACTTTTTTTTTTACCATTCCACATAATTTATTAGATTAATGTTTTTATTTCTTTGATAAAATAGTTTGCATAGATTTCGCTGACTACTTCAATTCCAAGTTTTTAATTTAGTCATGACAAATGTCTACGCGAATATTTCGGCATTTTTCAATCGTCCCTCAATCGAACCATTTCTGACCAATTATCTGACTTCCAGGACGCGGTCAAATCCCTAAAAATCCCCGTCTTTAATAGGAAAAGTCCCTACGAGAGGATACTCTCTCATTCGTCATGTAACCAACTTGTCCAGGCTCTGGAGGGAATAAATAATTTGAACCTAACTTATCTGCCCTTATTGCTGTAAATTTTACGACTACCCACTAAAACTATGACGACTCCCCTATTAAAATAATTCTTTCATATATTGAAAAAAATAGTAATAGGAATTCCAATTTTTTTTTTTTTTTAATTTTAAAAATTTGTTTTTATTATGAGTATTTTTTCTTTGTATTGAATGAGTTTGATTTCCATGGTAACAGTTATATTAAATAAAAAGGAATTACTTTTTATTTATGTTATATATTTTTTGTGAAAATTGGTCGAATAGCAACTTAACTACAAACCAAGTATTAAAAAAAAAAAAAAATAATGGTTTTGAAAAATTTAAATTAATTACCCTTCTTTTTTTCTGAAAAAGAGGGTGGCAGAATTGATGTATCCCATAGGGGGTGAATTTATATGTCCTGTAGCTTTCCACTTTTAATAACTTCAAGGAACATTTATGACGAATTTGAAGAATATCGAATAACGTGTTTGGTCATAATTGCGTAAAACAAACAAATTTACAAACATACGAAAAGTCGAGTTAAATTATAGACCTTGCTAACTCTCGGTGAATAATGTTGTGTATTTATAGTTGAAATATAGATTATTTTGTTTTTGCACTAGATCTTTCCTTCTAATTAGATTACGAACCATCGCCGATGGCCCTATATGAAGCTTTAGTACGACGTTATCAGTGGCGAAGGGTCCAGTCATCGGTAGATTCGCCGATGAAGTTACTACAACAACAGTTGACGGTCGCAAAACTATTACCTCGGTGTGGGGGCACATGCCGCTCGGGGCGATGACCATCGCAAAAAGTTACGCCTCGCCACTGGACGTTATTAAAAAAAATATATGTAATCAATTAAAAAAATTGGGATGGCTCAGATCTGATGGGGTGAGAAGAGAAAGGGTACAAGTGACTTTAAAAAATATATAGAATATAGTTACGTGCTGTTATGGATAGTTAATACCTATGAAATGTTTTTGGCAAAGCGATACAAGTAAATATCTCTCATGCGCTGAGATCTAAGAACCAACTACTTTAAGAATGATCTGTTTTGTTTTAACTTTAAAACTGCGTTTTAACAAAACGATAAAAATTGTCACGTACCCCTTGGCTTTTCACCCTCTCAATTGAAGTAGACATTTTTTAGATTTAAATTGAAATACAAATTTATAGATTTTTATTTTTGGAGTGTGAAACAGAAGGGATGAATAAACTACATGTAATTAGATATCATGATGCCTGTAGAGAAACAACTACGATAATAAATTACCAATTTCCTGGTTTATCGTTCTAAAAAAGAGAAAAAGTTTAACTCCTAAAACATACAACTTTATTTTTTTTATTAGATAACGTTTTTTTTCCTATTACCATGCGAACTTTTATAGAAAAACAATGAGAGAAGAATTTAGAGTAAAGGGAGTGTCTACTTTAAGAATGCCATTAGAATAAAAATAGTAAACATTTTAACCATGTAAAACGCGATAAGAGTAAATGACACACTTGTCATACATGGCAAACAAAGTAGAAACTGTTTACACTATACGCTATAGATTTCATTACACGTTATGATTTAGATTGAATAAATATTTATTTTTCTATTTTTTTAAGGTATATCATTCTAATTTGCGCTAATCTGCTCATCATTTGACTTCTTCCATGTTTACGTTTTGGCGTGAATTGGAGAAGGTTGAACGGACTCCAATTGGAACCTGGACAGGAGTTGTTTTCGTTTCATTTAAGTTAATAAACCTCGCTTTTTACTGTGCACACAACATCCTACATCTTTAATTGAATCGCCTCCTCTGCACACATCCGTTTCGATGGAATGCAGGCTTATTTTCGTCGTTGGATCGGTGACATCCTTGATGTCAAGCAACGGCTGTGCTGAAGTTGCTGTGCAGCAATATTCACAGTTATTTTCTATTTTTTTTATAGGTTTTGAGGGTAACGTTATTATTTAAATAAATGAAAAAGAAGTTGCTATACTCGAGGACAACCTAAGTTTAGCTTAAAGCGAAAGCTATGGTCTGTAAAAATTTATAACTGCGTTAGGCTCAACTTAGGTTGTCCCCATAGTATAGTAATTTTTTTTGTGGCGTGTAACTGCTGCTTATGAAAGTGTTAATTTTTTTTTTTTTTTTAAATTACACATTTTCTATTGTTTTTTTTGCCAACTTTTTAGAAATTTCTTGTTTGCTTTTGATTGCGATGTTTTTTGTAAAACCCCGCTTGTTTTCTGGACCGCTTTTTCATGAAATCGAATTTTGAACATCGACTCTAAATATTTAAGTATTAGATGCAGATTTAATTATTGATTTAAAAAAAAATTCAAGCATTTTTTAAAAAACTTTTTAGCTACTAGTGTTTGTAATGTTTATAACTGAGCATCTTTTTTCTATAATTTTTTATGCAGATTTTTTATGCGAGCGCACATTTTTTACGTTTGTAGAATTTTACCGTTTTAAGTATATTTAGGACTATTCATGACTTGGCTTCGAGATTAAAACGTTTCAGGTTAAACATATGCACGTGTAGCAGATACCCTTTGTGATTGGTGAATAAAAACCCTGTGTTTTTTTATTCATCAATCACAGAGAGCAAGGGATATAATCTCGGCACCATTAGGACATGCATAGTTAGTGTCTATTGATTAAAAATCGTTCTTGTAAGAGTATTTAAGTACTAATAAAATTAAAAAAAACTTTGAAATAAAATTAAAATAATCAAAAAATAATACAGACTACATTTTTTGGCATTCATCGTTCTTTGAAAAACACAGTATAGACTATGCACGTGACGTCATCTTGGGAATAAACAACAGCACGCCTCTGAAATTCACCATCGTTATGGAAAATAAAGTTTTTTTCTCCCACAAATGTCAAAGCTATACGATGTTTTTCCTGCATGCAAAATCGATTCCTCATACATTTAGACCACCAGATAGACCAAAGTGTCCTATTTACATATCAAAATAGCCAATGCTTTAAAAAACAAATCCCAAAGAACTCCTCATTTCGTTCCAAAAATTAGTTCGAATCCTGAAACATTCTCCTCTCCACCTGACATTCTAATGAAGCGACCCTGAAAAGCGACTTTTCTTGGCCGTTAGCCCTATCAAAATTAATCACGAAAACGCCCTATTTGCTGCACACAAAAAAAGTAAACCTTGGAAAGAAATTTGCATTCTCTGGTACACTTCGTCAATCAAAGAAACGGCTTTGAAATGTCGCTAAGCGAAATCATCCGGATTCGAAGGATCGTTATCGTCTGGAAACTGGAACTTTAACTGAGAAGCCACATTGATATTAATTTCCTAAGCGTGACTTCTAACATGTGGAATAATTTTCTTTTTATCCAATTAAATTGATATTAATTTCCAAGAGTATCAAGGTTTTTTTTCTCAGGGACAGTTATTTTCAGCAGCGTCTCTGATTAACACTGAGTTTTATGCGGTGGACTGCGGGCCGGTTAATTGTGATAAATTGAATGTTTAACACTCGTCTTTTACAGTCGTGTTAAGTTGTGGTTGTTGCGATAGGTTATTATCGATAATTTTTTTTAATGATGAATCTTTTTATTGATGTTACTTATCCATGTATCAAGCAAGTTAAGGCGTGGATTAAAAAAAAAAAAATGGAAGGTTATATTAAATGTTTATTTTGTTTGCAACTATTGTATTTAGGTTAATTTATATACATAGCAAAACTTTCTACATTCAATTGTTGTAGAGTAATACATTGACTTTTATATGATTTGATGATAAAAATTAACGAGCAACACAGTAGACCCTCTATGTAATGTTCCTTCACAAGACCAACACGTTGTTATACTGAAATGTTCGTAATCGGAGCGTTATTTGTTTGTACTTTTTTTCACTAAATATCTTGCTTGTCGTCTGAGACATTGGATGTGTTGGTTTCCCTGCGAGACAATGGATCCAATCAATCCGGTGTCGCGGACTTTTAGCGCGGCCACTAACGAGGAAAAGAGCGAGATATGGACCCCTTGCCATGGGCCGCAATTGGAACTTTCCGTGTTCCCTAGCTTTAAGGTAGGGAGCTTGTCCTTGGGCTTTTCTTTTGTGGCGATTGCGTTTTCCCTGCGAGACGTTGGATTGTTTGCATGTTTAGTACTCTAAATCGGTCGTTGTTTAAATGTCCTCATGTTGGTCATGATATAGAAGTTTGAAGAACAGGGAAACGATTTGACACCAACGCAGTTGACGATTATAACACCAAGAAAGCTTAGGTGTTATAATCGTCAACTGCGAGACAGTGTTCTCGGATCTTTCATACTGTAGATCCGAGCACACTGATGATCAAAGATGAAGATCATGAATCGTCGTCAATAGCCCATTGTACAGCTTTAGTGCGATGTTATTTCAACCACCCGTGTAGAGGAGGTGGGTGCACGATACTTCTGCCGTGGTCCAAATGTCCACTTTTTGACATGGTGTGAAGAGTGAGGTGCATCTCAGGACTAATCCTAGAGTTCAAAACTACGAGGCAGAATCCCCGGGTCTTTCTTTCGTGATATATCCTGAACTGCCTCCAATAGCCTACGATGTAGCTCTCGTGTGACGTTATTTCAGGCGACCATTGCCGTTCGACCGCTATCACGCGATCACTTTAAGTTAAATCTCTGTTAAAGAAGATGTTTGTGTCGTGAAAAGAACTCGTTTTTCGGTTTTGGCAGAAGAGAGAGAGAGGGGACACGGAGGAGCCATTAACCGGGCTCAATTAGGAGGACGGCTTTATTTGCCTAAATATCTCATTTGGGACTTTTTCAAAGGACCGCATGTCGCTTTCGGAACGGGTTGATTGAACTTGGGCTGCCTACGAAAAAGCGGGCGACCTTTCTGGGCTAACGGAAATCGCTCTTCGGGGGGAGTTTCTCTCTGCTTCCACATTTTATTGGGTGTCTCTTTTTTTGTGTGTCGCATTACGTTCAAAGAGTGTGTTTACAAACAAGGCCGCCGAACCGCGGAATTTGCTTCATTGTAGCAAAATGGAATAGAATTAATGTCGTACTAGAATTGTACAATGGGCCATTGGCGACGATTCGGGATTTATTCCGAAGGAAAGACCAAAGACCACTTCTTCGTAATTTTGATGACGAAGACGACACCTGGGTTGGACATGAATAGGGGTGACGACATAGGACCACTACGTGATTTAAGGGCACCAGTTAGTCCGCTTTTACATTTAACGACACGACACCGATAAATCGTATACGATTTCAGTGGCACGATATCGGGGTACGCAAAATACACATACAAACCCGGGCGCTTTTTCACTAGCCGATAAGATAACGATATTGTCGTTGCCGATCAGACGATACAGTTTATCGGAACGTTTTATCGTGGGCACGCGCCTTCCCTACTTCATCGTGACGACATTTTGAGTTTGTTTCGGAAAATCTTGTTGCCGTCTGCTATAGTCTACTGTGTTTTTTTTTATTTATATTATTAATATGGCTTTTAAGTTCGATATTGTGAACTTCTGTGAATTATTGGAAGTAAAGACCTGTATTTGGGATAAGCGAGATGAATTTTACAAGAACAAGATTGTTCGAGAAAAATGCACGGCAGGCAATATTTAGGCAAACCGTCGCCAATAGCCCACTGTGCAGCTCTAGTGGTTAGCTCTAGCTTTTTGTAGACGTTCAAATAAAACATAAAAATCTCCTTCAACATGTCTTGCTTTGATAAATACAGCAAATGTAACAATCGCAGTTTGTTATAATGTAATTTGTTGCGTTGCGTAATATCGAGAATAGATGCTCTCGACAACAGACGAACACGAACTGAATGTAAAAATTGTCGTTTTCGGCGAACGATATCGGTGCAATGAAAAACTGACCATCAGACGATACGATAAAACGTTGTGTCGTCCCTTCTCCATCGTTCACGATTTATCGGTGTCGTGTCGTTAAATGTAAAAGCGGCCTTACCTTTACATGGCGGATTATTTTTGGTGGGTGAAAGAAACGAATCTGACAACCCTCTTAATTACCCTCTCTGCGTAACGAACCCTTACCAGATTGTTTGTTACGCACATGCCGGGAATCGAACCCTGCACCCTCACACACTTGACGAGTATCATGCTTCCACCATTCGGTTCATGGTTCAAAAATTAAAGGCATCGTTCCCGGGTCTTTCCTTCGAGATAGGCCCCGAATCGTCGCAAATAGCCCTCTGTGCAGCTCTAGTGCGACGTGAATTAACCAAGCCACCGTTCGGTCATCCACTGGCCTAATGGAATTTTTTTTTTTTTTTGTGTTCTGATATTGACTTCTCGGGACAGTTGAATAGACAAAGGAATTAATTGTCTAAATATTAATAAAATTTATGCATTTACAAATTGTTTTTGTTAATTAAAGGCTAGGGATAGTCTTTACTTTATACCTTTCATAATTACCTTAACTGAATAAACATTATTTTGTTTTAGATAAAGAGTGAATGAACATTAAAACAGATAAGCAAATTTTAATTCTTATTACATTGTCGTGTAGAGCAACGGTTCCTAGTTAGCATTAAACCAGTAGCCCACTAACTAAAACTAAACTATAAGACCAGGGACCCCTTTTTTCATATATGCTCCTGGTTAGTCCCCTCCACGTTCTGGACATTTATACGTTTCAAATTGGTGTGAACATAAAAATGAAAGGGAAAAAAAAATTCTGAAATTAATTTTTTAATTTTACAATTTACACGGCTTTTTATAAAAATATGGACGCAAATGACCGTTCAATGCATTTTTATCATTTTTTTTTGTGTGTGACCTATTTTAATTTGAGATCTTTTACTGTTTGCCTTAAGTTCGCATCTCTTTCGTTATAGTACTTAAAATAAGAAAATAGAAATATATATATCAAATCAATTGTCTTACTCAGCACACCTACTATGAACTATGCTTTCATTGGACTATTGGTCTTCTACGAACTCGACTCCGGTGTAGGCAGAGCAAAAGTATTTTTATTATTTTATTCTGACAAGCGAGAATTGAGCTTCTGTGATTTCTCAGAAAGTCTTATATATTTTTTTATGAGAAACTCACAAAAGTGGTAAAACCAGTGTCAGAATAGAAAAGCATGAAATAAATTAAAGCCGTAAACAAAAAACTACGAACAATAGAATCGCTTTTGCCTAACAAACGTAAGTGGCTGCATGCAAAGCTGATAAAACGAGTTTGAGTTGAGATGTATTTTCCCTTTTCTAAATATGTTGTAAACATGCTTTTGTCAGGATATGAAACTTACAAGAGAGCATTGGCTTGTATTTAGCTTTTTCCATGTTTTTGTATTAAGGAAACTCTCCATATAGAAGTCAAAGTTAAAATATTTAATGCTATTTCTATATATATATAAAAGAGTGGTATGTGGCTGTGTACTCTATAGAAATCTGCTGTTTTATTACGATCTTAATGAAATTTTGCACCTGTCTACATGAAATTTCGAACAACTACCCCCATCCCCCTTTTCTACCCCTTACTCGCTTAGCCCCATTGACTTCTTAATAAAGCCGATTTAGAATAATGCAATACTGAAACAATGAAATATTTCAACAATGTAACATATATTACATAGTTAGCTATGAAGAGGGATAAACGATGCATTCTGATTGCTGATGAGTAAATGCCGCCAAATAAATAAAAATGTTGCCAAATGTATACAATTTTTGCCAAATGAATCAAAATATAGCCAAATGAATCAAAATATAGCCAAATGAATCAAAATATAGCCAAATGAACTAAAATGTAGTAATATATGTAAAAATTTCATCAAAATGCCGAAATTATTGTCAAGATAAAATTAATATAATTTTGCACACTTGACCTTCAAAGCAAGAGGTCACTGTCTACATGAGATTTTGAACTCCCCCCCCCCCCGCGATCCCCTTCCACCCTTATTTAGAAAAAAAAATTCTTACTAAAACCGCCAAATGGCGCCACGGTGAAGAAAGTGTCTGTGGGTTTGATTTTTATGCAAATCTACAGTTTTTTTTTGCCGATCAACGCCGGGCATTTCAGCTAGTAATATATAAACTCAAGACACAGAGTCATTCCTTGCTGACTCCGTATTCTTATGTGCGTGTGTTTGATTTTCTGTACTTTCCTGGTTTTTTCAGTTATTCTTATAGGGTTCGATCAACTGGATTTAGGGCACAATACCACTGATGGAGTCCGTCCCTCTAGTAAAAAGCAATGCATATTAAGTCAATTATATATATATAAAAAAAAAATTAATATGGGAAAAATCACTGAAAAGTTTGGACATTGTAATAATAATAATGAATTTTTCAAAGTATAGGTAACTTTTACGCAATTTTATGTGCAATTAAATAAAAATGGAGGCACATGTCCGGGCCTGGTAACTTGGACTCTGCCTGTCAAAGCAAATAAACATAACAAATAATTAACACAATAATAAAATAAATTGTTGATAGAAAAAAAAAATCGTAATTTAATAACTTTCTAATTTCCCTACCTACCTATGCCCATGAGTAAAAAACAATTTTTCGTACATTTAAAGTTGCGAAATTAATTTATCTGATTCCTAGGAATTATCTCAAATTTCAAAGATTTTTTTCTTCAAATCAGTGGGGCATCAAGATCACTTTGAATGGTCTTCTCTCCGGCTTGTCAAAGGTTAAGTATTTATGGAATTGTCTCCAACTGAAGCGAATGACGTACGTGCGAGTCTGAACTGTGTTAAAAGTGACACCACTCGATATTCAGCCGTGCGTCCGTTTGCAGAGCTTCAATCACGTAAATATTTTCTGCGGGAAGGTTAAAAGTCAATCTGTGACGCAGAGTGCTGTCACAAACCGACGAACTCTTACTGAAAAATGTGCTTGATATTGTGCGTAAATACAAATAGGTTTAAAGGTGCTAGTTAACGCAAGAGTTTGCTATCAAAATCACTAGGTTTAAGAGTTTTTACTATAGAGGTTGATGAAAACATACCTGGAATTGATTTTATGCGGGAGGATGTGAGGGGTGGGGGGGGGGGGGGGGGGGGAGCTATGGAATTTTATTAAATAAAATTAATTAATTTATAACATTACATTTATTTCAGTTAGTTTACTAGATCAGATATTAGCAAGTACACGTCATTTCATTGTTACTGTTTTTTAATTTTCAATTTGCATTTTTATTGCAAATTGAACTAAAATATAGGCATAATTACCCAAAGTTCCGACAAAACTTCCAGCTTTTGGTCTTGTTTAGTGTTTCTTAATATGCGGGAAATTTCAATATTTTCTGCGGAGATGTTTGAATGCGGGACGGCTCCCCAAAAATTCTTAACTTATTACTGAATTACATTAAAAAAAAAACTTTTCTTGTTCACCTTTAAATCTAAAATCTCCGATTATTCCTTCATTTATAACATATAATAAATACTAAAACATTAGGAGGGAAGGAATAACGCAACCCATCTGAATACTTGATAAAGAGAAACATTTTATTAATTTAAAATAATTGTGGTATTATTTTACAAAAACAAAATATCGTAAACAAAAAAATGCGTGGAGTGAAATATTTTTTTTAATTAACACATTACGTCCCGAGAAATATCGTACACATTTTATGAGTTTTCTATATACCCGTTAACTAGCTTTTAATAAAAGACGTTTTTGAATTTATAAAAGTGGTTCTAAAGCACATACACCCTTAATACCGCAATTGGCTATCAACGGCCCCAAGCGATTATTGAGCACGGTAATATCCATTGATGATGGCAACACCTTAGTTGGCATTCCCCTGTCCAAACAAGAGAGTGAGCCCCGATGAATTTAATGTGCCCTATCTCCTTCTACACGATGAGTTTTCTTTTTATCCTTTCTATAAACCAAACTGTCATTCGCTCTCAAACTGTCCAATCCCTTGTCCGGTGCCATGCCTATCCGGATGTCACGACCCTTACTCAGCCCGGTTCTATTTCCTTGAATAGCTTTTACCAGACAAAACCGATTTATGAAAACACATCATATTTTATGTCAATCCATTTTTCTGCTGAAGTCACGATTGCAAATTAAGTTCTTACAAGTATTCCATCCTTAAACCGTTACGACAATCAACGATTGCACTTTTCACACATCATCCCACGCCGCCAACTCTCCGTCACTGATTCATCACAGCGAATTGTGCCAGACTTTTTGTCACGTCCACCAATCGAAAACTGGACCTTCAATAGCCATTGACGCTGTCTTTTGATCCTCGCGTTCCATTTGTCGAAGCACCACAGGAGCGAGACATCAGTTTCATACGATGGCGCGTTTCCTTCCTGTTACTGGGCCTATTGTTTCTCTTTCACAGCTGGTGGCAGGGCGGTGCACATTGTCTTGTGGGGACACTTATCAAAAACGTCGGCAGGCATGTGGATTGTGATTTTCGATGTGCCCATTCAGCTGCAGCATTGAATCGTCGGCATCCTGTTGAGGAGGTTGTGTTACGTCAATCCCGCGAGGATGACTTGTATCACATGTCGAATGTCGGGCAGTGTGGCTTTTTTTTAAAATGAGAATAAAAAACGGTTATCAAGGCCTATTCTAACTGGAAGTCGTAAATTTGAAGTCGGCTGTCGTGAAATTTAACAAATTATAATTTAAAAAAATTTAGACACACACCATTGAATTGGTTGGAAATATCTGAATCTTTGTCTTCTAACCTTTCAGTGGGGAAATATAACGTGTGGACAAGTTCAAGCTCTCGCATCTAGGCAGTGTCTAGCTTATTTGTGCATCTTCGCTGCCAGTTTAGATGGTAGAAATAGCAATGGTTTATTGGGGATGGTTCACTATCATTCATGTAAGAAAACCCTCGTAACAACTATTATTTTCGAGAAAGCGAAGTATGTTCTGAAGCAAAGAAAACCTTGATCTTCTGAAAATGAATCCCAAAATAATTCATTTAAAACTTAGTGGTCAGTTTTTAACACTAAAGACTTATTTTCTCTAGAGTACCAGCATACTCCAGGCGTAAAGTTCTTAGACTCGTGTCGGGGATGGGGTGGTTGATTTTCAGTAGCAATCTGGCAAACGTACAGTTGACAGATTCGTTTCCGTATCGCACAAAAATAATCCGCCGTGTAGAGGGGACTGGTACAAACACCCTGGTACACTTTAAATATGTAACGTGGTCCAAATGTCTTCGAAAATCTATTCAAATTGCATGAGGTGCCAGCTCAGAGATGTTATCCTCATCTTCTAACCATTGTTCAAAATTATGAGACGGTGTTTCTGGGTCTTTCGATCCCGAATCGGCTCAAGCCAGCGCCCGTTATAAGAAAGCCATATGGCATAAGTTAAAAATTAAGGCCGAAAGGGGACAAGGAAGACAAAATCGTAACTCTTGTTGGTCACGAACTGAAATATACCTTTAGTTTGTGACGTAATAGCATATGCCACACTGCTTTCTATACAGAGAGCGTTGCTCTAGTGCGACGTTAATTCAACCAACCATTTTCTTTACCTTAAACTTGCATCTTAACATGGACAAAAGTCCAATGGACCTTCAGGATCAAATCTACAGTCGACTGCTCTGGAAATTATAAGCGTATTCAAGCCTAGTCTCTATTGGAAGCGATTCACTGATCGTTTGGACAAACTCCCGAAGTGGGGCCGTTTTTCTGAATCGGTGAACCCCTTCATCCTCCAATCAGGCAGGCCGTGATTTTTTGGTCGAGGGGAGTTGAGCTGTCGGCGAAACCAATCAGCGTGTCCCGCCGAAAAGAGAAACACTGTTTCCAGTGAAAGGGAAAAGTGGAATCGAGGTTTTTGACATCTGGGGAGGCGCAGGAAAAAAAAAGAACGATCTCACAATCATTCAGTTATCCTTCACTACCCCGGGGTCAGAAAACATGATTTTTTTTTTTTTATCGTGAGAAAGGACCGGCAGAAGAGCTCTTCTCTCTTGTGCGTGTAATAATGGCTTGTGATGAACGCCGCTCTTCCAATTTACTTAAAAGAAATATTATTGAAGTCAAGTTGTGCCTGTTTGTACATAATCTTAGAATATTTTTTTTTTTTTTTTTTTAGAGATACGAGAACGATTTGAACTGTGGGTTGTAGATTTCGTTTCTCAGTATAAGAGGGTATTTAGGAAATTACGAATTAACTTTATATACCTTAAGATTTTTTTTCTTTTTTTTTCAAGCACTTTGATTGATATATAAAAACTTTGTCACACTCTCATAGTTTCACCCTTTTTAAACATTTTTAAAAAGTTATTTATTAATTTTTCAAAAACGGCTCCTTTATGGCATTAGGATTGTACTCCCGTGATATATTTGAGTATTTGTTAGCTACTTTATAGATGCCAAACAAGCCAATCTTCGATAAAAAAAAGCAGTTAGTAAAACTATATGTGGTTTCTGTACCAGTTGATAGAGCGAAATATATTGGCGTCATTTTTTTTTCCGTTTGAAATCTAAAGCAGAAAATTGATAACAAGTCATACACCTGCAATATATTATTACAAATACAATTTCGAACGAAAATGAGGACACTTTGTATAACTTTGTGTTATTTGACAAGACTGTTTTTTGGGAGGCAATCTTATTGCCCATTCCAATTGTATTATCTGTTAACTCTTTTTGAACAATGAAAAAACCCTCTGTACCCTTTTGATATTTGTATAATCGGGGTAGTGGCGAATCCAGCTATAGGGCACTTGGGACAATTACCCCCTCCCCCTAGAAGAAATACTGGAACCGTCCCAGAATCGGATGCAGTAGCGTACTCAGAAAAAGTGTACTGGAGAGGATATAATGGGTTCTACAAACATTCATTATTCTACAAACTCATCTTATTCGCATTTACTAAAATTTTAACATATGGATGGCTAATAGCACAATGGTTGTATATCCATTTTTGGCAAAATAAGGAACTGTGGTATCAATGTAAAGGTGGAATCCCGATGGAATGGTCTTTCTTCCTGCACAAACATTGTATGTCAATTCCAAAGAAAAATTTTGTTTTGCTGTTTTTTTTTAATAAGAAAAATCTTCATAGGCTTTCATTAATTGTTCGCAATTTCCTTTTCGCGTTTTCCGAATGTTTACAAAAGTGGTCATGCAACCATTGTACTTTTAGCCATCGATATACATACAGTAAAGGGTTCTAAAACCCTTACCACCACTCTTTG
Source organism: Troglohyphantes excavatus (assembly GCA_963932185.1). Classification (NCBI taxonomy): domain Eukaryota; kingdom Metazoa; phylum Arthropoda; class Arachnida; order Araneae; family Linyphiidae; genus Troglohyphantes; species Troglohyphantes excavatus. Next base: position 53,001,480 of record OZ010666.1, read on the forward strand.
ACCCTACACCACTGACTAAAAGAAAAAATAAATTATTTTTACTATTATTTAAAAAGTTTACGTATTGTGTAGCATTTTAATTCGGTTATGTTTTAGAATGATAAAAAAAAAAATTGCGTATTCCCTCTCGAATTTCGGATTCTGATGACCAAGATCAGACATTACCTTGTCAAACTTCCATTGGCTCAGATGGCTGGTTCGGTGAACGTTTCAACACGTGAGCCTATAAAATCCCGTGTCGGGGTCTAGTGGTTAGCAGTGCGTGATCTGTAATTTCGTCTCATTTCAGATTCTGGGCCATGTTCTGAGCGACTTTCCCCGGAAACTGACTCCAGCCCACACACAATAATAGTCCTTCTGTTCCTGCGGAAAATGATACAATTGAGCGAGGGAGCCACTTTAGGGTTCGATGGCTCTTTAAACACTTAGTTCGGTCATCGCTCATTAGACCTGGACCCTGGGCTTCTCTGCGAACTGACTTATAAACAGTTGGCTATTAAAAGAAGATCACGCGGAACTGAAGGGGCTGTTCATCTACGAAGTTGAGGTTTACTGAGAGCTGTTTGTTGGCGATCAGATTAGCAAGCATTGGTTAGGTTTACGTTAGCAGAAAATCACATCAAATTTAAATATATTTTTTAAATATTTTATATTTAGAAACTCTATAACACGTTCAAGAATTGAAACACATGGTAAATTACATGTTAACAATAACATATCTTCACGATTTAGTTATTTTAAGATGTAGTGCTACGTAGACCAGAAAGCAAGGGTGAAATAGTCGAATGTTTAATATTTCTTATGAAATTTGAACGTTTCCGACGATAGGCAATTGTCACTATTGCTTCATATCTCACCAATCGCCTTCATGAGGACTAGATTTAATTTGTGTTACAAGCTGCATCCTCTATTGTCGCAACTATTTAAAAAAAAAGTGTCCTATTATTTCAATTTCAAATAAGATATGTTTTCTTAAAAGGGTTGTTATCGCCGACATACTAATGAATTGTTTCTTTACAGCCATTTAACACAAACCACAACATGGGTGGACCCCCGCAAGAAACTCACTTCTGGCAACATGGCAGCTTCTGTGAATATGCAAAACCTTGGTCCCTTGCCAAAAGGATGGGAACAGGCGACGACACTTGAAGGAGAAGTCTATTTTATTAATCACATTGATCGGACAACGAGCTGGTTAGACCCGCGAATTCGTGAGTATACTTGCTTATTTTTCTTTATATTAACTTATAATAAGTTGCTGTTTCAAACAATAGAGTTCTAACTTAAAGATTAGAGTAGTAAATAGTTGACTTTTTATTGCTATTTCAAATGTGGCGTCCGAAACGCACTTGACTACCTTGCTTCCGGCCAGATTTGGCACGAAATAGCCCTTTTTATTATAGTTAGTAAATTGTTTGTTATTATTAGAATTATGTTGTTAAAATAATATTAATATATAAATTTTTGTTTAAAACTATGCAATATCCATAACCGCGGTTAGTTCAGTGGTTATTATGGTTATCCAGCTCGTAAATGGAGAGGATTGCGAGTTCGAATATCTAATAATCTTGTAGCGAATTTGTTATCGGAGGATTCCCAGATTCGTTCCTACAAAATCGTCTAAAAATATCCACAAATTCAACCGCCCTATTTTAAGGACTGGTGCACGTTTCATCTGATCGTTGTCCAAAATGTGCTGACGCTTAGTGAGGTTGCGCCGGGTGTCAGTTCATGTGTTTGTCTCGCCATCTGACCATGGTTAAAAATAATAAGCGTTACTTGCCTGTGTTGAGACTCTTAAATAAGGTCAGAAGTAGGCAGCAACAGTATAGTTGTCAAAGTCACGTGTTTCATCATCAGTTTTATAAATTCGTGTTAAAATTCAAATAATAAGTTAATTTAATATTTATTTGTTCTGATTTAATTTATAGAAATGAATTTCATTAATTTGCAATTGGTTGAATTTGTTTTGTATTTATATATTTATCATGGAAAAAAAATTATTCCTAATGAAAAACTGAAAGTATATATATCTTAAAAAGTATGACATAGGATTGTAAATTAGCAATGCAAACTTTAGGCTGATTCAAACAATTCTTCGCTTGGAGACTCAGTATATATTAAAAGAAAATACTTATCATCATTCTAACATAAATATTAATTTTCAAGTTCTTTCAAAAAATATGAAATCATTTGAATTAACAAAATATATTACAATAGTTATGTAAAAATTTAATTATATTGTAACTAAATGTTCATGGTTATACTATTTGATTTATTATTTTGTTGATACTTTTGATATAGCTGCTCACCTTCAAAATCCTCCAACAGTCAGTGCTCCTCAACAGTCAGTTTCTGCTCTCCAGTCTCAGAATCCAGCTCAGGTAGAAACTCTATTTCTGATAATGTGAACGATGTTATTTTATCAAAACTCTGTAAAAACATTTTGAGTCTTAAAACATACTTTTGTTTATACGAATTGCTCGCTCACTTAATGTATGTTTCATGGTTATACTATTTGACTTATTTTATAATTATTTATTCAGAAAAATATTTTTAAATGACAATATCTAATCAGAAATGATTCAACCTGTTTGATATTACAGTCGTAAAAAATTATATTTTTAGCACAATCGTATATAAGTTTAGTTCTTTAACTATATTATTCATTAATAAATTTTCAAATAATATTAATTATATATATATTTTTTAATTTTACAATATCATTTTGTGTTATTTATCATACAAAAATAGAGGTATTGTTTCTTCACATAATTGTTGGCTGTATGCTTGGGTTAACAATGTTAATTGTTAAGATATTCGTTGACTATTTCAAGCAGTATGCACTTAGCATACAAATTGTATAGTATTGCGTCCTAAATTCTATGTTCCTTAAAAGGTTTTTAGAATTAATCAATTACTTCGAAACTGAAACTCTTACTTTACTATTTATATTCTTATACTCCTGCAATTGGTAGGGCTATGTAAGAACTTGACTAGCTTAATAGCAAACTGTTTGAATTATGTGCAGCTCAAAAAAATAATAATCAAGTGTTAATTGCAAATTAGTGACAAGCAATGTATATATTTATTATTGAAACTTTTATGAATATGCTGATCAAACAATATGATATATATTTTATACTTACAGCATATGTGTCACTTCTCTTGATTAAAAAAGTTTTTGAGATTTGTACATTTAACCCAATCAAATCCATATAGAGTTGACATCCTGTCTTGTAATCCAAGATTTCCAAGCAATGCACCCAACATTTTAATTAATGAAATGACTCTTTCTAATATTTGTTAAATAATATTTAATATTTAAAACAATTCTCATAAAATGGTATTTGTTGGGAAAAATAACTTTAAACCCCCTCCCACCCAACCCCAATTTCTAGTAATTTCATGGTAGTTTTTTTTGTAATCATGGTTACATTACCATGTCTGCCAACTTGTTCAGATCACAATATGATGGAAAGATTTTAATTATTTTGTAAGACTGTACCTATAGCTTATACAATACATATTTCACAAGCTATTTTTCTGTTTTGAGGCAGCTAAAAAGCCTCTTGAAACATAATAGGAACAAAACCTTTCGACAAATATGTTTATTTAGTTCTTTAACCTTTTGGACTTGAGTAGAAACTATCAATCACCAAAATAACGACCTGTTCTTTTATTCACTATTCTTCAAATTGAATAAGAACAGCGTGTTCTTGAATATGATTTTTTAAAAAAAACTTTTGTTAGCTTGTTATTTATCTAAGTCTATTTAAAAGTATACCATCACTTGGGTATCAACATATTTTATTAACCATTTGCGCTCGAGTGCTGTTTTTAACCCTTTGCACTCTGCTCTCGCCTCTCGGGCTCCAACAGAACAACCAGTTCTGTGGTTCCCTGTTCTTTAAATAAACGAGAACAGCATGATCTTGCAATTAAAATAAAACATGATCTTTCTTCAACTTGATAAATTATGCTTTTGTTTTCCTCAATGAGCAAAAAAAAAATATGGGGAAAAGAACATAAACAGGAATAACTGTTCCGTAAAAAGAACACCAAACACAAAGTGTTCTTGGAGTGCAAAGGGTTAAGTCATCAAAATAACAAGCTGTTATTTTTGTTTCTCTATTTTTTTTTTAAATGAAAAAGAACAACATTACTTTGGGTTTCAAAAGTTATTCTCTCACAAACTCTTATAAAAAAAAAAAAAAATTCATCTAGAAGCATCAACTATGTTCATAGTCTACACTTTCTTCAGATTGATATTCCTCACAACCATGCTTTTTAAAAACATTTGACAAATGTCATATACCACTAACTATATGCTTGGTATATAGACTCGCATTCAGCTGCATGCATAACTTTTTAATATTTACTTGCCCTAAATGTAGAAAGAATAATCTGAAGAATACATCTTTAAAAAGAATAGGAGGGGGGGGGGGGGGGGGGGATATAACTGTTCCATAAAAAGAACATAAATATCAAGCACATTCCTCCAGTAGAAAGGATTGTCTCATTTTATAAATATTTTTTTTTGGTTAAAAATAATATACATATTTTTAAATTTATGCATGGATTTACATTTGTAATGAAAATAAATATTGTAATTAAACGATGAATTAACTATGTATTTTTACCATTTAAAAAAGTTTTATTTTTCATATTTGACACCAATTAAAGAAAGCCTTTGCTTGATATTAAACTGAACATTTTATAGAAATTCGTTATGATAAAGTTATAGAATTGATTTTTAAAATGTTTTCAGGTATGCATGACTTTTGTTTTATAATATATAAATATGTGTGTTCTTCTCCCAGGGACCAGGTGCTCCTAATGCCAATAGTCTAGTGAGGCAGCTCCCGGCCCAGAGCATCAAGCTGCCCCCCTCCCTCGCTGCAGCTGTGAGCATCCAACAGCGACAGCAGCAGAACCTCCGTGTGCAGAGCTTAGAGATGGAGAGGGAGCAGTTGAGACTGCGGCAGCAAGAGATCATGAGACAGGTAGTTAAATTTCTCTAAATGTTTTGACAAGGTGGGTCTATCTCTTGCAGAAAAAGTTTGAGAAGGGACTTGTAACTTTTTTGTATTTTCCTTTATGTTAATGAACATATTTTCTTTATGTTAATGTGTCGAAACAGCAAATTTTTCTGTAGAGGTTACAAGGTAAAATGTGAAATTCAAAAATACATACCATACCAAATAAAACAAAACCCATTGAAATCATAAAAAAAACACAACACAGTAAAATGCCAAAAGCACACAGTTAAGCGATCAGCCAAATCATTGTATACTTTGTCCAGCCTACCATCTCCGACCCATTTACTGTGTTGTGTGTTTTTATGATTTTACAAGGTTTTTTATTTTGCAGTATGGTATGTATTTTTGAATATTTTAAATTTGTATTTTATCTTGTATATATATATATATACAGTGCTCGATTTCTAGAAATAGAGGTACCGGAACTATAACCTTCCGTGGTGTGTGGGAGTGCAATGTAAGTCAGCCATCAAACCCAAGTCCGGAATCGTATTTTTTGTTTTGTTAAAGAGAGGTACTGGAATGCCGTTCCGGTGCGTTCCTGTTCAAATCAAGCCCTGTATATATATATATATATATATATTTCCCTACCGCATTTTGAGGAAAGCAGGTTATATTTACTTTGTAATCTGTTCAGAAAAGTGTGCTGCTTCGACACTGTCGCTGGTTTTTGCATCCTGATGAAGAACACTGACTTCATCATGTATTATGGTTATTATTTTTGTATACTTTCATTCTTTTTTGATTGTTTTTATGTCGTTTATATATATGTGTGTGTGTATATATATATATATTACACACACTATTGACACCAAGATTACAACAGTGGCGGCCCGTGGTCGAAAATGTTATTGCAGCCGAAATCATGTGAATCCCCCCCCCCTCCCCCTATTTTTCAAAACCCATACATGAACGGAAATTATTTATTATTAACTACGCAAAGCAAAGTTTCCTTTCAATTTTTACGAAATGATAACATGCGAAAAAAATTGAAAACACTTACTTATTGCTTAAAAATTAAAGCAATCCTGCTTTCTTTTAAACATGCGAATCGGTTAATTTTAATATTAACTTACATAACGAAACAACAGCAGGACCAATGTCCTGAAACAACAGCATACAGTAAATGTATCACGAAAGCCATTTCCGTTTGGACATATTCTCGTAAGTTCTCGTTTCATCCCACGAGCCAATCAGGATATCGAACCTGAAGTGCAGCTAAAACAAGAAAATTCATTTCGGCTGTACCTTCTCACAAATGCAGTACATTAGCATGGGGGGAATCTCCATACTACGTAGAGGTTGCCATGGCAACGATGCAGCCGATTTCGAATTTCGCTTTTTAGCTGCAATTTTGATGGAAGGGAGTTTTTTCCCCTCCTGAATTGTGCATTACGGTAACATGCTTGCTATTTATCGGAGATTTTGTTTACTACCATAGAAATTTCATTTTCAGTTGTAATCTTCATTTAAGAAAATTAGTAAAATATCTGAATTTAGTTTTAAAATACACTAATGAATTTAGGTGCAGCCCGGCTGTACTTGCTGTAGTGGGCGAGCCGCCACTGGATTACAAGTAGCAGTAACTTTGTTATTGTTGATGTTTAATTGTTTTATTGTAATTTGAAAAATAACTAAATTTCATCAGTCTTTATACAATCTTATTATTTAATACAATTGTTCCTTTAAAGTTCTTGTAGTGATCTATTCAGACTTATGATATGAAAACTTAGTGATTTCATGCCTATTTCTGTTTACAACCACAGCTTTCCTTTGTAGTGTAGTTTACTTTGCAATATATTTTTTTAATAAATTACTTTAAAATATAAATAATACTTCATTGAGATACTATATTTTTTCAAAAGTGTTTGATTCAAATATAGACCATTTTAATAGCTTTAAAAATAAAATTTTCCTTTTTACATTAATAAATTTTAATAAGAATTCTTTATGATTTTTCTTTATTGTAAAAGTTGTCTTTATATATAAAAAAATATTTAGATTATGTATTAAAAGTAAGCATTAATGGTTCATTCGTAAAATTTGTTTCCTAAGTGTAAGTTTTGAACAATCAACTAATTATTATTATTGCAATATATGGACCAGTATATGCCCAAAACAATTATTTCTTCTTCTTCTCTTATTTATTAAAAAATCAATAACTATGTAATTACACTATTAATAATTAAAATATCTATTAATTACATAATTTCCTTTTCAGATCAATAAAAATGTAGAAGGTTTAATTTATCAAAGCCTTTGACCTTTTAATAATTTTTATATATTTTACATGTGTCTTCAATCTATGTGTGCTTAACGTCACTATTATTCTCACAAAATAAAACTACTCGAAATTTGGTGAACTAAAAATAATTTTTTGTATACAAACATTTTGTCAGTGTGATAACAGAAATTTTGCTGTTAGGTTTGTTATAAAACATGGGGGAACTGCTTAAATAGAAAGCATTTGGAATTATGCCCCATAGATGGCACCACTACAAGGCAAGCATTAATATTGCAATAGTCCATATTTATTAGTATTGATACACATTTTAATATAAGGTCTTTTTTTATAAGTCCAATAATACTAGACATCTTGTTTTGAATTTTGATTGTCATTAAACTTGTTGACAGTCTACTGTCTTACCACCACGAGTTAAACTCTGAGTTGGGTTGCCAGCGCGAAAGTTCCAAATGAAGTAGGGGATTCGGGTAAATGATGTTGGGATGGATGCTATTTTGGCGAGTTTATCCTTATTTTAATCGACTTACAAATAAACTCACAACGATAATATGGTGGAAGGAAAAAAATTGTTTAAGAAATGAGAAATGTGTTCAGTTTTAAATAATATTTCTCTGTATAAAATAAGAGTAGATTACCGTTTTCAAACAAAAGTCAACGGTAATTGATGGAAAACACAATGGTTTATTTTTTTTAAATTTCATTTCGGATTTAATATTTTTAATAACGTAACGATGTTTTTAAACCCACTGTTTTACTCTGTTTATATTTTATTCTAATAAACTTAAAGCGTATTAATTTTAGTATGAAATAACAGCATTCTTGCTGAAAAAAATTATAAGAACTACAAAGTGTATTTACGAAATTGTATATTAAACAAATTGAAGCTAATTCTTGTTGTCTTAGAAGCTTAGACAACTTTTTTAAAGATTACATAACTCTGGAAAAGTTACCAAAGATCAGATGTTAAAGAAACTTTTTAGACACAAGCAATCATTTGTGTCCCCCCCCCCCCATCACAAAAATAATAACATATTTTAACTAAAATCAAAACATGTTAAATATCTAAAGGGGGGGGGGATATATATTTTTTATTTTTATTTGCATAATTACATAAAATTAAAAAAATTTAGACAATAAATATTTTAGCATCCTCAGTATCTAGCACCCTCAGCATCTAGCAGTATTAAAGGAAAGCTATTTATAAGAGTCTGAATAACACATTTTATAGATCGAGTTGCTTAAAACTTTTGCGACAATTAAAAAAAATTTCAACAAGCCTCAACCTTTGAACAAAATTATAAAAATGAAAATGGATTACATAAGCATTCGCTATTTCAATATTCATTTCTTGTAACCATAACTATACACCTTTTTATTGACCGTATATACAAACAACATCATTAAATATAATTCAAAAATGGTAACATGTCAATAAGATTTATAGACAGCAAAAATATTGAATTAAAGAATCGGCCTTCACTTCACCAAAAAAAAAAGAGAAAAAAAAGCAAACCATAGGATAGCGTTATCGTTGACTGACTCATCGCGGAGTGTAAAATTAATGTTGAAAGTTTGATTTTATTGAGGACAATGGTCAACCATTTTATTCGCGTATCCTATTAAAATATTAATTATAATTATTTTTGTAAAGTCGTAGTAATTTTCAGAGATTTTAAGGATGCTTTATCGGTACAAAAGCTGACGACATTGTAAATAATTTCTATAGCTTGAGAATGCAGAGTCTTTCCTTTGTTGAAAGTACATTCCATTTTAGAAAGATCTTCACAAGAAATTGAAAAAATTATCTGTTTCGAAATCACACAAATGAAATCGAAATACCGAAATCAAAAACTTATTGAAATGACAATTATATAAGGAGAATTCAAGATAGCCAGTTTAACATTATCAGAAACGGACGAAAGTGCGAAGAATGATTTCTTCAATCCGCCAAATGGCATTATTCCTTTTGCATTTCACCCCTCGAATCGAATAAATTCGCCGGTTGCCATAGCAGCCGACAGACCACAGAACTCTGGCGAGAGGTCTTCTGTTGGTGGGAGGACAGTAGTTGTTCTAGAAATTTTTATTTGGATGTTTATAAGTGATAATTGGATATAATAATTAAATTTAAACCGGACTCTAAAAAAAGCAATTCATTTAAAAAGCTGTATTTGCCTAATCGTAATTAACTTAACATAAGAAAATTAATGTTAGTTAAAAAAAGTGTTAATTTTCTTTATAAGCAACTCTTTATCTTCTGTAAAACATTACACAAATTCTCATTTAAATTGCGCCTTCTGCAATTGGACAACATTGCCTGTGCTCTTTCCTTTTTCATTTTTACGTTTTGTTAAAGCATTTCCTACTCAAGATAGCTGGATAGCACACTTAACTGACATTGTGCTTTATTAAAAGTCTAAATTTTTAAAACTTTATATCATGTATATTTAACGTGCTTTATCTTACACATACAGACCCGCACTAACTTTGCCACGACCCCAAAGGAGAAGGACTCGAACATGCTTTATCTTATGGATTTCTAACAAACACAAGTTTAAAGTTATATCAGTTTTGCTAACGTTTTTATGCTTGCGTGTTATATTGTGTGCTAGTTTAAGTGATTCAACGTATCATGGAAGCACAAGACTTTTAAATCTTGAACTCTAGTAAAAGGTGAACTTTTTGGGTACTCCAAATTGCTGGAAACTCTAACTGTCTGAACTCTCATGGTCATTACTGTAAACTCCTTTTCATATAGGTTAACAGTGACACCTAAGTCTATTATTTATTTGAATTTATGGAAATGCTCTGATAGTGAACAACGAGTTTATCACTCCCTCTTCGGTACATCACTATTCTTGTATAGAATTTAAGTTAGTTATTAAGTCTTGTATTTCCATGCATATTTTTTCCAGGTACGCCTCCACATGTGGGCAACCACCCAGCATTATTGTAAAATTGTGTTCTTAAAATATCTTATGTGACACATATGTCGAGCGTGTTGCTCACACTCACTAAGTGCTGGATATTTACGAGTACAAAATGTATATGGAGAAAATTACTTTGTAGTCACAACATGTTGCCTGAATATTCTTAGGGACAGGACGGGCTAATAAAATAAAATAGTTTTGCTAATGTTCTTTTTTTCTCCCCCTCAGCAGGAGATCCTCCTCCGTCAGAGCCTGGGTGAGAAGCTGACCCTTGCTGCGTCTCCCTCCACTCCCGACCTGCCCCCTGCCTCCAGTCTGGACTCCTTCCTGGAGGGCACCACAGACTTCCACTCGCGCCAGGAGAGCGCAGACAGCGGGCTGGGACTCGGACCCAACTACTCCCTGCCCCACACCCCGGAGGACTTCCTCAGCAACCTGGACGACATGGAGGGTGAGTGGGGGTCTTTCGGTTAAAAAAGAAAACATTCAATTATTTTCTTTAAGTCATTACCAAATTTACATTTTTAAACTTCTCTGTAACATCTATTGAAAATTGCTGTTCTAATTGAATTGCTGTTCTTATTTAAGTTTTAATAGAAGTTGATAATTTAAAATAAAAGGGGTATGTGGATGAAAGAGGTACATAACACTTTTTTTAAAAAATGAGTTATTATCATTGTTGATGTTTGTTTTTGGTGCTGACAGCAGAAAAACTAGTGTCATGAAGGAGGTAACAATGACCACAACAAAATATGGAATGATAACGTTAAGCAGAAATATTTCAAAACTTACTCTTCATCCACTTATCATTTCAATTATGAGTATTGCTGGACTGCATTGTTTTATTTAGAATTTTATTTTCCATTGGCCCTCAAGCAATTTTGTCAATTGTGCAGTTGTTTTTACTGTTCGAAACTTTAATGAGTTTTTCCTGAGTGTAATATTTTATAAATTAGTAATTATTTGTAAAGGGTTAGCTTATAACTTGTACCTAAAACCTTTTAAATTAAAAAAATATTATAAATTGATGTATTTTTATGAATTTAAAAGTATGGTGTATTGCGGGAAAAACTGAAAAACTTTTTGACATGATATCACATCTGTGAGTGTCAGAGGGGATCTTTACGACGCGATATCACGTCTATGAGTGTCAGAGGGTTAAGTTCTATGGACAGGGTTACATATTTTACTTGAGCTTCGTCTGGCATGTAAAAATGTGCATGTGTTTAAATGATTTTTTTTTTAAACTTTGGAAAGCTGGTGTATCTTTAAATATTAAATTATTATACTTTCAACAAAACGTAATGGCATGATTTTTAAACTTTATTAAATCATAGAAAATACATATTTTTTACTAATATATAAAAGTAAACACCTTTTTCTGTCAGTGCTAAGTGAATTAATGTATACACACAGATAAAAGCAAAATAATCTTCTAGAAGTATATATAAGAATAAAAATGTATATCTCATTTAAAATATTAGTATAAACTGGTATTTTTTAAAAAAAATATTCTTCAAATGTAACTTTTGATGTAAATAGTGCTAATCAGGTTTTTTTTCCCCTTACTCTGTCCCGCCTTAAGGCATCCAGGGAAATGGGCAGAAAGCCGTCATTGCATAGCAATCCCACACAGTACAACAGGCTGGCCATTGCAATGAGCAGGAATACAATAAAATCTCAATTCTAAGAGACAAGATAAAACCCTAAAAATTCATTTTGATACTGAACAATCGCAACAAAATTCACAGGTTTAAAATTTCAACACAGAAAACAGAACTCTGAAAAATAAACAGTCTGGAATTGAAGTAATGATGGTGCAGGAGCACCAAGCAAAAGGTGCAATGAGCAGGAATGCAACACAATAAAATCTTAATTTTAAAAGACAAGATAAAACGCTAAAAATTCTCTTTGAAACTGAACAATCATAAGAATTTTCACAGGCTTAAAATTTCAACACAGAAAACAGAACTCTGAAAAATAAACAGTCTGGAATTGAAGTAATGATGGTGCAGGAGCACCAAGCAAAAGGTGCAATGAGCAGGAATGCAACACAATAAAATCTTAATTTTAAAAGACAAGATAAAACGCTAAAAATTCGCTTTGAAACTGAACAATCACAACAAGATTCACAGGCTTAAAATTTCAACACAGAAAACAGAACTCTGAAAAATAAACAGTCTGGAATTGAAGTAATGATGGTGCAGGAGCACCAAGCAAAATGTGCAATGAGCAGGAATGCAACACAATAAAATCTTAATTTTAAAAGACAAGATAAAACGCTAAAAATTCTCTTTGAAACTGAACAATCATAAGAATTTTCACAGGCTTAAAATTTCAACACAGAAAACAGAACTCTGAAAAATAAACAGTCTGGAATTGAAGTAATGATGGTGCAGGAGCACCAAGCAAAAGGTGCAATGAGCAGGAATGCAACACAATAAAATCTTAATTTTAAAAGACAAGATAAAACGCTAAAAATTCTCTTTGAAACTGAACAATCATAAGAATTTTCACAGGCTTAAAATTTCAACACAGAAAACAGAACTCTGAAAAATAAACAGTCTGGAATTGAAGTAATGATGGTGCAGGAGCACCAAGCAAAAGGTGCAATGAGCAGGAATGCAACATAATAAAATCTTAATTTTAAAAGACAAGATAAAACGCTAAAAATTCTCTTTGAAACTGAACAATCACAACAAGATTCACAGGCTTAAAATTTCAACACAGAAAACAGAACTCGGGAAAAATAAACAGTCTAAAAGATGAAGGAAGACATCGGGTTATGTAAATTATTATCTCAAAGGGATTGTATGAAATGTCTGTGTGTATGGTATGTTTTCTTAGCATGCAATTTTACAATATAAGTGTTGGATATTTAACTTAATTTCCTTTAACTTAATTTCCTTTAACTTAAAATGAACTTTAGTAGTTTGTCCGCCCATCCATCAGAGAGTTAAAAATAATTAAATATATTGCTATCTACTTCCATTCATGTTTATGGCAAAATAAGCTTTTTTTCTATTAATTTTTCTTAGACATATTTTAGTCAATTATGTAGTATTTCACAGAAATTAGAACAGAATTAGTACTTAAATATTTTTGTTTGTTACTATCCCAAAATCAATCTGAATGTTATTTTTTGCAGATCGTGCAAGTAATGACTTGGGTCTGGATCTTCAAACTAATTTGGATCTCGGAGATGATAATATGGATACAGATGATTTAGTTCCAAGCCTACAAGTGAGTTACTTGTACTATGTGTAGACTGAACAAGAAATTTTCTCTTATCAATTTTATTGACGTAATTGAATATATTTATTACTAAATGTGGTAAATAGCTTGCATAGATTACAATTATTAACCACAACTTGTAATTTCTGGAAAATAACATTAGTAGTTGCTTTTTTAAATTAAGTTTTGAAGAAGGTTAAAGTATTGATCAGTATTTTTGACATTTTTTAATTTTTTAACCATTTTTATTGCGGCAGAAAATAATTTAGCATAAAAATGCTTTATTTTTTATGTCTATAGGAATTTTTGTAGAAAAGTAAAAAAATACGACTAAAAATATTGCTCTCTTAAAAATAATTATGTATTTTTTAAGAAAAAAATTCCCTTTTCAGTAATTGTGATTAATTTTGTACATATTATTGATATATTTAATAGTTACTAGCTTTCAAAAGCAATGGGACCAGCATTGGGAAATCTTGAGGATGTGTTGCATAGACAGGACCAATCTTGTGGTCCCAGAGCCTGTAGTTGGCTTAAACTTAAAATCCAGAAAAAGAATAAATTTAGAAATTCTAATCTCACAGTAACACTCCATACCTCCGAGGCCGGTATAACCCAGAAAATGTGTTTCCTGCTTGCACTTCACTCTCAATATTTAAGCTCAATTGCCTTGGTGTTCCTCAAAGGACCATTCTTAAACTGTCAACGTTATTCTGTTCGGATCAACGTGCATACATTTTTCTGAAGGCGGCGTTGAATAGATGTACAAAAAACGAGTTACTGTGGTTTAACTGAAACATTGAGTTACACTTAATATGCAGAAAATTACATTATCTTTTGATAAGCATTTATTTTTAGCGAAATTTGTGATTTCTTTAAAAAATAATCAAACCTTATTCTCTTTTCTCGAAAGCCGTATAGATATCCTATGTAATGTCTCTTTTTATCAAATACATTCCTTTCTTGTCTGCTACTTATTCCTGACATATAGTGGGCCACTCTGCCAAATCAATTTTGTAAACAAACTTGGCGTGGAAGATCTATGGTTAATATTGCCAGCACTGGCATATTGAGACACAATAAAAATCTTGCCTGATGTCATGCTGAAATTAAGATCGAATCATTCATTTTGAATGAGTGCATAGAAGTTAAACTTAATATGCAAATATTTGTATATGTGTGTAACATACGAACTATGCATTTTCATGCGCATGTAATGTCACAAGTAGGTGGAGGTAATTGCTGTAAATGAAACCAATGAGAGACACTATTTGTACAAGCATTGTAATACCCATTATTAAAAAATTGGGCATGTCGGACAATTTGAAATGAAATCGGATTCAATGATTAATTTTTGACATCTTGGAGGTGTGGCCCCCTTATTATTTACTTTAACCGAATTGTTTTAAATTTACATCTCCATTATACTTTATTATAATTTACTTATTTTGTTTGTGTTAACAGGAAGAACTGAACGCTGATATTCTGTCTGACGTCGAGGCTCTCTTAGCCGCAAACAAAGACAGCGTTTTGACTTGGTTATGAACTTGCAGTGCATGATATGGACACATAGGTGCCTTGTACAATGAAGATGGCCGTAGGAGATAGCATTGAAATGTGACTCTTTTGTTCAATGGCTATCTGGAAACTTTCTGAAAAAGATGAGGATTGTTTTCGGATGCTCTTATAGTTGTTGCCTGGTAAAAGTTTTCTTGGCTATTGTGCTGCTGTCCTATTGTTTTCTTCGCTCTAAATTTGGTAGCGGTGCGATGATAAAAAAAAAACTTTTATGTTATTGTAATTATATTATTCTTATTATTGCTTTTTGATTTGAATCTTTTATTAAGTTAACCAAGGAAACTTTTACTAGATATTTAGTCTTCCAAATAAAGATGTAGTTTTGTGGTAATTATAAATGTCTTAGAGGATCTAGAGAAAAACTTTATGGGATTGTTAACATTGAGGACACATTAAAATGTTATTGTTTGAGATGTATTATGCAATGTATTCATGTTAATCTCTATGCTAACTTTTACTAATTGAGATAATATAACCACATCATTGTTATTCGCTGAGATAAATCATGCATGTTCTGTTTTTTCTAAGCAACTATAGTACAACTAATACACATAAGCATAAAATAAATATTTAATAGCTACTATCATTTAAGATTTTGTAATTATCACCCTATTTCTTTATTTGGAAGACTGACAAATGAAAGGTGTTGGAAAGCTGTTTGACCACTTGCTCATCATCAGAAGTTACATGTCATATTTCCATGTTCTCATACACACAGGATCATTAAGCTCAAAACGTTTGTGCATCGTCTTTATCAACACTCATCTGTCATTAAAAAATCATGGTATTTTAGCACAAAAGATCATTTGTTTCTTATGTTAATTATTTTTTTCCAACTGCACCTGTTCACACAAGCATTTGTTTGAAGAAATTCTGTATGAAAAAAATAGGTGAGTATTTCAATGTATCTAAATTTTAATAATGAATTGTCCGCTTTTATTTCAGTTAAAATTGTAAAGTTTCATTTGTGTACTTGGGTTAAAATTAAGAACATAGTACCTATGGTTATTAACGCAATTTTATTTTGGCTACCTTTACAAATAACCTTGTTGTGTAACCAAAATATTTCAAACAATTAAATGGTACTGTGTTCTTTATTTTAATCTGTGTCTTAGGGAATGTTTTCTTAAAGATATGTTGGAAGGTTTTCAATAACAATTTAAAGGGTTTAGCACTTCTTCCTTAATTTAAAATGTATTTCCTTTGTTTTTCTTTTTAATAATTTGTCTTTATTTTACCATGTTTTATATTCTTTTACTACTTGTGTGCAACTTGGATTTTTAAAATAAGAAATTGGTTTTATTTATAGCACAATGAGTGTTTGAAAACCTCCCAAACATATCAAGGTGAATCAGTCTTTTAATTTCGAGACTTTTCAAAATGTTTCAAAGTGTAGACTTGCACCCTGACGGCATTCTGCATCGGCGTGTAATTTCGAGTTACATGAAGCAAGCTACACTCGAAAGAGAGGAAGCACAAGAAAATGAATTTCTTAAAAAAATTTAACTAACACTACTTTTAATTGCCTATATTTCAAGTAACCTTTTTGAAATGCAGTAGAACTTTGATTATTTGTCCTCCATATTTTTTCTTGGAATTTATATTTTAATCAACTGTTACTTATTAATTAATACTTAATAATTTATTATTGGAAAATCACCATACAATCTGGCATGGTTGGCACTTGCAATCCCCAGATTTATGGTGCCAGTCATCAGCCTCATGAATCAGAAATCCTACATCTTTTTAAAAAAAAGTGTATTAATTTTAACCAAATTTAAAATGGTTTATATCCATTTGTTATCAACCTGATAATCAAATCTGTTTTATTTTGGGCATATAACAAACATAAGGAAATTTAAGCGTGCATTTTAAGTATTGCATTGCATTTATATTTTTACTCAGATTATCAATGTTCTACTGTAAAATAATTTTATTCTACGCCACTTTAAATTTTTTTTTTTTTTACTAATTATAACTGTACTTGTTCTACCTCTCACGTTTCAGGCTTACCAATTCTTGCTAACATTGCACTTTCAGTACACTCTTTTACTGTACCAAATTTGCACAATGCAAGAAGCATCTGGTTAAGTCTTGATTTTACATTATATTCAAATGCGAGATAATATATACAGTGTATATAAATCATCTCCATGTGGAATTGTACTCGACATATTTCCCTATTGAAAAGGCCGATTTCGACTTTCAATGAAACTGAAATATTGACTGACATTATTTTTAGAGAAGAAGTTCTGTGATTGATTGTGCCTTAATCATTTAAAAAAATTAGAGCAATAATATTTTGGTGATATTTAATTAAAACGATTTTAAACTTTTTGCTATGTAAATTTGAAAGTTTATCTCATGTTGTGCTTTTTGTAATGAACGATTCTTATTGTTTGTGAAAGTCTATGAAGTAGTTTATTGTTGCAACTTTCTAATTAAGCCCAGCCGATTTCTGTTCATATTTATAATTTGTGACATTATATGGGAACATATTAACTGTGTCTATAGTTTAATTAGTAGACAGTATTGTATGTTTCTTTAAGTATTCATTGGAGAATGTTAAAAGTTTTTCTTTACCTTTCCAGTTTTCGATTGTATATTTGTGTAAACTGCCTTTTTTTTAAACTCACAAAAAGATTTTAAAAGAATTTTCATTTCATTTTTATCAGGTACTATATTCAATCTACTATTGTAATCTTTTAACCCTCTACACAATTCGTCCTTCCTGTAAAAAGCGACCTATTTACAATAAAGAAGATTAAATATATTTGACTTCTGTTGTTACTTCAATATATTCTGTACTTAGTGTTCAATACAGATCACATTAAAAAAAAATTTCATTCTTTAAAGAAAATCAATTGAATCTTTGCAATTTCAAATGGAATTTTGCAGATAAAGGACTTTCTTTTACCTTACAATATATTAAATACCAAAGTTTATGAAAATATATTTATTTTCCATGATAAAATCTTGATAATGTTCTTCTCGTATTAAGGGAAAATACTCTCTCTCTCTCTATATATATATATATATATATCGCTATCTCTATCTATATCTCTCTCACTATCTCTTATCTCCCACTCTATCTCTATATATATCTATCTCTCTTTATTATTGCTAGGCGTTAGGATTTAGAAGGTAGACCAATAACGTTCAGTCCTTCACTGCAAAAGGTGGGTACTACTTATAATTTTCGTATTTGAACATGTTGAAATTACAGCAAAAAAGCTTATTATATGATGAGAAATTTTCGGGTATTGTTTTTCATTTTTATACTTAAAACGAGAAAAATCATTTTGAGTAATGCTTTTATATTTTTTATTTATAAATTCAGAAAATTTACTAAAAATTACCACACTTTCATTTTAGATATTGGCGAGAAAACGCTAGTGCCCAACATTCAATCTGCTGCGTAACTGGTTACGGAACACTCATACTTTCCTTAGTATCTACGCTTCTTTTTGCGATTGATTGTTTTTGAATTTTATTTTTTAAAGTTTTCTCTCTATTTTAAAAATAAAGTAAGCCCTAGGGGAAATTTTGAATTCTTTCGCTGTTATTCAGATCGTATCACAAAAAGTAAAAATCCTAAAATTACAAAATTAAGTGAATTTGATAAATGTTTAACAATAAGACGAATGTATTTTTGTTTCAATACGTTTATTAGTTTAGAAGTTGTTTAATATTAAAGTCGCCGTTGCTAAAATTTAGAGGAGATATCCAATTTTTTAAAGGAATGTAGAAATAGGTTTGAACTTAAAATCCAAGTAAACATTTTTTTAAATTATAAAATATTTATTTTTGAATTTATAAATTTTTTAAACATTTAAATACGTTCCACTTATTTGCAGTTTTTTCTCCCTCATTTTTGCAACGTGATTTACACAAGCGTTTAATATCAGCACACCAGATCGGACCATGAAACGTTTTTGTAAAATGCGGCTAAAGACACTTCAACGGCCAAACATCCCATTTGACGGTATATATATAATACATTAAAAAATACCAATCCCTTCTTTAAGTATTTCAAATGTTATTTTAAAAATAAAAGAATTGATGTATTGGCAAACAGTTCTAAATTGAAATTATTTTAAGATACCTTTTCTTTAGATAATTGCTTTTTGTATTTTTCTGCTTTCTCCGACCTAATTCTCAATTAAAAAAATTGTGTTTAGTCATTGTCTTAACTATAATATCAATAAATACCAACGTTTATGAAAACGTATTTATTTCCATATATAACAAACATTATCCCTTATAAATATTAATAAAATGCTATATTAAAAGCAAAATTCTTTTTATAAGTCCTTTATCAATAACAAAATGCGATTGATTCCTAGTTACGAGTTCTGTCGCCAAACTTTGGGATTTGGCGATATGGTGCTGGCCAGGGGTGCCCACAGGGGGGGATCATGGCGCAAGGTGCGCCATCAAAATTTTTGGGGGGGATTTTTTTACATAGCTTTTTTATTATTATTTTGTTTTAGGGGGGAAATGTTTTGGGAAAAAAATTATTTAATAAGTATAATATTTTAATACTTATTAAATAATTTTTAAACTAGCAAAAAACTAGTTTCGAGACAGGAGCCGAATATTCACTGGCGGGTTGATAAATTGGGATTAAAAAATCAATCTTTGGGAAGTAATCTGTTATATAATTCTGCAACAGGGTCTACAGCATCTGGAAAAAATGCAGCGGGTGAATGTTCGGATATGTATATTAAAGAACAATTAAGGGTATTTTACTGCAATGCAAGAAGTATAAGGAATAAAATAGAAGAATTAAGGGGCATAGTAGCAGCAGAAACCATCGATATAATTGGGATTACAGAAAGCTGGACAAATGCTAACGATTTAGCTGCGTTATTAGAAATTAAGGGTTTCATTATGTTTCGGCAGGAGAGAATTAATAAGAAAGGAGGTGGTGTGTTGATTTATGTAAGAGAAAATTTAAATTTTTCGGAAGTAACTTTTGAAGGTAAATCTCAATGTATTGAATCAGTTTGGATAAAACTAACAGATCATAAAGGTAAGAATTTGGTTGTGGGAAATGTTTATAGACCCCCGAATAGCACTGTTGAACAGGATGAAATTCTATTTAATCATATAAATGAAGCTTGTAAGAAAGGAGAAATAATTTTAATGGGAGATTTTAATTTTCCTAACATTGACTGGAAGGGTAACCTAGTTAACATTGGAAGAGGGGCAGAATTCTTGGACACGATTCAAGATTGCTTTTTAGAGCAATTGGTTCATGATAATACAAGGGGTAATGCATTATTGGATTTGGTGTTTAGCAGTTGTGAAAATAGGGTACACAATTTAACAGTGAGCGAGCATCTAGGGGAAAGTGACCACAATAGCATTAGATTTAACATTATGTTTCAGACAACTGTAGATAAAAATAATAGGTTAATTCCAAATTTTAGAGATGTTAATTTTCATAAGTTACGAGCTGAGGTAACTAATGTTTTTAAGGATGGGTTGGAGCATTCTCATATAGTAGATCAATGGAAGGAATTTAAAGATAAATTAAATGTAGCTGTTAATAAGCATATTTCGTTTAGGCAGAAAGATGTAGTTCGAAAGCTTTCTCCTATGTGGTTTTCAAAGGAAACAAAACGAGCTCTTAAGTTAAAACAAAAGACGTATAAAATATTTAAAGAAACAGGTAGGGACACTGATGGTAAGGAGTATAAAAAAGCTAGAAGGGAGTTTAAGTATATCAGTAGAAAACAGAAATTAGCATTGGAGGAAAAACTTGCTAGGGATATCAACAATAATCCAAAGGGATTTTTTGCTTACGCCAGTGGAAACAATAAAGGAAATAATCATTTGGGACCACTCGAAGATTATCAAGGCAAATTAATTCAAGATGATGTAGGAATGGCTAATATTTTAAATGAATTTTTCATGGGAGTTTTTAATAAGGACTTCAAATCTGATTTCATGCAAATAGAGGATAATATGCGTCCGGTTATTAAGGAATGCAATTTTACTAGAGAAGAAGTAGTTTATCACTTAAGAAGTATTAAACCTTTTAAAGCACCAGGACCAGATGAAATTTACCCAAAAGTACTAGTGGAGTGTGCGGAAGAACTGGGAGATGTTGTACTAACTATTTTCAAATCGACGTATAATTCGGGTAATGTACCAATAGACTGGAAATTAGCAAATGTCACTCCGCTTTTTAAAAAAGGGGCAAAATGTGAACCTGGTAATTACAGACCGGTTAGTTTAACATCAGTGTTATGCAAGATTTTTGAAACATTAATAAAAAACAGCATCATATCATTTTTGGAATCAGAGAGCTTGCTGTCAGATAATCAGTATGGATTTAGGAAAGGAAGATCTTGTACAACAAATCTTTTAAAATTCTACGATAGGGTTACTGAAGAATTAGATAAAAGGAACAGTGTAGATGTAGTATACATTGATTTCCAGAAAGCATTTGATAAAGTTCCCCACGAAGCATTGCTGTTCAAGTTGGAAAGGTTAGGGATTGGGGGTGAAATTTTACAATGGATAAGGAATTGGTTAATTGGTAGGAGTCAGCGGGTGCAAATTAAAGGTAATTACTCTCAGTGGGCAGAAGTTAAAAGTGGAGTACCACAGGGTTCTGTGTTAGGTCCACTTTTATTTATTATTTTTATTGATGATATCAGTTGGGAGATTGGGAGCAAGGTCAGCATCTTTGCAGATGATTTAAAAATTATGAGGACTGTGAATTCTGGGGAACAAATAGAGCAATTACAAGGTGATTTAACAAAAATATCAGAATGGGCTGTTAAATGGGGTATGTCTTTTAATATCAGTAAATGTCAAGTGTTGCACATGGGTATCAAAAATAGTAAGGCTGCATATGTTTTACAGGGTGCAGAAATCAAAAATAGTGAGATTGTAAGCGATCTGGGTGTGTTGGTAAATGAGGATTTTAAAATGAGTCATCAATGTACAGTGGCTAGCAAAAAAGCTAATAGAATGTTGGGGTACATCAGGAAAAGTGTTTCATCAAAATCTAAGGATATTATCTTGCCATTGTACAGAGGTTTAGTAAGGCCACATCTTGAGTATGCTGTACAGTTCTGGTCACCATATCTTAAAAAAGACATTGCATTGTTAGAGAAAATTCAGCACAGGGCTACTAAAATGGTTCAAGGGTTCTCAGGCATGAATTATGAAGATAGATTAAGAAATTTGAATATGTATACTCTGGAAGAAAGAAGGGTTAGGGGAGATTTGATTCAACTATTCAAATTTATCAAACAAGGAGATGTGGAGGGTTTAGATTTTAATATGAGTGATAGAACGAGAGGTCATGGGTTTAAGTTAAACAAATCCCATTTTAATCGGGAAGGGAGAAAACACTATTTCTATAATAGGGTAATAGACAAATGGAACAACTTGCCAGTGAATATTGTTAATTGTAAAGGAGTAACGGATTTTAAGAAGAAGTTAGATATGCATTGGGGGATAGTTAAGAGGTACTAGATGGACCAACCTTGTTGGGCCTTGAGCCTGTTGTTGGTCGTCAATATTTGTATTTATTTGTATTTGTATTATATAATATGCCTTCAATCACTGGAATTTCCAGCGAATTCGAGAAACGCCTCTTCGGCACATAAGCTGGATGACGTAAAAAAAAAAATTACGTACACGTATACTCATGTTTGTCCGGTTCAAACATTCAGAATACACTTCAGTGCTGAGATTGAAATTAAAAAACGCCGTGAGGCAATAAACTTTCCATTTGCAAGAATGTATAAATAATAATAAAGATGAAGAGTGCTACAAAATCAGAACCTGAAATCTCATTTCATATCCTTATATCATAAATTACGATTACATTACAAAACATCTAAGCAATAGCTGTAACAAATTTAACTTTTCCGCTTGTGATGAGACATATGTTTTTAAAAAAAACTGCAATGAAGCAGACTGTCTCTTCATCTCAATAACACGTATAACATAAATTACGATTTTTATATACAACTCCACTAGAAACTAATTACTTCCATTCCAAACGTTTGTTTACTAGTAAGTGTAGACGATTTTACTGTATTTGGGTTTCGTCTTGGCATTTATTTCATAATGCGAGAGTGATTTACTAATTTAAATGTACATAGTTATTGACAACTGTTAAAAGTAGTTAATGACAGTGATAACTGTTGCTGCCTCGATATTCAAATGCCAACGTATTCCTTTTTACTAATGAAAATTAATAAATTTTTTGAGAATTTTTTTTTTTAAGAGGAAGAAGTTTGTTGATGTTTTTTTTTCTTTGGGGGGGGGGGGGGGGAAAGGAGAGAGAGGAGAGGAATAAGTACCTAAAGAAATCCGCTGCTCAGTCACTGAACCTCCCCGCCACCATTAAAAATCTATACCTACGTGCCTGGCCAAAATTATACTTTATTTATTTAACTTTCGATAATTTGATTTTCTGATAAATACAATACTATCAATACAGATTTTTTTTTATTTTTATAATATCTTTGATAAAATGTCCTAATGCCACAAAGACTTCTAGAGTTTAAATGCAAAATATAAATTGACATTATCACGAAAATATTTTTCCTGAAATAAAACAATTAACATATAATAGTCTATATGATTAAACAATGTTACTATAAAAGTTTTTAAATAGTTAATTTCCTCAGTTAGCCCCAAATAGCAGCATTAAAAACTGTAATTTAAATGAAAATATTCTTGTTTTAAATTTGTTTGCAACACATTGTGACCTTTTGATCTCAAATACATGTCTAACCAAATTTTACAGAAACAAGGCCCGTCACTTAATACTATAATTCATCAACTCCTATGGCAACTCATGCCATTACAGCTGGTTGTATTGATTGGTCGCCAACAGACGGAAGATAAACAAGCTGTTCGTCTGACGCCGCGGTTTCTCGCCCCCCCCCCCCCCCCCCCCCACTCCGTCTCATATGTTTTGTTTATATCATGAATTTATACGCATGAGCTCCTATTTCCTATTAAACGAAGCTAAATCTATGTAGTGTGCTATTCGTCACGTGTCGAAATGGACACCTTATCATGATATTTCTATCCCGATTTCCCGTGCAAATGATTTAAAGACGTTTCACGTTAAAAACCGATTTTCTAATTTTTTTAAAGAAATTGTTTCATTGTCAACGCGGGGCCCCACATAAAGCAGCGGCACCTGTGGCACACCCTTAATGGTGACCCTGCTAATATAAATGCGTTTGTTGAAAATGGATATGCAAACAGGAGGTTATTCTAGTTTCTAAAAGTTGCTGGTCTGGTACATGTTGAATAATAATAAAAAAAAAGAAAAATTAGAGATTGAAATAGAGAGTGAATTTACATAATATAAATAAGAAGTGGGGGACAAGTTTACGCGGAGGGGGGGGGGTACGGTCTCTCCCCCCCCCCCCATTGGCTAAATCCTTGGGGAGGGAAGGGTAGAGAAATTTTTTGGCGGGGATTTGCGCCATTGGGTTTGGGGGGGATGGGCACCCCTGGTGCTGGCCAATAAAGTTCTTGATATGCAGCCTTTTTTTTTTTTTTCCGAAAACGAATTTCTACACGCTGGAGCTTTAGGAAAGAAAATTACGTCTTGCTGCGACTCCCAGAACATACCTTTTGAATGAGATTTTTATATGTTCCAATTTAATTTTGTAACGAAATTTTTTTTTAATTTTGTAAGAACTCAATTAAATTTTTGTGAATATAATCGTTATTAAATTGTTAAAAGTATTTGGTTTATTATTACTGGAAACAGCTTTACTACTCTCCTGTTTCTTTAAAAATAATTTCCATGGTGAGGAATACATTTCTTTAAATCTTCCTTACATGGTCATTCGCCATTTTGGCTTGGCGACCACATTAAAACCGTTGCAAGCTCAATCCCGTTATTGAAAATTACTCAAAACTTCATACGAGGCTATAAGTAGGTAATTTCTGTGGTTTCTCGTGTAACATCGACTTGGCGATTAGGTGAGTTTAAGTTACTGTTGGCTTGTTGGCGCAGAACAGGACCATTCGTTTCGATGATGTCGCCATCTTCGCCAATTACACCAAATACGTAACCATTGACTCCCTTTTTGTCGACATGATTATTTTGGTACGCTTGCTTTGCCACTTCGTGTAACTGCTGTGCCATGCTAGGACCAGTCATCTGCACCATGTGCGAAAAGAGGCTGGCACGGTTCTGAAGTAGAGTGTAGGGTTTGTCGAATTCTTTCACTTCTCCTGCGTCCAGAACCTATTAACGAAACTTTTATTTAAAAGATGCAAAACATTTCGAAATTTTGAAAAAATCCCTAAACAAAATTTTATTAACTTGGGTATCACTTCAATAGTCAATACGATGTCACATAGCGAAAATAAATAAGTTGGACTAGGATTTTTCAATAGTCCAATTCTGGTCGGAGTGAGCCGGGATACAATATTTTTTTAAGGAAAAGTGTTTTCGTTTAAAAATTAAACGCATTTCTTTTATAATTTTATAAAGTGTCATAGGAGCAGGTGCTATACAACTCAACTAGTGAAGTTACTGATCCATCAATTTAACTCTTATTACCAAGGATAGTGGAGACTATATATAAAAGGTGTGCTGGTTCTCGCGCTTCCAGACCGAGGGCGGGGAAAAGTATTCTTTTGACGTCATAATAATGCCTCCGACTTTTGTGGGCGTGTCTAATGCTCTAATTTGTATAGCCGTTTTAGGAGTAAGCTATTGATTGACAAGGAGTACTTAATTTAACAAGAATTCTTGTTTTTAACTAATCATGCATTTGTTTAATAGAAAACAGTTAAAATTTGCTTCAAAAAACAATTTGAATGGATTTGCAGAGTTGTTTCGTAAATAAAATATTTCGCATCGATTTGAACCAATGGTTCTTGACTTGCTGCCATCTATTCGTTTTTTTTGTGAACTATTTAAAAGTGATATCGTTAATTTCATTTAGAATATGTTAAATTTTAAGAGTTTAAATTATATTTTAAGGATTGTATTTAGTATGTAAAAATTGCAAAAGAGTTGCTTAATAAATTAAGCGTATTAAAAAAATATTAGCTGCCACGAGGTCTTGTCCATGAATTTTGAAAGAGTAAAATGGGAGTCGGAACTATCATGTCAATGCATTTGTATTGGACATATTAAATGAGTTACAATTTAAATCAAGTAAAATACGGGGAAATAACAAAACAAGGACGGATTAATAGTGAAGCTACCTGAAGACAATTATTTACAGATATTTACATTATTTTGCTAATTAAAAATTAAATCACCAGTTGTTAAATACCGGGGATCGAACCTAAGTAGCAATGCTTGAAACTCACAGCCAATGAGAATGATCAAAAACCCATAGTAAGGCGGAGCTAAAATGACGTCAAAAGAATACTTTCCTTGCCCTTTTCAAAAAGCGAAACACGAGCACACCTTAATATAAATGGTCTTCACTATCCTTGTCTTATTACAGGAATTTAGTCCGAAAGCAAAACTAACTCGAAACCGAAAACAAAATTCAATCGATGTAGGAAGAAAACAACTCATCTATCAGCAGGAAGGGAACACTTAAACTAAACACGACGTCACTGATCCGATGTAATTCTTAAAATAAAATTAAACCGACAGCCACTCTAACTTCTGGCCATTCTTTTTCCTTTAGCAGAGAAATCACGGGTCGAACCGATCATTTGTTAGTTCTTGTGATCTTCTCAGGCGTTATAAGTGACGGTCTTCAATAGTATCAATAGTATGTGTCATCATTCTAGTAAGTGTCTTTTGTGATTCGTCTCACTTCAAATTCGATTCACCTTACATTGAGCAGCGCGGTCTCGTTGCTAATGGTCTGCTAATAATATTAATTTTCTTGAGGCATACATTTTCCAAATTCAGTGATTTTTTAAACTCAAAATTCCCAACTTTTAAGGTTTCCAGATTATTGGAAGATCATGTTCCCCTCAGCTAGCGCCTTTAACCGCTCGGCCACGCAGGACTCATAATATATATACGACGAAAGAGAGATTGTTTTATAATTGTTTTATATTGATCGTGTTTTAATAAAATGATTTTTACACCAATTTTTGTTGATATTATAAAAAAATTAGTTATTTTTGCATTTTTGAGGTAAAGCTGGATGTTTTTTAATTAATGGGAAGGTATACAATACTTCACAATATCAAAAAGTATATTATTTTGTCTACAGTGTACAGGTTAAGAGACAAATTACATTTTTAATTCTTTCAATAGTTTTATTTAAATTTAACTTCGAAACGTTTTTTATTCGTATGAAAAAACTACCGAATTGGACAGTGGGACACGGAATGTTTCATTTGCCCTTAAATAAAAGAAATGACTGTAGTCAAGCACAAAGCTGAAGAAAATTATGGAATGATACTTACCAAAACCCTATCGGAATCCATTATTGTATGGAGACGATGGGCAATGGTCAAGACGGTGCATTGTGCAAAACGATCTCGTATCGTTTTCTGTATGAGACAATCCGTACTGTGAAAGATAAAAATTCAAAATGAATAACCGGTGTACTAAACAAAAATGGGGTGGTTTTGCCGGGGTGGCCAATAAAATTGTAAAATTAGTTTCTGTTTCTGCTGATTTAAATTAGTTTTTTAAGACGAATTTAAATTAATAAAAGTATTGTATTATAAATCTGGTATACGTGAATTCTCGAGCATTCCATGAGCTTCAGGGAAACATAATTTTTAATAATAAATCCCTATTAAATAATATAAAATAAGTATTCAAGATGGAGGAAATTATGCTTTTCGACTACTATACAATCGTGTACATAAGTAACGATCAAACAAGTTGGGACCTACAAAGTACGCAGATTTCTCAACACAATAATATCCAAATCCACGTAAGTTGGTTGGAGAAATTGACGTCCATTTAAAAAATTACACAATAGGCTATATTGATGGCTCGGGATCTATACCGAAAGAACTCATAAACAGTGCTTCGAAATTTTAGAAACGCGGACAACGATGAGGTCCACCAACACACAAGACTCCTTAAAACTTCCAATACCCAATTAAAGGTTCGGTTTGATGTACCGGGAATCGAAATTGAAATTCTCAAATCAGAGTCCGAGAATTAATAAAGACTTAATATTGCCGAGGTCGCGTATCATCTTGTTGTTCAAAGCAATTGCATTAAGCCAGGCTCAGTGTAACCCCAGCAGCCTTTTAAGAACCTTTCGAATCTTAAGGACTAGCGAAAGAGTGTGAAAAAGTAGACACGTACTTGGGGTCGACGTTGGCCGTGGCTTCGTCCAGCACGAGTATCTTGTTCCTCCTGAGGATGGCCCTGGCGAAGCAGATGAGCTGCCGCTGTCCCACGCTGAAGTTGGCCCCGCCCTCCAATACCACGGCGTCCAGGCCACCCGGCATCTCCTCGATGGTCTCCTTGAGGTACGCCTGGAAATGTTCGCACCGACCGATTAAACATAGATTAGTTTCCCCAGTACCACTGGATTTCAGAGGGGGCTTAAACGTAATGTCATCCCATGACTACCCTACTGAATGGATAGTTTGGTAAATAAATTAAGACTTTAAAAATTGTAATATATATATATTTTTAAATCTAAGGTGTTTTTTTTATAAAAGTCTATATGAAATAAATTTACAAAAATTTTAGATATGGTAAATAGTTAAAATTATTGAAATATTTTTTATTGATATACAGGGCTTAAAAAGTATAATGCTATAACCCATGATGTAATTGCGTCTTAGAAACAAAGCAAATGAAAAAGAATCGCATAGGAATTGTACGGAGCTTGATAAGCAGAAAAATGTGCATTGGGGCACTTACCGCATCTACAGCTTCCCAAAGTTCAACGTCATTGTGTTCGCTGAAAGGATCCAAGTTCCTTCTAATAGGTTCAGTGAATAAAACGGGATCCTAAAATATTATTCATTAAGAAACATAACTAGTATAAAGCAGTTAAAAAATATTAATGTTTTGCAATCGGTATTTAATATAGATACCAAAATATTCCCGTGTGTATTAAACATGCATTGTCACAATTGTCAACCTTTCCAATAGTAATACATTTGACTACATGCCCTTGCAGCATGTTATATGAGTTATCAAGGTTATATGAATTATGCGTTTGCTGTTAACAGGTATATAGGATTTCCGCCTCAAAAATATTTCATGTTGCAACCATTGCGAGCTGAAAGCCGCCAAAGGAAGAAGCAACCCTGTGATGTTTTCTTTGATGTAATGCGTAACATTAATTTTAACTAGAAAGCGAGCATCAATTTTAAAGAAATCTACGTTCTACAAAAAGAAAAAAAAATTAAATTTGCTCATCTTCCTATTGATAATAAATAAGAAAATCTTTTTAAAATGGCTCATTGTAAACCACCACGCTGTTCATAAACAGCTAGTACCCACTTTGTTTTGGGCATTTCAACTCTTTGAACAGTTGATTTTGGAACCGTGCAACGGTAAATAGCTGCACAATCCGTGTCCCGAAATTTTTCTTTAAGAATAATAAATTAAATCTGACAAAATTTTAATAACTACAGATTTTATCAAACAAGCTAGTACGAAAACCTCAATAGAATTAAATCTCAATTATTAATTAAATGTCTAACGCAGCATGACCCCCTTTAAACGCATGCCTGAACCTATTTACAATTTTAAATTTCCCCAAATACATTTGCATTAACCCTTTCAGTGCCATAATAGTAAAAAAAAAAAACAGGTGCCGAAGCCGCAACATTTTTGAAATTCTTGATTTACTTTTAAAATGATTCAAATTTATCCACATGTGGAAATTTTTAAGAATTTTTTTATGACTTTTGTGCGTTAGTTGTATGTAACTAAATAGTGGATGTCCTAGCTCTCGTCATAAGGATCTGTTAAAGCTCCGTCGCTCTGGTTTTCGTAGGGCTATTGGATTACTAACTGGACATTGTACTCTCAGTAGGCATCTAACTATTATGAGGGTTAAGGATGACCCTTTGTGTAGGGGATGTAGGAATAATGATGAAACTGTTGTATATATTCTCTGAGAGTGTGACTTCTTCTCCGCGCATAGGTTCGAGCACTTGGGACGTCACTTACTTGAGCCTTGGGAGCTCCAGGACATTCATGTTAGGTCATTGCTGAATTTTGCTTCAGCTACGGGTTGGTTTGGTTTGGTTTGGTTAATTAACGTCGAACTAGAGCTGAACAGTGGGCTATTGGCGACGGTTCGGGGTCTATCTCGAAGGAAAGACCCAGGAACACATACACATTCACACACAATCATACATGCACCTCGTTATTTTTAGAACCATGGTCAGATGACGATCTTCAGCTACGGATATCTTTTCTTAAGTGATCAAGGATTCATTTTATTTCTCGGGGATAGTACAATAGACCTCCGGTGGCAGTGCTTGCTCCAACTGGAGCCCCATCCACAAGTCAAGTGTATGTAACTCACGGAACGTTAAGTCCAATATGGGTGGTTGGGGCCCAATGGTAAAATATCCGAACCGCATACAAAAATAACCTTTCAAGGAAAAATCCAAGCCAAGATCAGTGTTTTGTCTAGAAGGCCATGCAGAATATGCCTACATCAGGATTGCATGGTTTATATGAAGTCTATATAATTTTACTACATGAACACCGTAGTTTATGATACGAGTATGAAGTCTATATAATTTACTGCACGAACACCGTAATTTATGATACGAGTATGAAGTCTATATAATTTACTACATGAACACCGTAGTTTATGATGCGAGTATGAAGTCTATATAATTTACTACACGAACACCGTAGTTTAGGATACGAGTTGCATTGAACTCACAGAATCTCTTGGACAAACAAGGTGTGGGTTAAACGCAACTCATATATGGCATTAAAACCACTCGTGTAAATAATTATGTCCGTGAACGGATTTTTTACAGAAATATACTATTCTACCAAATCAAATAAAATTTATAAACAGGCTTAGTTAATATTTGTTTTAAAAACCGCGTTTCAATAAAAAAAAACCCGAGAAGTTGCGTTTCCATGGCCAATCAGATCTCAAACCTAAAGTGATTCGTGCTGGAATTATTATTTATCGGAGTTTTGTTTAATGGCGAATATTGATTGTTGTCTTTTTGACTTTAATGTCCCTTACTTTCCTGACTGGTGGGAAGAGTGGCCTTTCGATATAGATCTCAAACCGTTTTGCACGAGTATTTCCTGGTTGTTGTTGTTGTTGTATGCTCATGTTTTAGGGTGAGTTGATGCAACCTGGGTTGGTTTTGGTTTGGTTTTATAGATAACGTCGCACTACAGCTGCACAGTGGGCTATTGGCGACGGTTCGAGGCCTATCTCGAAGGAAAGACCCGGGAACGATGCCTCGTATTTTTGAACCATGGTCAGATGACGAGGAAACACCTGAACTGGCACCCAACGCCTTCAATAGACGCCGGAACTTTGGACCCCGATCAGATTTTTCGTGCACCAGTCCCGTATACACGCCGTTAATTTTTGAGGATGTTTTGGACGACTTTTCTAGTATTTTGTAGCGAAGTTGGCAACCCTCCGATCACAAGATCACTACTTTTTACTTTTTTTTTGTCAAGTCCATTGCCTGGCATCGAACCAGGAACCTTCGTATTCCCAGCTGACGCCTTTAACCGCTCGGCCACGGAGGCCCCAATGCAACCTGGGTTTTCAATAAACAAAAAAAATATTAAGCTGATCTACCTGTGGAATAACAGAGATTTTCTTCCTGAGGTCGTGCAGTCCGATGTCTTTAGTGGCGATGCCGTCGATCTTCACCTCCCCCTCCGGCTCCGTCATCCGGAAGAGGGTGGCGATCATCGAACTCTTTCCCGCACCCGTCCGGCCCACGATCCCGACCTGAGTAAAAAAGATAAATATATATATATATATATATATATATATATATAAGAAAGTTATATAGACCTTCCATCAAGACGAACACAGGGTTTAGAACGTGTAACGTTAAACTCGAGTGAGCCTTTTTAGATTCCGGACATAATGCTGCACGCTTGCTATGTTGTGTCCGAAGTTTGTGAGCGTCAGGTGAGTGTGAATATAGATGCATGCGCCAATGCTGTTTCGTGACCCGTTTTCGTTACGATTGACTTTGCCATGCACGTACAATCAAGGTTACTTGCGCACACACAGAAAAATATCGGAAAGATTTTATCGTGAGCGTTGCACACTCTTCAGTTTTTTTTGCAGTGTTTGTTAAAAGTTCGTGATCAATCATCTCGCGTTATATGAAAAAACGTAATCTCAAACGTGTTGTCGCTACATGCAGTTATTTTACCAATGGTTTTTAGAATAAACTCACTTTCATGCAACCAGTTTTGACTAACTTGGCAGTTAATGCTAACAGGTTTTTTTTTCTATAAAATGATCTTAACTAAATTACCTTTTGAGACAACAGGAGCAACAAAAGAAGAAACTATCATTGGCATATGTTAAATTATCTATAAAATCACATTATAATAATTTCACAATGAAACCTAGTAGTTCAAAGTTCTAGATTCTAGTCGTACGAATATTAGAAAACAAGGTATTATATTCAAATTAAAGTAGTGTAATACATTTCTAATTAACATTTATAATGCTTTGCCCCACAGCACTGCACCAATGGAATGCGGATATCAATCATCCTCAATATTTTCTGCCTTTCTAAAAACCGAAATATCACCAATTAACTACCATAAATGGCTCATTCTACACAGACGTTATTCACACCCGTTAGTTTTTGCAGATGGGCTTGTGATTGGAGAATAAAAAAACCACACGAATTCTCCAATCACAGAAGCCGTCTGAAAAAGCTAACGCCCGTGAATAACACTCGTGTGAAATGAGCCAAACAAACTGAAAACGCTATTCGAATGCGCAAGTAATTGTTAACAAATAAAATGAAACACACAGGTCGGAAGGGAATGGAAAGGTTATCGTTCACATATATATTCTTGGAGTGGGAAATCGTGTAATGGATCACATGCGCCACTGAATGTACGACGCCACTGAGACCATAACAATACGACGATCGTGCAGTGCCACGTGTAGATCGAAACGTGTGCAAACTACCATTCCATTCCTTGTGCCAGTAAAAGAATTTGATTGTACGGCTTGGCTTCTGGCTTCGTTTATTAACGTCGCAATAGAGCTGCACAGTGGGCTATTGGCGACTGTTCGGGGTCTATCTCGAAGGAAAGACCCGGGAACACATACACATTCACACGCATTCATTTATGCACCTCGTTATTTTTAGAACCATGGTCAGACGACGAGGAAACACCTGAACTGGCACCCAACGCCTTCAATAGACGTCGGGACTTTGGACCCCGATCAGATTTGTCGTGCACCAGTCCCGTATACACGCCGTTAATTTTTGCGGATGTTCTGTACGACTTTTCTAGTATTTTGTAGCGAAGCTGGGAACCCTCCGATCACAAGATCACTACTTTTTACCATTCCTTCTCAAGTCCATTGCCTGGCATCGAACCAGGAACCTTCGTATTCCCAGCTGACGGTTTTAACCGCTCGGCCACGGATTTGATTGTCCGATACCTTTTCGTTCAATAGATATCGATGTATGTGCAGGCAGCCTTACTCCGAACCAATTAAAGACGTTACATGTCAAATATACTTTGAAATTTTACTTAAATGTGCGGCTACGATAATTCGAATTACCAGGGTCCTCAATTTCATATACTCAAATTTACTTTTATGTTGTTCTGTTTATACACGGAATGAAAACAATGTTGAGAGAATAAGTATAATAGAATACCATCAAATCCAAATTATTGTCCCCTGTAAAAACAAACAAACAAAAAACAGAAATAAGGTTACCTTAACCCATTGACGCTCGCTCGTAGACGTGATGTCCAGGGTTCTCCAGTTTTTCTAGCAATACACTCAAATATAAAATTCATAAGAAGACTCCATTTTAAAATATTTCTAAAATTTGTTGGTTTGATGTACAACTTACAAGCTATCACTTTGAAATAATTAAAAAAATATATATATAATAGTATGTTCAGAAAAAAATATTTAAACTTCTTAGCAGAGAAAAGAGCTTTACTTTTTACAAAAGAAATTCGGGCGTGTCAGTGGGGTAAAGTGATGTACTTTGCCAGTTTCACTCTTAAGCTGACTCTTAACCTAATTTTGAAGGTTTTATAACGTCTTTTATATAAAACAAAGCTTTGTTTAAATCAACTGAGAATAAATAGAGGATACTTCTAATGTTTCAGATGAATTGTATAACTTAGTCTTACCTTCTCTTCAGGATAAATCTCGAAGTTGAGATTCTTGAGGACGGGCGGTTCGTCTGGCGAGTACTTGAGACTGACGTTCTTGTAGGTGATCGATCCTCGATTCGGCCAATTCTTGGGCGGCTCCTGGTCCTTCTCGCTCTCCAGGGCGGCCTCTTGTTCCAAGTTGCTGTACTCGATGACTCGCTCCACGGAGGTCATCTGACAAAACAAATATGAACACTTTTGGTGCGATTAAATAAATCTTGACGTTGAATCTATTTACAAATTTGAAAGCCTAGAGCAAATTTAACATCCCTTGCGGAGACCTTATGTTTGCAATCATTAAAGTTTCAATGATAAAGTCTATCGATCTGTCATGTGTTAAGCTTTTTATTACACGAATAAATTATATTGGATCCGTACAATAGCATCGGGATATTGTGAATAGTTAGTTCATAGTAGCAAGGGTTATACAATAGGTTTTTAGTTATTCATACAAACAACCAACTTGTGTTGTGTACACTACGAATTATCATAAAAATCAAAAGGGGTTTAATTTAAAAAAAAAGTTAAATTTCTTTTAGAATTATTTAACCACATGCATTAATTTCTAACACAAAGCTATGGCAAGAAGGGTCTATTCTTATCGGATTACCTCCTGATATCGTAAATTACAACATTCTTTGAGCACACACATCAACCCAGCACACCAATCAATGTTGGAAATCAGGGTGAATATCAATGACGCTTAAACAAACAAGAGATGTCAAATTACATTGCAAACAGTAGCTAAATGAGATGTATAATATGTGGAGGCCATATCATGGGTGTAAATTCAAGCTGTTTAGAGTTTGAAATCTAATACTTGAGAAAGAAAACCGGCAAATGCACTAATTTTATGTTTCCCGCAAAAATGATGACTGCGATGGTGCAGGTGTGTCAATCATTTATACTGTTTTTGGGCGCCAAGCAAAAATAAAGTCGTTGATTTTTTTTTTCTTTTCTAAACAAAATATTCTTGTAATAAATGGTATATGATATGAAACTATGCGTAACCTTTTATATAAAATATTCACATGGGGTAGCACAGGCAACGCTCTGGCAATACTCGTTTTCTACCAGCCAAACATTTTCTAGCAGCGTCCTTCACTTCGTAATCCAACTAATACTTTGTTCAATGTGGAGGTAGCCCCTCAAATAAAATCGATACATATTGTCTAATATATCTGCATATAAATGTAGGAAATTAACAAAAAATTATATTTAGATTATTTTGAGGGCGGAGAACATCTATCAAAAGTAGGTGTTGCTATTGAAAATTTTAAAGTTGGTGCGTATTCGAGTATGAAGATGGTCCTCTATGCAAATTTTTTGTATATCAATGTCTAATAGACTTTATTCCATACGAAATGGTATATTAAGTTTAGCTCTACTATAAAAACTAACGAAATAATCATTGGTGGTTCGTTTTTTCCCCCCCGGCTGTATGTTCGCAAAGACTACAACTTTATAAAGAAATAACAAAAATTATTAAAATAGAAATATTGACGACCAACAACAGGCTCAAGGCCCAACAAGGTTAGTCTGATCCAATAAGATTGTTTGTAAAAGTACCGAAGTTCAAAAATGTAAAAAAGTAAACACGTAACGAAAGAATTGCACACATATGGATTGACCAGCAAAAGTCAACTAATCCGAACCAGGTAATCCCGTGTAGAGGACGATATTGGAAGGCAAATTGTATAGTTTTTTTTCTTCTACCAATGAGCGTTATGGAACTAAAAACAACTCTACACTGGGCGTAGACATTGTTGACTACACAACTAATTAATAACATAATCTAGAGTATGTATGAATAATCATTGACGGCTTGCGTTTGTGCAAGATTGCTACATCGCTCACCAAAGTTTTAGAGCAGCGGTTTAATTGCTGTATTTTCAGCATTGTATAACAACCCGTTTTAATAGTTAATTTATGAAACATGAATTTAAAAAAAAAAAAAAAAAATTACATTCCATATTTATCTGGTTTTTATATTGGATTATTAACCTTGATATATTTGGGTATTAAGTTTAACTTAATTACGATTTGACGTTTAGGAAAATATCCTTACAAATAGCAAGTATTCTTTAATTTTGCATATGCGTGTATTAAATATATTATAACTTTTTTTTAAGGATGATAAAAATAAAAATATGTAAAATTTTTTGGACTAAATAAAGAAAAGAATATAGATTCTATAGAATAATTACTTATGCAACAGGCGAATTTTATGATTACTTTAAAGTTAAACTTTTGGACTTTACATCAAATGTTTAAATAGTATAAAGATCCTAGTTAAAAATTCGTTCCTGGTGTAAAAGGCTAAATGCATTTTATTGGGTGGAAAAATAACTGGCTAAAATGCATTTTGCGCAGGCTACAACTAAAACATACTATCTATTGTACAATTAACTAGCACAGTCGCAGCCAAGTTGGTAAATTATTGGAAATCGTAAAATCTCCCTTAAAAAGCACAGGGAAAGATATTAGTGCTGCACTTGCTTCAGTTTCCAATTCTGTCGTTTGTCTCACACCCCATTGGAACACACCACAGAGCTGCAGAGCAGAATATATGGCCAATCCTGCCCTGCTGGCATGAGATGGATCTGAAATGTACAACATCATTCGCGAATCAAAATACAAATATTTTTTTACAGATGTAGTAAGAAAAAAAGAGCAAGCATTGGTTTAAATAAATCTCACTTTTCCAACTGGCAGCGGACCAGTTTATTTTGTAACTCATCTTAATGCAAAACGTATGACGTTATTAAATATACAATGTTTTTTCTAAAATACATTTTACAGAAAAAAAAAGACAAATTTTCCTTTCGAATGTGGGGGTGGGGGTGGATCAAAAGAGGAGAGAAGACGCGTTTTATTCGGTTTCTGAATTTGCAACTTTTTATATTATTTTAATGCCATTATATATTTTTCTAGTTAATTCTCAAATATCTTACCATGTGGTAAGTTATTCTCAGCGACATTACATTACACACTTTATAAATAGTCTCTGTAAGATTACTATAGGATCTGCATTTGTTGAAGACATATTGTAGGGTTTGAACAAGTGTAATGGGCATTACACGAGCCCCTCTTTCGACATTTCAGGAGTCCTTCGCAATATTGCCCAACTAATCTGATTCCAAATTAATTCCCATCTTCAAATATTTTCAAACCATATCACAGAATTTATAAGTAGCAATTTAGAATATTGCAACAAAAAAGAGTTTTAATCCTGAATTTTAAAATATAATTCTTTGTGATGTTTCAAACTCAGAAATATTATTTTTTGCACTTTTTCTTCGTGAAAACCTACTTTACAATTTAAATTCGTAAGAACTCAAAACAAATTGCAGACCTGTGCCATTTTGCCTTCTCTCTGCTGGACTAACAATCTTGTGCCAAAAGAATTAGTAGTATATGTATCCTGACCTTGAGACAGAATGACCATGGCGATGGTGACACAAGAGATGTAGATGGCGCAGAACCAGTCGAGGACCATGCCAAGCCATCGGATGACCGACAAGTACATGAACCAGGTGGCCGTGTGCTTGTCCTGGTAGTGATCGAAGCTCGTCTCAAAAGGCTGCTGCAGCTTGAAAGCACGGATGGTGGTCAGGCCGTACAGCGAAATGCTCAGATGGGAGAACACCGGGCTTCGGGCTGCACACACACAAAAAAAACATTAATAATAACAATAATAAGATTATATTATTCGAAAAAATGCCATAGTGCACAGATATGCTAAGTGATATTTCACTAATTTTTCAGGATACCAATTTGGAAATTAGGGGGATATGAAAATAATCGTTGTAGAGTTTTTCTGGTAATTTTTTTTTTTTTTTTTTTTGCTTTTTACAACCAAAAACTATATGGATTATATTTTGAGGATTCAAATGAGCTCATAACCTCAAATTTGTAAATAAGGTACTTAAGACATTTATGCACTAATACATTCATATGATCTGTAAAAAAAAATATTAGAAATAATATATTATACAGCTTTAAATCGGAAATCGGAATTAACCCTTCGTTGTCTCGACCCTAAGGTCCTTACAACTCCGTCGAAATTGTCCCAATGGGAATAACTTTAGTGGTGTTAATTGTGCCGCCTGCGCAGCGTAAAATAGATAGAGATGAGGTGCCAAGTATCTCTGGGCTAGAACAACCTATCGCAGGTGGGTTTCTGGAAGGTAGGAAGAAGAAATAAGGAATGTGGGGGAAAGTTTGAAACTCGTAATCCCAAGATTTTTGTGTTGTCATAAAAGTAGAAAGTTTAATGATAGGTTTTTTTTAATTTTATTTTATAAAATTTTATGATTTTTATTTTGTTTTAAAATTTTTCTTATCTTCAAGTCAATCGCCTGATCATTAGATATCCGAGAGCCATTTATCCGCTGAAACCCGACCCTGAGTCACCTACACCTGTGTGCAGGCTCATATCAAAGGGTTGCTCAGGTACAGCGGTACCTCTCGATATCGTCGATTTATGCAATTTGGCTTTTCTGCCTTCATAAGTTTAAGCGATTTGCTTTTTATTCTTCGTTGCATATGCACGTGAAAATTTCTAATGCTTTTAGGCCAATCTCCATTTTGTCAATTGGATTTTTGGCATTTTTAAAGTCAGCAAAGAGTTGTTTAGTTTTTGAGATAATATCTTTTATGTTAACGTTTTTAAGCCATTTGGTAATTTCCCGAAGGAAATCAATTATTTCAGTGCTGTCCGACTGGTCAGAATTTTCTGAATTTGTTTCTTCAGTTTGTTCCGTCTCAACTTTATCAAAATTCGATTTGATAACTGGAGTTATAATAACCAGATCATTTGGAATGGCCTCAGCTACTTCCTTATGACGTGTGGTTTTTTTTGTTGCGCCTTGGGTACACAAGGGCATCCTGAGTAATTGGCGGTGTGATTTCCTTCACAAAAGCACATTTTGAGCTCGAAATATTCTTTTCTGAGCACTCGTTGGAAAAGTGGATTTGGACGCACTTTACGCACCTGATTTGGTGGTTGCACATATTTTTACTATGCCCGTAACGCTGGCAGCGGTGACATTGGGTGGAAGTTTTTCTCCTTCTGTAAGGTTCAATTTTTACTTTCAGATTAAGGAGATCATTTAGTTTGTAAATTCTCGTGCCTTCCTTTACGTACTTTAATTCAAGGATAAAGATAGGCAGTGGAACTTTAGATCTGTTTACCGTCTTTTTAAGTTGATAAACGCTGATAATAGTGAAGCCCTCTTGAGCGAGTCCCTCTTTTATTTCGTCGGCAGGCATGTCGGCTGGGACGTTTTTCAGTACTACTTTCATACTTTTGGCACGAGTATAGTATTGAAAGTGTGGAAAGGGTAATTCCTTTTTTTGAAAATACCTAAGACTTTCTTCTGAGTTCAGTCTAATGTTTAGACTATCTTGGGTTGCTTTGCATGAAAAGTCAGTTAACCCTATGTTTTGAAAAGCGATCTTATATCGGTCCAGAGAACTGTGTTCGATACGGTGATCGGCAGAATTTTTGTTTTACGCGTAATGAAAATTTCAGTCGATTCCGATTCTAAGTTTTCATTTTCAATTACTGCGAATTTGTTCGAAGTTTCAATTTGGGTGGGGCTATCTGGTTCCCTAGGTATTTTTGCCGTCTTTTTTGGAAATTGAAATCCGTCATCGATAATTTCATGACACTGTTCCATGTTCAAATTTTCGTTTGCTACTACGATTTCGGTAGTAGTGTCCATTTGAGTTTCCACCGTTATCTGTTCGGCCACTAAGACAGTCGGTTAAATAACCGGGGTTGCCTCGGGTTGAATTTCAGGTTGCACTACCGGTAAGGCCGGGGCATTAATTTCGTGAAGTTAGTCGGCGTACATTTTTCTGAGGTAGATAAGGTTCTCAAGGGATGCGAGTTAAATAATTTGCCGATAGTTTTTTGTTTTAAGAGAAGTTTTTCGTATGCGAAATTTACTTGCATTAACATTTACTCGATTTGATTTTGATTAATGGGATCCATGGGTGCCATGATGAAAGATAGAGTGATAGAGGGTAGGGAGAGAACCAACCGGGCGAAAGGAAGCTAGGCTAATCCGAGGATAAAGCTTTTCTGAAATCAGTCTCTCTTAGGTATTGGTGATCAAAGCCACCACCTTAGAGAGAGAGCTGAAGTCGGAAATCCCGGGTTTACGATTTAATGGGAAGCTAACGCAGGCATACGATACCACTGGAGTAACTGGATCAGACATCTTGCTTCTTAATATCTTCACGGTGGTGGGCTAACTATTACCAAGAGCGCTTTATAACGTCAGCCGAGCTTTGACAAATCAATCACTCGGCGAAAATGGTATGTGTTAGATTCTGGCCCAGGAGTCTGGTTCGGGAGCTTCTTAATGTCCGTCCGTCTTCGATGAAGGCGAGAGAGCGAATGAGCAGCTTTATATAATGAACTTTGTATATTTAAACGAATAGTAGTTAATTTAAAATTGGCATTTAGATTTCTCATAATAATCTCGTTTAATGTATCATATGCATACAGAGCATTTCGATCTTTTAACATTTTTTGCGGACTATAATTGTGTTTACCGTATCACAACTTGGTGTGAAGTAATTGCAGCACGAACTAACACAAGGCGTTTAGATCCCAATTTCCATAACAAGGGGATGCTCATTGTTTTTACGTAATGTCTTTCATATTAGATTAAGAAGATAATGACAAATGAAGAATGATGAGTGATAGAAGGAAGAAAAATGATAGAAGTTTTATGAATGATAAAAGAATGAAGAATCATAGAAGTATGACGAATGATATAAGAATGAAGAATACAGAAGAATAAAGAATATTGAAGAATGTAGAAGAATGATAGAAGAAAAACGATAGAAGAATGAAAAATAACGGCAAAAGAATGAAGAATATAGAAGAATGAAGAATACAGAAAGATGAAGAATGATAGAAGAATGAAGAATACAGAAAGATGAAGAATGATAGAAGAGTGTTAGAAGAATAAAGAATGATAGAAGAATGAATAATATAGAAGAATGATAGAAGTATAAAAAACGAATGATAATGATAGAATGAATATAAGATAATGAATGTAGAAAATAAAGACTTACTGATTCCCTCGTATCTCTTGACGTCCCTGGCCGTGGGCAAGTAGAATCTCCTAATAAATATGAAGCAGACACTGATGATGGCCGTGGGAATGATCATCAGTGGCTCAACAATGGCTACCACGCAGACGACGCCCAAGAGGTTACAGGAGATCTATAGACGAGTGTGAGAGGACTTACATAAAAAGAGTTCGGAAAAAGAAAGTTTTTAAATAATTTAGCGCACAGTTAAATTGATTGTGATGAATTGCAAGCTTTTTATTGTTGAGTTGAGTGATGCAGTTCATTTGGAAATCGAATTTGAAACGGACAGCTCCGTTTAGGTAAAAGTAGACAAAATGCAATAAAATGGTAATAAGTTGACAAACAACTAGCAACATTTCGTAGTAAAATCAATTCTATGAGTTTTGATTATGTGGAACAAAATTACAGTTCTTATAGTGCCTGATTGTTAGTAGAAAGAAAATGTTTTTAATAGGATCGAGTCCCATTTTTTCCAAGATGGCCGCTGAATCTCAATACGTAAAGGCGGGGATTTTTTTTAGTACATTTAATAGAACACTTTAAGAAACATTTTTACTAAGTCTTTGACATTCCCTTATCCCTCAACGTCAATTTTTGTTCTAATTAGATTGGGTTTTTAAAAGTATTTTACTGAAAACTGTTATCAAATAAGTGACATTACCAATTCAATGGTTATAAAAAATATAGCTTTTTGTTTTGTGTGTGGATTTTTATTTTGCGCCAACTTGGCGAAGAGTGAAATTTTCAAGGTTTTGAGAATAGCATTACATGTAAAAACTTGTTTCGTTCGTAATTTTGATAATGTTTGAACTTTTACGAAAAACCATGTATATAAATGCAACCCTTTCAACCATCAACAGGAATTTAAGAGCAACCACCCTCAACCATAGTTTGAAAATAACCATCACCAGGTGTTATCTCGCTTGTAAGAGGTGCATAGGCTAATACTGATACAATCCAATACTTTTAAAAACATTTAACTTTACTCACAGTGACAGCGTCTAGAGCGTCCATGGGCATGAGCTCGTCGATTACACCGACGTCCTTGGAAAAGCGATTTAGAACTCGTCCTAGTAATGAGGTAAACATGCATTCATTGGCATATATCAAAGTCTTAATTATTTCACACCTATTTATTAAAAAGGCAGTAGCTAAGTGTTTGTGTGATTAGCTCTTAATAAATGTTAGCATCTTTATGGTTATCGTATTGCAAGGCATTGGATCCCGATCAGATTTAACGTGTACCAGTCCCGTATACACGCGTAGAAATTTCAGGATAAATTCGGAAGACGTGGCGTGAATACCGACTAAGATTATTTTTAAAGTACCTTAAGTTAAAAAAAATATTGTAAATGATATTGATTGAAATTTTATTTTTGTTTATAACACAAATTTTATGCAATTTAACAACAAGTAAGTTGTAACGAAATAAATAAATTTGAAATTTGTTAAAGTGTTAGAATACTAAAATTATACCTATATAACATTATAAAACATTACAAAATGCAACAAACCTACAGAAAAAAATATAAATTATATTGAATTAAATTTTGTTCGATGAAACACACGAAACGTTAAATTCATATTATATGAAATGCAATGTTAACTCTTGATACCGTAAATTTTAATTTTCAATTTATTTTAAACTGGCGGAGACTTATTAAAAGTTTTTTTTAATTAAATTTGAACTTATAGCTTGAGTTACAACTCACAATAAGTAAGAATTGAAATAAGTTCCAGTACCTCTAATATATATTTTGCTAAATAACAGTTAAAATAATAATTAATTGAAATCACAAAATCCTTAACTCGCGAAAAATAGCGTTTCGTCGTGTAGACGAAGATTAAATCATCGTCAATTCGACGAAGCGCATATCCTTTCCTTTCTCGGGTTAATATCATTTATGTATTTAACGGTTACGTTATACTATACATTTAAAAGTTAATGTTAAAACAAAGTTGGCTATTACAATATGTTCAATAGGCAACAAAATGATACTTTTACAAAATACACAAGCTCCAAATTTAAGAATACAATAAGCAATTTCAACACTTACCTATTGGATTTCTATCAAAAAAAGAAACAGGTGACCTCAGAACAGACTTGAACATCTTATTGTGCAGAGCCCTCGAAGCCTTCATGCACATGTAAAAGAAATACATCATTCTGACGAGTGACAATAGGAAAACTCCTAGCACCAGACCGACATACACGGAGAGGTTGAAAGAGGTGTTCGCTTGTCTTGTAGCGTCGTCCTCGTCCACTGTATAATTGTGTGTCAACATGGGGCAGTGTTCACTGACGTTGGCCACTGTCCCTTTGAAGTACTCAAAGTCTGATAGTCCGTAGGTGTCGTTGTACACCCCTTTTAGGGTGAGGGTACTCTTGGTGGCATTACCCCAACAGCTTTTGACGTTGTACGTCATCTGCTCGGCATTTGTCCTGCGATTAAAACGGAGAATATTAGTCTCCAAATAGAACAAGCTATCTCAGAAAGTATATAGGATCCAAGCATACACTTTTT
Organism: Troglohyphantes excavatus; assembly: GCA_963932185.1. NCBI lineage: Eukaryota > Metazoa > Arthropoda > Arachnida > Araneae > Linyphiidae > Troglohyphantes > Troglohyphantes excavatus. The sequence goes on from OZ010666.1 coordinate 53,045,444, forward strand.
TCAGTATTAGTAAGTTATCAAAACTGCTCAAGTAAAATGCATTATTTAAAATAATATGACCCTTAGTCTCGTTCTATACGAACGACTAAAACGTGCGACGAGCTTCTCGGTGATTTGAAAATTCATTCCACGTGGTACATGAATTATCGAATCACCGAGAAGCTCGCGCATGTTTCACTCGTTCGTGTGGAATGGGCCTTATTACTAATAGCGACGTTTGTATAAAAACAAGTTCTGAAAAATGCTAATACAGAACACTGTATGTTTTGGAGACCTCCGTGGCCGAGCGGTTGACGGCGTCAGCTAGGAATACAAAGGTTCCCGGTTCGATGCCAGATGATGGACTTGACAAACAAAAGTAAAAAGTAGTGATCTTGTGATCAGAGGGTTGCCAGCTTCGCTACAAAATACTAAATCTACTAAATACTAAAAAAATAAATCTGATCGGGGTCCAAAGTCCCGAAGTCTATTGAAGGCGTTGGGTGCCAGTTAAGGCGTTTCCTCGTCATCTGACCATGGTTCTAAAATAACGAGGTGCAGGTATGAATGAATGTGTGTGAATGTGTATGTCTTTTATTCGAGATAGACCCCGAACCGTCGCTAATAGCCCACTGTGCAGCTCTAGTGCGACGTTATTTAACCAAAACCAAAAAAACCTGTGTGTTTTGAAATACTTCATGCATATTGAAAAGCACAAAATCTTACTCAATTATTCTAAGAGGCCTCAGTGGCCGAGCTGTTAAAGGCGCCAGTTGGGAATTCGAAGATTCCTGGTTCGGTCCTAGGCGATGGACTTGGCAAAGAAAAGTAAAAAAAGTAGTGATCTTGTGATCGGAGGGTTGCCAGCTTCGCTACAAAAACGAGAAAAGTCGTCCAGAACATCCGCAAAAATTAACGGCGTGTATACGGGACTGGTGCATGATAAATCTGATCGGGGTCCAAAGTCCCGACGTCTATTGAAGGCGTTGGGTGCCAGTTCAGGTGTTTCCTCGTCATCTGACCATGGTTCTAAAATAACGAGGTGCATGTATGAATGTGTTCCCGGGTTTTTCCTTCGAGATAGACCCCGAACCGTCGCCAATAGCCCACTGTGCAGCTCTAGTACGACGCTAATTAACCAAACCAATACCAATTATTCTAAATACAAACTAGGCGATTTTAAAACTTTATTTCATGACATTATTTTATTCTTTAGGCACGGTTCTGGTAGGCTCAAAATTTGTTTCCTCTTGTTGGCATGTTGAAGCCAATATAGTAGCAACCATACTGTGACCCAATTTTTTAAAAGTGATTTAGTGGTGTTTTTTAATACCAAAGCATTGCTGTAATATTAAGTGTATATACATGCTATAGTTTCTTCTTATAGAATTAATTTTATATTGCAAACAAATAGTTTTTGCTTTTGCCTTTTAACCACTTCGACTATGACTTGTAAATGACTTTCTTTTCAATTGCAGATTGAATGGGTTTCAAAAGAAAATAGACACAAACTCAACGAAAAGCAACACATATCGGCTGATTTTAACATGAAAAATATACGAAATATTGCGGTAGCGATGAAAGTGGGTTACAGTTGTTACCCCTTCAATTGGCTTCAAGGCAACAAAATGTCTTGCCTAATCCAGAAGTTACAGTTATAGATCAGTGGGTATATACCAAGCCGTGAGCCAGAAGTCGCTGCCATTGAGCAGCACTTGAGTGCCGATGAACGCAAAAAGCATGAATATTTGAAGGAGGGGACCAGCTCCAGATTTTATGTACTCCGCGTACACTTTCAGTCTCACGGATCCATATGACTTTAATTCCTCTGTGACATTCGGCGACTTGTCGATCACCTCTGTGTCTGCAATCTAAAAAAATACATATCTTAGATACTATCCATTGGACATACATTTTTATGGTTATTAAAATAGTGATAACTGATCAATACGTCCAATTAGTAAAATTTTATTTGAATCAGTATCAGTAAAACCTAATTACACATATTTCTAGTTTCCTGAAGCTGGTGTAAAAATTGTAAATATTTACAAAAAGTTTTGTTTTATAAATTTTTAATTATTATTGGAACAATTTAATAACAGTATAGACACGACGGAGACATGTGTAGTTTAAAAGATAAATGCTAGAAAATGACAAAAGTTAGTATATATATATTTATAAATAATTTGAAAAAAATATATAAAAAATCTAGAGTTAAAATTAAAAAAAAAAAAAAATCGGCAATTTTTTTGAATAAAATTTTGTAATAGTGATTAGTGTCGATTTCTCACATATTGTTTATAAATGCTTTCATAATTTTATATCATATGCTAAACAAATTTTTAAATCGACTATAAATTGCACTTTTATTTCTTCACTTTATTCAAATTTATGCTTAATGGTCCGTCGCCGCCAATAGCCCACTGGGCAGCGCTAGTGCGACGTTAATTAAGCAAACCAAACCAAAAGCTTAATGGTCCGTCGTCATTTAAAGGTTGAGAAACAAAAACAGCAGAACTCTTCGCATTTCAATTTAAGTTTGAAATAAAAAGCGCTTATTGGTATTCTTTACTAATATTTTTATTCTTTACAGCAGATTCTTTAGCAGAAAAAAAAATGGGATTTCTGCTATATTAAAAACGTGCTTTCACCTTCCCATTGACATATGTTTTAAGACATATGTTCAACGTCTTTAAAAATAAAAAATAAAGAGTTAAAAAACTACGAGTTAAATCGAACTGACCGACGCGATGTTGAGTTCAAGACTAAATCTTTAACGTTTACCTGAGTATTTGAGCTTAAATATTAAGAATGATAAGTAGGAGTTTTTTTCTAGGTTACTTGGACCTCGGAGGCCTAGATCGTTACTGTAATGGTTAATAACTCTTTCAATATCCTTTAGATTGAGAAGAAAGCAAACGCAATCGAAGTGGAGGCAACTTCCAATTATCTAAGTGTATTATCATGATGTGTTAACCGATTGCGCTATACGGACGCTGATGTGGGTAGTTTAGAAGTAACTTTATTACATTAATATTCGTTACTAATACAAGTTAAAAATAATATATATCATAACTTGGATGACTTGGACCCTTGAGAGTTACTTGGACCCAACACACAAAAAAAATATTTTATATCAAACCTGGGTCTGTTGCCATGGAAATATAGGCGGGATTCACCATCTCTCCAATAGTTAAGAACAGTAATTAGTGCCTGAAACGCTAAACTACACTCCAGCTCCTTCCGTCTTTTACTAATACAGAATATATTGCTTTGTGGTCTTTGACCTCGTAACTTTTATTTTCACTTTTTTACACACTGCAGTGACACGCCAGGTAATGTGAAATTTAAATTTCATGTCGTCGCCTCAGAGCAACAGGAAGACAAGTGAATTTAATTCTTTTCCTATAAAATCAATTAAATTTTTCAAAACACCATTTAAAATGTTCAAAAGTTAGGGAAGTTCTCAAATTTTGTTTGAAATCCCTGAACTACAGCCTTAGATATTCAGCATTGAAAAGACAGCAAATTTTAAAATCAATTTTATAGGCAACTCAGTCTTTGCTCGTATTCTACTGCTGCCCTGAGGCAGGGCATATTTTAAGGAATTTCCACTGGTGGGGCAAATTAAATTTTGAAGAAAGTATAGAACCCCAGAAGTTAATGAAAACTTGGTATTTAAAATATCAAATTTAAACTAATTTTTTTTTCAATCTATTTACAATATAAAATAGTACGGAGTTGCGAGCTATTAAACAATTAAAAAACAATCAATGCTTTAATTTTTTACAAAGAAGTGTTTAACTTGTTAAATGTTTTAACTTGTATCCGTTTTTGTTTGGATAGCTTTAGAACCTAATGTAACCAGGAAAATTTTATTAATAATTTCAAATGTCCGTTTTGTACGCTACAATATGATTTTTTTCAGATTTGAGGAATTCGTCTCTATTTAACTTTCTTTAACAAAATGTAATTTTCTAAACGAAGAAATTTCAACTATATTAACTATTAGAAAATAGTGCATTAATTACTTCGCATTAATTACTTTTATTACTTCAAAGGGAATAAATTATGGGAAATACGATTATAATTTATGAAATGTCCATAATAATATTTTTTTTATTTAAAAACGCATTTTTACATTATTTTTTATTATTTATTCTTAAAATTACTCTTTAAAGCTTTAGCGTTGTAGACATTTATGTAAATACTTGAAATTACGTTTATATTTTAGTTGTGTAAATTGATAAATTTATAAGTAGTTTTCAAACTAAACTATCATATTTATGCTTTTCTGACATTTAAGAAAGGACGTAATATATAAAAAAATAAAAATAAGCCAGAGTATACTGAGTACAAAAAAAAATTAGATATTATTGTGAAAACATATAAATTTGTCAGTTCAAATATTACTGAAATGAAATAAACCATAACTAGTATTTTATTGATGCAATACAATAATTAACAATTTAGACTTTATGTAAATACACATTTTTCTTACACTAATTCTACAATGACTTACATACAATACTTATCAATGAATACAATACTTAATGTTATTCACTTTAATAGTGTATAATAAAACTAAACATCATTATAATTAGAGTTACTGCCAATTTATATAAGCATAATTACATTTATCGTTAGAAAAGATGGTATTACTTTTAATTGACTTTTAGAATGCAGAAAAAATTACTTAACTGACAACACAGAGGAATATGCTGACAGAAGAAATCTACTACAATTCGCTTGTAAAAAGAAATGCTTCCTAAAATTGCTGTCTTTACACTAAAAAAAGAAACTGTAATGCGGTTGTAAGATCTCACCAGGGATTTCTTTTTTGTTGCTTCCATGACTTCGGCCCCTAGGGGCAAGTTTCAGAAAAGCCTATATAAAAAACTGTCTACACAAGCATACATTGTCATTCACAATGGGGAGATCATCAATCAGCTAAAATCGACTAAAGGGTGAGAGCCAGTAAATTACAAACAAATGGGGACGAACTATACAGTTCCCAGCTTTGGTGGCCATTCACATGTCTTGAAGAAGACCGTGCTACCCAGGCTGTTACCGACATGGCTGGTCGAGTAACCAGATGGCGGTAGCATTTTGCAAACGAAGTACAGCTGTTGACGGCAAACAGGTAATTTTCTGGTGTTTCTCACAAAAGGTGACATATGACTAATGACATGTACAAGTCGCCTTCGATTGGAAACAGTTGAGAAAGGAACTCATTGTCCTCGCCTGTACCTTTCAAAGCAAATTCCCCTCAGTTTAAAACACGTTTAGAATAAATAAGGGGCGCTTCTTTTCGAATGACTCTTTGTAGGAATTCTCTATTTCACCGATTGGTTTTTTAAGTATTTTTTTTAAGTATAATATTAGGAGGGGCTGAGACCCTTCAAAATAATTCCTGGGGGGGGGGGGGCTCGAGCACCCCCAGCCCCCCCCCCCCTACTTCCTACGCCTATGAGTGTGGGTAATTCGTTATCAGCAAGTCAGGGAAACTTGACAGTTATCTTCACTAATGAGACAATTCTCAGTTCTGAACAAAAAAGGAGTGTGGATAAGAAAGACGGGGTGAGGGGTGTGAAAGCTTTTCTCCCTCGCGGCGAAATAGGGCCTTTTCATAGGAAGGGACATCTGTCTCTGTGCATTCATTCCTATGCTACAACTTCAAGTTTATGTTTTTTCAATGGAAAATGGATTAAACAAAAAGTCCGGTGGGGCAATTCTGTATGACTGGTGGGGCATTTTTACACACTGGTGGGGAAAAATCTCCACCAACTCTATGTTAAAATAGGCCCTGCCCTGAGGCGATGATGGGAGGAGGATACCCCAGAACCACACGACCCGTTTTTTTTGCACGTATCCTCTCCTTGGGCAGCACGTATGCTGCACACCGAGTGGGCCACCGCACTGCGATCGCAGGCGGGGGCTGAATCATATCTGCCTCCAGCGAAACCGAAGCACCGGGAGGAACCCAGAAAAGACCAGCGGGGAGGAAAGGCCCCGCCCCGCATCGACACCAGAATGCCCACGAGAGCTGCCGCGAAAGCTGCAGTCGTCCGGGGGGAGGAGCGACAACCGCCACTGCACTTGGAGACATTGGACAGCCAGAATGTGGATCCAAGTAATCCCTAGCGGCCCCAATTACATATTTTCAAATTTCACCATAAAAATAATTGATATCACTTTTCGCCATTGTTGATTGCATGGCACATACAAAAAAAAGGCTTGGAAATGGACTGGAGAAAGGGTCATTTTGTACTACAAATGGTTTCATAGGGGTAAAGTTGACTTTATTTTTTAATAAAAGGCATACACTTTATTGAAGTTGAGCCAGTTTTTCAAAATGTTGGGGAAGGAGGGGGGCATCAGGCCGTTGAGCCCAATACAAATTTACGCTTATGTGTGGTGCAAATATAAAAAATAAAACTAGTCCGACAAAACTATTGAAAATGGGACTGTTTTTAATTCCAATTTAAAGTAGCTTTTACATATATTATTCCCCTTAGTAAGACTAGATAGAAAGACATAAAAGGGCGCAAAAGTATTTCATTAACATTATAGATTTTATGATGCATTTTCGACGTACTCTCAATTTTAATGTCAAATTACATAAAATTTTTTACAACTGAAATGTTTCTAAGTGTTATATTTCCAGATCCTATGTTCTACTTCAGCCCATTATGTATTCAAATTGTTTATTTCATGTGAAATGTAGCTTGGGTCCAAGTAAACTCAACCCGGGTGTTACTTGAACCCAAATTTCTATAATTTACACTGGTGGACAATTGCTAAAGACGGATGACAATAGCAACGACAGCAACCAGAAAACGGAAGGCAGGAAACAGTGGAAATTAGCGTAAGTGCGGGATACAGCAAGACGTGTTGTGCGTATGCAAATTTTGGATTGCCAAATTTGTTCGTCACGTGATAGTGTTGATAAGAAATATAAAGGAATTAACGCGTGTTGACCGTTGTTGTTAAAAAACAAAGTTGAATGGGAAATAATCAATTGACAAACTTGCAATTTTCGGTATGTCTTCCCGACATCACTTAGATGATTTTACGCGTGGTCGTATTATTGGCAAGATTGAAGAAGGACGAATAATAACAGATGTTGCCAGGAAGTTCGACGCCAGCCACAATGTTGTTTCAAGGCTTTGAAAATCATTTCAAACAACTGGAAAGTGTAGTAAACGTCACGAGGGAGGTCGTGTTAGCAATACGACACCGACGCCTGCAGAAGATAGGTACAGTGTTATCGACAAAAAGGAACCGGCGAAACACAGCTGGTGGTGTAGCAAATCAGTTTCTTAGTGCTACTGGCAAACGGATCTCCCGAAAAACTACAGCCAGACGTTTATAACAAGGAGGACTATACACCCGCCATCCGGTTGTGTGCATCCCATTGTCCAGACGTCACCGTACCGTCCGTTTGCAATGGTGTCGTCAGCATCGCAATTGGAGGGAAGCGGAGTAGGCTTGCATACTATTCTCAGATAAAAGTAGGTTCAGTCTCTCGTCTGATTGTCAACTACAACTGACCTGGCGTGAGAGTGGTATTTCATATTGTCCGGCAAACATACAGGGAAGGGACCGATATCCTACGTGTAGTGTCATGCTGGCATCAGGATCAATGGCCGTGCGTCCGTCTATGGGCTTCCAACCGGGACCATGAATGACCAACGATAGATTAATGATGTTCTGCTGCCTAATGAACGCGTGTTCCGTGGTGCTGTCGGTGATAGATTTGTTTTAATGGACGACAACGTAACATGCCACCGAACAGTCGCTGTCCAGGAGTGCCTAGAGAGGGAGGATATCCAACGCGCCTCGTATGACCAGCACGTTCTCCACATCTGAATCCCATTGAAAATATGCGGGATGCTTTAGGGAGGAGCCTTGCTGGTTGACAATATCCGCCAATAAACAAGGACAGCCCCATCCGTGCACTGACAGAGGAATGGGATATATTACCTCAACAACTGCTGGATAATGTTGTGCAAAGAATGATACGACGTGTGGAATTTTACATCGCCCTCTATGGTGGCAATATTCTGTATTGATATCTTACGTCGGAACGCCTGCGGACGGAAATTGCAATTTTTTCACTTTTACGTATTCAGCATAAAATGACAATATTATCTTTATTAATGTCCTAGCATTCTCACATTTTATTTCACTTTGGCAACCAACCACGCTTGCTTTCTATATATATATATATATATATGAACTTAACATTTTGGTTTGGAAAAAACTTAGAATCTTAGAAAAATATGACAAAAGTTGTAAAAATTAGGTTACTAGCATAACTATTGTTTTTAAGACTATGTTTTAGTAAGAAATGTAGAAAAGTGTTCACTTTTTTGGATCCAAGTAACCTCTATTATGGAACAAAAAAAAACTTTTTCCAAAAATAGCTTTTATTATATTAAATGTGATATAGAAGTTTTTAAAAAAACTATACCTGTATTTCTAAATTGACTAAAAATAAAAGCCTCTGATGATCGAGTAAAAGGCTTTAAATAACAACACAGCACCGCACGCTTTTAATTAAAAAAATAGTTTAGTTTTATCTTTTGGTACAATGAAACATTACTGTAAATATAGTTATGCCTTTTTGAACATACATCGCCATAGTCCTCATAAACCGAAGAGTTTATTGACAGTCTAGGAACGTAGGGCGAAATGGGTGAATTTCCATCTGTCATTTGCTCCTCCACAGAAATGTAGGTGACTGTTGAAATTGTGGAAGAGAGTCGGCGGAGTCGCTCTTGTTCGTAGTTTTTTATCACCGATCCCAAATCCACACCGGCCTCTGTCAACTCATCGAAAGTTCCCAATGCATGACAGCGACCCTGTAAAACAAATTTAACCTTCCGGGGTCACGCTTCCAGACTCAATGCGTTTTTTCCATCGCATTGACCCCGCTCAATGCGATGGAGACAAGTTCATTGCGACCCTGGTTTTGTTATAATGCGAGCGTTTTTTTTAAAAAAAAAAACATTATTAACTTTAAATAACTACTGGACTATTATCATATCAATAGCAAATTTTTGAACAAATGTATTAGTACAAATTTGAAGTTTATTTCGAGGGAACGTTTAATTTTTATCATATTTAGTTCGGTCTTTACTCTGTGATCGGCGAAGAAAGCATCGCAGCGGGAAACTTGTTTCTTTACGAGCGTGTTTAACTTACATTTCCATTAGTAGATGTTTTTTATTAAAAAAAATTATTGCTATAGAGATAACTTTCTAAATATAGTCCAGTATTTTCAATTAAAAAAAATATTTTAGCATAGTTTTTTTTATAAATTAAAAAAACTTTTTAATTAATTAAAAATATTTTAATTAATTAAAAATATTTTAATTAATTAAAAATATTTTAATTAATTAAAAATATTTTAATTAATTAAAAATATTTTAATTAATTAAAAATATTTTAAATATTTAAAAATGTTTTAATAAATTAAAATATTTTAAATAATTAAAAATATTTTAATTAATTAATTAAAAGTATTTTAATTAATTAAAAATGTTTTAATTAATTAAAAATATTTTAATTAATTAAAAATATTTTAATTAATTAAAAATATGTAATTAATTAAAAATATGTTAACTAATTAAATTTTTTAATTGCGTGTTAACTAATTAAATTTTGAATTAATTAATTAAACATATTTTAATGAATTAATTAAAAATATTTTATTTAATTAAAAATTATTTTAATGAATTAATTAAAAATATTTTATTTAATTAAAAATTATTTAAATAATTATAAACTTATTTTTAATTAATTAAAACTATTTTTTATTAATAAAAACATTTTTAATTAGTTAAAAAATAATTTTAGTTAAAAATAATTTAATTTTAAAAAAAAGCATTTCTGGGCGTACTGGAGATCTACAAAATAATGTACGATTAGAACGAATGTATTATTAAGGGGATTAGAAAATTAAAAGTATATAATTAGAAAAGTTTTTAATCATACTCATGCTTTAGATGGAAAGTTGATCAAAATTTGTTAAATTAATTAATGTTAAATTATAAAACGTAATATCAAGGTAACGTTTATAAACAGCTGGTATAAGAAATCAGTAACATTATTGTAAAAAGGTCGTCACATTTGTAAAAACCAAGCGAAGAATTCTCGTTCAGAATATAATTTCACTTGATACATTTAAATTTTAATTTTCACAAATGAATTATAGGTATACTATTAATTTGGAAGATAGGAATTTAATTAAAATATACTTATTGTTAGTAAATTCAGAGTTTTAATTGTAAAGAAACAAAAAAAAAATCAGGTTTACCTCTGTCAAGACAAGGATCTGAGAAGCAGCTTTCAAGAACTGAATCTGGTGAGTGGCTAGTATCCTGACTTTGTCTTTGAGATAACCATTGATGCACCTGGTATTTAACAAATGGAAACATATTTTTTTTAGACATCAGTCAAAACGGATGAAGAAGAAATTAAAATGGCAGAAGCGAAGTTATTTGTATACAAGCATTTGAAAGTTTATTGTTTAGATTTACTGTCAGTTTGTGTATTTTTTACGAATGATTAAATTAAGATTTCAAAGTATTTCATATTTTGGCGATATATGGTCAATTTCGCATGACCAGCTTGAATATAGGTTTTGGTAATGAGCGATAACTGGTAAAATAAGTGTATTTGAATTACCAGGAAACATTCAATTGGGCATCTGTGAATCGATGTCTTTCTATGTGACGAATAATTTGTATTGCTTTTGAGGAGTATATGAATAAAACTCCCCTCCCCCCCCCCCACATTTCTAACTATACATAAAAATCGACCGACACATATCCCAATAGATAACTTTTCTTACTATGACGTCATTGGAAGAAAGGTCATACTTCTGAACTTTTGATTCGTCGTTTGTTTTTGGTATTAATTACACCATTTTCAAATTCAAATAATATCGTCAGTATTGATTATTGTCTACGTTGTGCTCGTGGTCCAGAAGCCCGCAATGTCCTTTAGAAAAATGGTAAATCGCAGGCTAATGCACTCTTAAATATGAAGTTTTTTTTTCAGAAATTATAATAGCTGTCTTAAGATAACTGTAAAAATTTCCATAAAATGTTTATGAATGTCTAAAGTGGAGCAAGAAACGAATTCTTATAATTTTGCAAGCTATTGAAAAAGGAGTGCTTAGAAAATGAAATGCTTTTGCAAGTCATGATAAATTAATGGATACACTTAATTTTATGTTTATCAAGCTTTTCTTTCAGAGAGTGACTCAAGCTTCGGTTTGTGTCGCTTACCCCAGTGGTCAGTGGAGCTTTAATGAAACAGATGTCATTAGAGTCACCTAGTCCAGGGGTCGGCAACCTGTGGCTCGCGAGCCGCATAAGGCTCTTTTGATGTAAAGTTGCGGATCTCCAGTTCCATACATAAAAATTCATAATTTATTATCAAAACCCTTAAAAAATAAGAAAATATATTTTTAATTTATTGGAAGAAGACAAATGGCTGCAAAAATTCAATTTCATGGTAGATACCACAATGAAACTAAATGAACTAAATCTAAAACTGCAAGGAAAGGGCAACCCAGCCTATGCCTTGTTTGAAGACGTAGTTTGTTTCGAAAAAAAATTACTTTTTTTGTTGTAGACATGGAGAAAATAAATTAGTTCATTTTAAAAATCTGAAACAATATCGCGATGAGACCAATGCAACTTTTGACGCGAATTACTTCAGCATAGTTTTAAAAAACATTAAAGATGGATTCGCTGAGAGATTCGAGCAATTCAAAACAAACAAAAGTACACTCGCGTTCATAGTAAATCCTCTCAACACAAATACAAATGAGATCAACATTGAGCCATTTGGAATTGATGATGGATCGCTCCAAATGCAATTGCTAGATTTGAAAACCAAAGACTTGTGGAGTGGAAAGTTCATAGAACTCAAAAGCAAGTTGGAAGGGTTGGAGGTCCAGAAATGCATGGACATCGCGCAGCACAAGTGGACAGCTCTAAAAGAAATTCCGCGAGTTGAGGCCCTCATATTCGGCCCATAGAATAGCCTTCCAGAATGCTACAGTGAGGTGAAGAAGTTGGCATATGGAGTGCTGACGATCTTCGGGTCGACATATTCGTGCGAGCAAGAGTTCTCTTGCATGAATATAATAAAAAGTAGAGTTGAAAGTCAACTGACAAATAAAAATCTAGAGTCATGCTTGAAACTAAAAACAACAAGTTATAAGCCAGATTTAATCAAACTTTCAAAAGGCATGCAAAGCCAATATTTGGGTTTTTATATGAATATATATTATTCCGTATTTAAAGCCGTTTATTTTAAATCAAAAATCAAATATATATAACCATATACTATAATATTGAAACAAAAATTTTTAGTGGCTCATTAAAAACTGGGAAATTTTGTAAATTGTAACTTTTGGCTCTTCCGTTTCAATAGGTTGCCGACCCCTGGCCTAGTCCTACCAAAATTGCGAAAGTTACCATGAAATATTTACTTTTCAAAAAGATGCTTGGACACCGACGAATCCACCGCGCTGAGAGGGTCATCGAGCAGAAAAATGTCGGCATCGAAATACATGGCTCTGGAAGTAGAAAAACGTTTTGAGCATTCAAAATATAAATGATTTGCAGGAAGAAACAGCAAAATGTGTCGACTTTTATTGCAAGTTACCTCGCTAGACTGACTCGAGCTTTTTGGCCACCACTCAAAATCACGCCCCTCTCTCCAACAGCGGTCTGATCTCCATAAGGGAAAAGCTCGATATCCTAAGGAAATCAAATAATGCACATAAAATCATTTATTTACAAAAACAGATGGACAGAAGTATAAAATGGTCTTAACTAAAAACGCAAAATATATCCTTATTATTACTATGAAGGGGAAATAAGGTAAATAAAAACACAAGCTTTTATTGTATTCATTGTACTAAATTGTTAAAAATGAACCATTGTTCTAAATTGACAAAAAATAAAAGCGTGTGGCGCTCAAAACTACGAAATTCTACTTGATCGTCCTACACTTTTATTTTAGACAATTTGGAGCGATGCTTCATTTTTTACATTATAGTACACTTCATACAATTAAAGCTATTTTTTTAAAATTATATTTATTTTTTTGGAACATTTTAGCCATTAGTATTTTTTGTTGCGTATTAATTGTTCGGTTGAAGGAAAAGATGACGCCAAAAGTCTATAATCGCGTTGACTTCGTGACAAAAATCTATTGAAATTCAAGTTAATGAAATTCAAACTAAATAACAACAAATACAATCTGAATCTTGGCAGGAATCGATTTTTTTTATAAGTAAAGAATAGAATATTTTAGTAAAGAATATGGATACTAAAACAGAGCTTAGTAGTGAAATTGTAATTTCAGTATTAATGGCGTCAGTTCAATGTGTGTGTTTTTGGTGCACAGTTTTACATCATTTAGGATGAGTTCGAATCCAGACGCAAGCATTGTGAACGCAAGTCATTTGGTAAGATTTACCAATATAAGTTATTTTTATAGACTTGCTATAATTAAAGTGAATATTGTTTCTTTTAAGTAAGTGCGCGTACCTTGTCCAGTGCGCAGACGTTGAGCACCTTCCTGTACCTGTTCTCGTCGAAGGCGCTTCCGAAGAGGACGTTCTGCTTGATGGTGCCCCCGAACACCCACGGCTCCTGCGATGCGTACCCGACTTTCCCCCGCACCTTCACTTCTCCGGACACGATGGGGAGCTCGCCAAGGATGGACATCAGCAGAGAAGTCTACATAGAAATCACGGAATTATTCTATTCTAACACTCTAATGATAAAATCTATTAATGAAGGTATTGATTTCATTTCGACATATGGACGGTTTAACCGTCAGGTGGTGCAAGTCCAAAAGATAAGTTTCGAGATAAGAGTTTAAAGTTTGAAACTTGTCTTGGCTGTAATGTTAAATGGTAGACAAATCATTATTGGGCAATCTATTAAATTAGGATTCACATCACTTGACTAGTTGGTAGATTTTTGTGCCTAGTCATGGAAAATATGAGATTAGTTTATTTTCGAATTTTTGTACCCTTATCAATTGATGGCCAAGCTGCCTATTTTAACCCTTTGAGTACTGAATTATTTGAAGATTTTTATGTCCATGGGAAGGATTTAATTTGATCAATTGATCCCATTCTTGACCGACCCTACAACAAATTGTTTGCGATCAACGCCCACTGCCGGGGGTGCCGTAAACATCAACGCCTGCTTCTTTAATTCAGATGACGAGTCAGACTCGTCCACCGTAACTTCGCCCAAGTAAGCAGATGACGAGTCTCACTCGTCAAATGTATCCACAGGGTTAATGTCGTGTTTTTGAAATTTCTACACAGACTAATGTCGCCCAAGTCCCTCTAAAATATGTGTTTTTTGTTTAAAATTACTTGTGTGATCACAAGTTAATTGTGTAGAGAGGGTGGGGTAGTAAGGTTTAACCCTAAACCTACCGACATTTCATGTATACCTAATTCTACTACACGCGGTCAAATGACCGTTTTTGAATTTTCGTTTTGAATTTCTTGTATACAAAGTTACTGTATGGCCATGTAACTTATTGACTTTCCTATAATATACATACAACCCATTTTTCAATATTCACAACTTTTTTTATTGTTTACTTTCTGAAAAAAATTATAGCATGTCTAGTCTAGCATGAGCGGTCATTTGACCATTTGAACAATTCATGTTATTTACAACTATATTCTTCGGCCTGGTTGGCCCGCAGGACACTTGGTGCCCAGATGGCTGGATCGTCACAACACTGTAGATCCACAATTGCATTGTGGACTCGTAAAACAATTTCAGGAGTGCGTTTTCCGAAGAATATAGTCGTAAATAACATGAGTTGTTCAAATGGTCAAATGACCACTCGTGGTAGACTAGACATGCTATAATTTTTTTCGGAAAGTAAACAATAAATAAAGTTGTGAATATTGAAAAATGGGTTGTATGTATATTAGAGAAAAAGTCAATAAGTTACATGGCGATACAGTAACGTTTTATACAAGAAATTCTAAACAAAATTTCAAAAACGGTCATTTGACCGCGCGCGGTAGGTTAAGTGTTAAATTAAAATCGAACATCCCAAGAACAGCTAAAAATAAGCGTGTCAAATGCTTTATTTTGATTTTTCATGACTTGGTTGAAAACGTCGGTAACTTTTTAAAGATTATCATAGATATACATGCTCTATTTCATATAGTAGTATAACATTTGTTTTAAATAAACGATGCACATTAATCCTTTGCACTGATGTCGTCTCTCAGGCGACAACATATCGACCAGTTCTTTTATCTCCTTGTTTTTTAAAATAAACGAGAACAACATGATCGTGTGTTTAGAACATCAATCTTTTTTTCAACTTGTTCTCTCGCAAATACAAAACAGATCAGGATTCCCCCCCCCCCCCCCCCTTATGAGTATAAAAAGAATCTGTGGAAAAGAACGTAAAGAGGAATAACTGTTCCATAGAAAAAACATAAATCGCAAAGTGTTCTTGGTGTGCAAAAGGTTAAATATTGAGTCCTTTTCCAGAACGTCACAATATTCTTTTAAATTTATCAGAAATTGCTTAAAACAATCTTAGGTGTGTTGGCACTGTGGGAGAATTTTAGTTCGTGAATCATTGCTCGATTCTCGAAAAAAGACATTCTAGCGATTCGAAGTAAAGATGTAAACGCGAAGTACAGCTTCATCTCTGCTTCCGATCCTGATTGCTTAAAACTTGTTTAATTAACTTCCAACATCCTGGATGTCGTGAATAGCAAATGAAATAACTTTGAAATACAGAAGGTAAAAATATAAGTTTACTGCACTTTAAATGTCGATTCTTGTATTTTTAAAGTCATATTTTGGTATAAGCACCCAACAGTTTTTAAAACAGAATATGGTAGTACCAATAGTGAATATAAAAAAGTTATGGATGCGTTTTTTCGAAATTTAGCATCATAAATATGTGTAAGTAAGTATCCAAGGATCATTACCTTCCCACATCCGACAGGTCCAACGACAGCCAGCAATTCTCCGGGTTTCACTGCCAAGGTAACGTTATTCAGTGTCGATTCCCCATCCTGAAATCAATATCTACAATTCTAAAGTGTATAAACAAAACTCAGTACTATATTCTATTAAACAAGGATTTAATTTAGATTAAGATAATTGTAAACGTGGCGTCGTGTTTGTGTATACGTCTCCACTCTTTAATGGGATTTGACAAGTGCTTATTTTTCATATGAGAAACTAAGGAACATCTTCTCTCTCTCAAAAGATATTAACTGCCCTCAATCTTATACCAATACTGTTTGGCCCATTGAAATATACATATTGTTGGTATATATTACAAGTCATCTATACCAGGGGTCGGCAACCTATTGAAACGGAAGAGCCAAAAGTTACAATTTACAAAATTTTAAAATTTTTAAAGAGCTACTAAAAATTTTCGTTTCAATATTATAGTATTTGCTTATATATATTTGATTTTTTATTTAAAATAAACGGTTTTAAATACTGAATAATATTTATTCATATAAAAACACAAATATAGATAGTTACATCAATGGGAGCATTGGCTTTGCATGTCTTTTGAAAGTTTGATTAAATCTGGCTTATAACTTGTTGTTTTAAGTTTCAAGCACGACACTAGATGTTTATTTGTAAGTTGACTTCTAACTTTACTTTTTATTATATTCATGCAAGAGAACGCTTGCTCGCACGAATATGTCGACCTGAAGATCGTCAGCAATCCATATGCCAAATTCTTCACCTCAGTGTAGCATTCTGGAAGACTATTCCATGCGCCGGATATTAGGGCCTCAACTCGCGGAATTTCTTTTAGAGCTGTCCACTTGTACTGCGCGATGTTCATGCCTTTCTGGACCTCCAACTCTTCCAACTTGCTCTTGAGTTCTGTGAACTTGCCACTCCACAAGTCTTTGGTTTTCAAATCTAGCAATTACATTTGGAGCTATCCAGCATCAATTCCAAATGGCTCAATGTTGATCTCATTTGTATTTGTGTTGAGAGGATTTACTATGAACGCGAGAGTACTTTTGTTTGTTCTTAATTGCAGGAATCTCTCAGCGAATCCATCCTTCATGTTTTTTAAAGCTCTGCTAAAGTAATTCGTGTCAATAGTTGCATTGGTCTCATCGCGATATTGCCTCAGATTTTAAATTGAAGTACTTTACACCGCTCTCCATGTCTTCAACAAAAAGAAGTAATTTTTTTTCGAAACAAACTACTTCTTCAAGCAAGGCTTAGACTAGGTTGCCCTTTCCTTGCAGTTTTAGATTTAGTTCATTTAGTTTCATTGTGGTATCTACCGATACCACAATGAAACTCATTGTGGCGATTTGTTATTAACGATTATGAAAATAGAAGCTATTGAGAAATTAGGTACTTAAAAATATACTTTCTTATTTTTTAAGGGTTTTGATAATGAATTATTAATTTTTTCGTGTGGAACTAAAGAGCCGCAACTTTACATCAAAAGAGCCGCATGCGGCTCGCGAGCCGCAGGTTGCCGACCCCTGATCTATACCAATAAGATAACAATGGGCCAGTGGTTGCTCATATTTCGTAAATTACTATCCTATTTTTACATAGTTTTAGCCCCGAAGAAGGTTTTAAACTTGCTTTTTCACTTGGCATAAATCTCAAATGTGACCGCCTTAGTCTCGGCATTTGTTTGACCTATTTTCATGATCCTCGACATACTTAAAATAGTATTCTGGAAGATTTTCCGTATTATTCGGTATTGAAAAAGAAACTGAGTTATTACAACTTGTTTTGTTTGTTAACGTTCTGTTTCGTCCCTTAAACGTCTTTTTTTCTTACTCCGGAATAGAGGGTTGACGTAACCTACCACTCTTCTTTATTTATATAAAATATGTTCAGAATAATCTGCAATAATATTCTCACATTGTTCCAGGAAGCCACCAAGTTCTGCATCCAAATGCCACACTGGCTGAGTTTCGGGCGCAGGTCAGTTGCATTCAACTGAGCGGTCTCTTGTTGTTCCTCCAATAAAAGAAATTTCTGGGTGTAAAATAGAAATGTGAACACATTAGAAAAGTTATTTTAAATATAAAACATTCTCAACGAATACAATTCTTAGAGCAATAGATACATTCAACAGAGGGGTCTCTTGTTGGTTTAAGCTGGTTTGGTTAATTAACGTCGCACTAGAGCTGCAGAGTGGGCTATTGGCGACGGTTCGGGGTCAATCTCGAAAGAAAGACCCGGGAACACATTCACACACACATTCATACAGACATTCATACATGCACCTCGTTATTTTAGAACCATGGTCAGATGACGAGGAAACACCTGAACTGGCACCCAACGCCTTCAATAGACGTCGGGACTTTGGACCCCGATCAGATGTATCGTGCACCAGTCCCGTATACACGTCGTTAATTTTTGCGAATGTTCTGGACGACTTTTCTAGTATTTTTGTAGTGAAGCCGGTAACCCTCCGATCACAAGATCACTACTTGGTCTCTTTGTTCCTCCAATAAAAGAAATTTCTTGGTGGGGGGAGAGGATATAAACGAGGAAACATTAGAAGAATACTATTATTTATTATGATCGTTTGAACAAAACCTGAAATTAGCAATATTAAATCACGTTGTTCATTTTTGAAAAAAATTTGGTTACTTAAATTTGAGTACTTCATTGCTTATTTACGATGAAATTGTACTTAAAAGAAAAAGTAGGTTCAGGCACTTGTTTATAAGTAAACTTTTTTTTAAAGTCTGCTAATAATGTCTACGAAATACCTATTTTAAAATATTTGGACCGTTTACGTAACAAGTTAAAGTCGAGATGAATATTATCCAAAGAATATTATTTTCGTTGGCAGTAACCGAGAAACTTTATACTTTAGATTTTAATAAAAAAAATTGTATACAGGACTTCACAAACATTTATATTTAAAATTTAAACAGTAACATTATAAATAAAGTTTATGTTCATATACAAATTACTTATATTATGAAATTATTGTTTTAAATGTTCATTCTAAGGTATTAATACCACTGAGCTAAATAAGAATAGGAGAATAAAATAAGCGTACAATTTTGGCCCCTTGGCACAAAAGGACAAGTTTAAACAAAAGACAATCGACACAAAATACAGTTCCTGGAAGAATTGTACTTTTAAAATAATTGATAGGTGGGGATTTCGTACAGTTACAAAAAGCCTTTTGTGCAGATATAACCTACTACTTCACGTGCATAATGTCTATAACGTAGTTATTTTTTTTAAATACAAGCGATATTTTCATTCATGTGAATCAAGGATAGTGGATACTATATAGTAATAGAAGGTGTGTCGTCTCCAGCAATGTTTGACGGTGAACAGGACATTTTTGACGTCACGCTCTGTGGGTTTTCTAATCGTTCTCATTGGTTGTCTGTTTTGCTGAAAAATTGTGTGTATTTCAGTAAGCTTTTTTCTAGGTTAATAAAGTAGCTATCATTCTAATTTTTTCATGCAAAAACAAGAAAGGTCGTAATTTTTTTATTCGACAAAACCACACGGATAAATATATATTGGTAAATTATTGTCGTTATGGATATAAAACTTGATTTCTAAAATAGTTCGATTGCGGGTTATTCAAACACTTTTAACAAGATCCAGGCACGTAAGTAAGGGGATGGTTCAGGGGGTTCAAACCCCTCCCATTGAAAGTCAAGAAGACAAAAATTAAAATTCAAATTACTGTAAAAATATTTTAAAAAACTCGAAAAATGTTACTTTCTCGTAAAGTTGGTATTTTTCGGTTTTCACTAAACTTCAAAAACATGTTTTGAGACACTTTTTATCTCAAACTAAACATAACATGACATCATCGGGTTCATTATAAATCATTTGGATTTCGCCGATAAAGGGAAAAGATCGTCAAACGGGGCCCGTATACACATGCTACTCCAAAACCATATTCTAAACAATAATTCTAAAAACTTAAATTTGTTCTCTAAAATTTTTTCTTAATTAGGGAGTGGTATGTAGTAATTTTAAAAATAGGTAATGGTAACGATTTCATAATGGTAACGATTTGATATTGGTAACGATTTTATGAAAAATAAATGATAAATGTTGCTGTTACAATATTTATCTGCCAACGTATTCCAGTTTACTTAAAAAATATTATTAAGTTTTAAAAAAAAATAAACTGGGGGAAGTGTTTTTTTTTTTTGGGGGGGGGGGGCGTGTTGATTTTGGGGGATAATAATAATAATCTGAATCACAAACGATAATTTACTAAAAAGGCAAAAATTATTCTGTTAAAAAAATTTTTGATGAATTATATTAGAGCAGTTCTCTAGACATTTGCATTTTAAATCATCAATTCTTTATAATTTTCAAAGGGCTTGTCTGTAAATTGATCGATGAGAATGAAAGAAAAGTCTGGGACGACGAAAAAATGCATGGTCAACCAGAAAAGTTTGTAAATATGACAAAATACCGTAAGAAACCATAAAGGTACTGTTGTAGTGTAACGCTTGTCACCGGCATTAGACAGGCTCACAGAGTACAAAGGGATATGTCAGTAGGATAAGTCTAAAATGTCCTGTCCCAGCCTCCGTCAAAAACTGCTGGAGCCTGGCACACCTTCTATTACTATATATTCTCCACTATCCTTGCATGTGAATGAGATACGTTAAATAAGTTATACTATACAAATTGAACAACGTACTGATTTAAAAATTATAACATTAGATTTTTAATTTTTGTAGCAAAGTAAGCTGTAAATTTCAAAAGCTACATGTTGTAGTTATGGAGTATTTTTTGTTAAGACCCATACATTCGAATTGATTTCCAGTTTTATATATTAGATTTTCACTTTTTTCTGTTGATTTTAAGCCCATTTTAGGACATTTTAATGTTGCCACTTTATGAAACTCTGCTGGAATATACCGAAGAGCGTTATAACATACAAGCAACCAAACAATGAAAAGATAAAAAAAATTGCTACACTAAAATTCTAATTTTTCAAACAAACTATTCTACAAATTTCAAAACTCTACGCTTTGTTATTACGGACCTTTTCTTGTAGTGACAAATAAACATTTGTACACATTTTTTGGATTTTTAGTTTGATATCTTTGTGGTATTTATTTTTTATTCTTGATAACGTAGAATTTTTTGAAAAAAACATTAATTTTAACAGATGAAGCTATTGACATTGAATGTTAATACTTATCAAACTTAATAAAAACAAACACTTTTATTTTACCTTTTTAAAGCTTCCTGGGGTTTCAGTTTTAAAAATCAGCCTATATTTAATAATATATTTAATGCACGTGTCAAATTTCCCGTAATTCGATCAGCCGTTTTTTGAGATCGGTGATAAACCAACAACCGTTAAACTGACAAACGAAGAATTTCATTTTTATTATTCTAAGATAAGATGCGAAATCCATCACTCATTCAGTACTCATTCTCCAATTTCCCATTTGCAAATGATTGTAATGATCTTTGGAGCTGGCGCTTCCACCTATCGAACAGATATATTATACTTTGGGTGTGATTTTCATGTCAAATTAAAAAATATATATATATAAAATATTAAGATTGATTCAACAAAAAGAGGGCCAAGGTTGCATTTATATTCTTTATTATGATATCACCCAGGAGCTCGTGAAGCACGTCATTCCAGATTGAGAGTCGAAGCCAGAAGAGAGCGAGATTTCCCCAACAGGGAGAACAACAGCTAACATAGGGAAAAATATAATGGGTAGGGATTTGTAAAGGCGGAACACACACATGAAGTTTTTGGAGTGGTGCCAAAAGGGAATTAAGAGCGTGGGCGATTAGGAACATTCAGTCGTGGGAAAGGTTGAGAATGGCACGTAGAGAATGCAGATTGTTAGAATGAAACAGCAATGTCAGCAAGAATTAAAAGGACTTTTAAATGCGGGGGCAGTATACAAAATACATGAGAGATAGCTTAAAAAGTAATTGAAATGAAGGATGTCAAAAGGGCTGGTTTTGTAAAAGGAGGTGGTAAGTTACAGGGGGTTGAAATTATCTTTCATATATATCCAACAGGTTTGAATACTTGTTTGTTATACTTTGTCTATACTTTCTTTTGTTATTATTTTGCTTGGTTATCAACCAATCTATCATTGACTATAGGCTTCGCCACTGACCTGTATCCTTTTGAGTGAGATGATGGTTTCTGCCCCCTGAGAGATGGCAAACGGGAAGTAAAGCGTCATGGACAGCCTCAGGTTGTTGAAGAGGATCATGCAGATGAATACTTTTTCGGGGGTGAAGTCCCCCTTCACCTCTAGCACGAAGACGACGAAGGCGATGAGCAGCATGAGCTCGGACGAGGTGAGGTACAACGCCATGTTGAGGCCCCTTAGGATTAACGACATGCGGATCTTCAGCACCTCTTTCCTGAAACCACGCATACATGGAAAATATTCAAACAGGCGTTGCTCAAAAATGAATCAAGGGAAATATCCGTTTCTGAAGGACATGACGTGCAACTATATGCACAGTTGCCGATGCTTATTGAAATTAAACCTAGAACGTCGTGTTTCGAAGTAGGTATTAAGTCTTGGGCATTTGAAGTGACCTCCTGATAATAGTGAAATACTACTTTTGGAACGGATAAAATGGGACAGATAAAACTTATTTCTATGCAGATTATGCTCTGTCCAGGTCAGCACTTCTGCTTTGTGCACTATTGAAGATGACTGGAATCGAATTTTGGGCTTCGTGATGCCAAGCCAATAATTTGCAATCAAACAACAAAAGAAATTGCCCAAATATATATATATATATATATATATATATATATATATATTTGGCAAATATTACATTTTTATTAATTCCATTTTCCAAATAAAATAAACACTTTTGTCAGCGTGCATGTAAAAATGTGCGAGAAAGGGCAAGAAATGGAAAAGAAAATGACAGGGCGGGCCGTCCTTCAATATACGCTTAGAGTGAACGTTGCTTATTTTATATTAAAATCAATATCGATGAAGTATATTTTCGGTTTTATTTATTTTTTTGGTTTAAGGCGTTCTACAGTGCAACACATACTTGCGAATGGAGTCTACTAGATTGGCGAAGGGGAATTCCCATCCATACATCTTGATAACTCGCATACCTCCGACGATTTCATGCATTTGTCGGATCCTCTCATCGGTCAGTAGGGCTGTCTTCAGCCTGAAAAAAAGTAGAGAAGACTCAAATAAGACCTCTAAAAAAGCATCTAGCTGTTATTAGCGGTTTCACTCAGGTCCATAAACATATAGGTAGATATTACCGTAATCGAAATACACAAAGGCAATGAATATACTTCAGAAATAAAACAAAACAACAATATTTTTTATAGGATTAAATATCATTATCTATAAGTTACATAGAATCCGTAAGTTAAACATATGTATTGAATTTCTCTTGCTGTGGTCTAACTCACATTTTTCGGAGCACGAAACGTTTTTGTAAACAGCTGGTCAAAGATGCATCGGTGGCGGCCAGGAAAGACACATTTGACGGTTTCTAATACACTCACTGCCAAAAGTTAAACACGCAGCGGTAAAATGCAGAAAAATCAACAAGTAATGCTTTGATTGACACGAAATGCGGCAGAAAAGTAGCAAATATGTTTATGCATGAAACAAAACAAAGAATTACATACAAAGATGAAAACAATATTGAATTTTCATAAGTTGAAAGATGACGTCATATCGTTTACCATTAACAAAATTATGTTTAAAGCCAAAACAACTAAACAAAACAGGAAATGTGAGCCCCTCCTCTTAATATAAAGTTTACAGCATGTGATCATGTTTCCATGAGATGATGAACAACCGCAGAGAGTCAAGTAATCGCCATTCCTCCTGTAGATCAGTTTGCAACTCTGTGACAGGGGCTGGGGTTGGAAAACGTATACACACAGCACGGCATCTCATAGATTTTCAATGGGATTAAAATCGAGCGAGTACGCCGGCCACTCCATACGCGCAAGCTTCTCGCTCTACAGGTCGTCGTTAACGAGGACAGCTCGCTATGGGGACGCGCATTATCGTTCATTAAAACGAAAGCAGGACCAACTGCTGCCGCGTACAATCTCACAGTGGGGTCTAGACTTCATCCCGATACTGGATAGCCGTCACAAAACCCCGTCTAAAAATATTTTCAGGTCGGCGCGATATCCCAACGATTCCCCTGCCCGCAGCAAGATGCTTTCACTTCGGAATGTGTGATGTTCGGTGATGTTCTAGGGCCGATTGCGCGTGTCTTGTTCTCTGCAGACCTTCACACGCTTGGCATCTGATTGCCGGGCTAATCTCGGCTCATCCGTGAACATACCGTTGTCCCAATTAGGCACAGTCCAATTGACACGTTGCCGACACCACTTTAATCGTGTCCCTCTAGATTAGACGGATAGAGGAACACAAACTCGGGGTACCCGGGCGTACAGTCTAATTCATGTGTAGCCCTCGGCAGATATCGTCTTACCAATAGACACTGCAACCATAGATATCACACTCTTCGGTTCCGTTTGGCCACTAAAACAATATATCAATATTCCGCGGGGCTCGCAACCTTTGGACGAACGGGTCTTCGAACAATTGTTTGGCTGGTTATGAATTGTTTCCATAATCGTTAAATTACTGAATGACAACCGCCGAAGAAAAGATCAGCAACTGTGATGGAGTGTCCTGCTTCAATTCGTCCCACAACACGCCAGCTCCCAGAATCTTACATTTGTCTTCTGGAAGTCATAGAAACACGTCTGTTTCGAAAAAAATCGAACGAAAGTTCTGAACACTTTTTATCAGCACTTATATATGTAACCCTTCACAATGCTGGCTTCTTATACGAAAGCCTTTTTCGCATATTTCTCGACACAAAACCGTGATTGGCTGTTATATAACATATTTGCATATTTCATCTATCTCCGCTATGAATTGCAGCCTCTCCAATTCTGATTGGCTTCCTAAAATTAAATTTTTTCCCTCAACGTTTCCATTCATTAACATTTCTCAAGGTTTAGAAAAGTTAAATTAATTTTTTGACCCCCTTTGCATTTTTCTAAAGCTATTAACATATTTTATTAGAAATATATTAGATATAGGGTGTTCATAGTTAAAGTATTGCATAATCTATTGCTTAATAAAATATCCTATTTTGTGTTTTCCAATTTTTACGTTAAGTGGCTTGCAATAGTTTTTCCCTATCTCTTCTCAGAGTCCCCTTGGCAATAAAATGCACTATATAATTAAGTGTTCTCACCTGAGTTTCGAGAACCATTTTCCCATGAGCGCCTGAAAAGGTATGTACAGAAGGAGGACAGAAACCCCGGCCAGACTGGCGTAGCCGATGTGCATCCACAACACACCGATGGTGATCAGGGTCTGGATTGGACCAGCTATCAAATATATCAAGAATCCAAAAGACTGAAAAGTGTAAAAAAAATTACATATACTTGAATCCTCAAGTTAAAGAAAAACATTATTTTAAACGGCATTTATCTGTAATGAATCTAATGGAATCCTTCAGTTATACTTCGGGTCGTGATGTTTTCTGTCCTTTTGTACCCCTCCACCCTCAATTTCATGGTCTACCACGTCAGATCGCTCGTCTCGAACTTAAGAAAAGATTAGAACGATATGGATCATAATTTTTTTTAATTAATTACGTTTTAAACTACTATGATTTTAATTAATTGAAGATTTTCTTATTAAGCTCTATTAAATGTGGAAACTATATGAATATTTTAAAATGCATTTTTCCAAAAATTATTATTACATCAAGTTTTAGAAACTTGATGTAATTCTTTATTTTGTTTTGAGCATTTTCGCATTCTTCTTTTTTTTTTAACAAACATAAAACGCATTTTCCTTTTTAAACAAAGTGCAAGGTCGTGTTAGTATCCTCTGTTATTTCGAGTTCCTAAGACAAATTTCACACTTGTATTTTCTGTCATAGGTATTAGCCTGTTGTTGACTGTTTGGCTTGTTCGTTGGTTAGTTGAATTCATGGTTTGGGACGTACAGCCGCGGAAAAAAAAACGTACCACCGATGATTATTTCGTTAGTTTTTATAGTAGAGTTAAACTTAATATACCATTTTGTAGGGAATAAAGTCTACTACACATTGATATACAAAAAATTTGCATAGGGGACTATTTTCATATTAAAATCAGCACCAACTTTAAAATTTCCCATAGCAACACCCAATTTTGATTCAATATTTAGAATCTACGACAAAATTTATCGTTGAATATCATTTTGCAAGCTATTTGGTTAAGTAGTTTTTTAATTATGAATATCGAAAGTTTAGAACTCGTATTGTTAAAGGAATTTCTTAAACTTTTAATCATATCTTTCGAAATAATACTTTTATTAAGCTGATATTTTTATCCGTGTTACTTCTAAAAGACCCAAATAAAATACACTAACTTTCATTACATATATGTATATTTTTTAATTATATTTAAATAAGGATATTAATATTCCTAAAATTTATGAATAGCAACCATGCTATATTTTGATAGTGATGGATTCAGAAAAACGTTTTATATGCATAACTAAAACTTCATGATTTTCCTCTTTGTAGTTTTTTGGCTATATCAAAATGTGCATCAAATGGTCATTTAAGGGATCATACAAAAATTTAAAATCTGCAAAAGTTAACAGAAATCTACTAATTTTGAGAATTAAAAGCGCTGTGATCGCGTTGGCATAAAATTCTAAATTCTTATATAAAAGCGAGGGGTATACGGGAGTGGGAGAATGAATGACTACGGGAAAAGAAGAACCACGGCTAACGCCAAAATATTTTCTACCCGCGTACTTCATTTCGAAGTTTCACTAATACATTGTCCAATGTGGAAGTAGCTCCTCAAATCAGATAGATACATATCGTCTGATATCTCTGCATATAAATGTGGGAAATTAACGAAAATTTATATTTAGATTATTTTGAGGGCGGGGAACATTTCTGCGCTATCAAAAGTAGGTGTTGCTATTGAAAATTTTAAAGTTGGTGCGGATTCGAGTATGAAGATAGTCCCCTATGCAAATTTTTTGTATATCAATTTATAGTAGACTTTATTCACTACAAAATGGTATAAGTTTAGCTCTGCTATAAAAACTAACGAAATAATCATCGGTGATTCGTTTTTTTTTCCGCGGCTGTACCTAAGGAAAGACCTTGTGATACTGCCTCGTAAGTTTGAACCATACCATGGACGGATGACGATAGCAATACCTGATATGTTGTCCTCGTCATCTGATCTTTATGCATAAGATTTTATATAAAATACTATTTTGTTTATGAGACTTGAGTTTGCCATAGTAATCGATCTCTAGTCATGTTTTTGGGGTAATTACTAATTATTCTCTGAGAACCAGAAGTCATCTTTAACTACGCATTTCAACATGGTTTACAATAAATTACCTTGATATATTTGTATAAACATATTCATACTTTCATAATGTAGACTTATTACAACCAAATTATGAGGTTCCATTGGAGCTAGTACAGATTCGAACAAACCATTATGTTGCTCTACAAATATATTCGCATCTTCATATGCAAAAACATAAAAAAAAATACTATTACCTATGAATAACATTTTTCTAAATATCTTCAAAATTATATAATAGCCGTAGTTTACACAAGCAGGAACACAACCTTAAATTCCAAGTTAAAAGAAGAAATAGAAAATTTGTTTATAAGTCTGCCAATGAGTTAATTTGAATGTCATTGCGAAGGTTATGTTTATTTTTATTAATCCTTCACGTGCACGTTGTATAAGTGCATGATGAATTTGTAGAATTTGTATAACCTCATCCGTTGGATGAAGGGTCCCTGGACTCTAAGCCTCTGAGCGAGTCGGACTGAGAATTAAAAAAAAAATTATCAACTTCGAATATTATATTAGAATATTCATTGCCTAATCATCTAAATGTATATTTAAGCCGCATCAGAATCTCTGATATGTTCAACACGATTGGGTTTGAACTAGGCTATATAAAACAACCTGATGCAATGTATCCTCACCTGATCAAATCTGTTGACATCATTCGAAAGTAGATTTACCATTTGTCCTACTGTCGTTCGGCCTAAGGCTGCATGACTTAACTTTAGGGCCTAAAAAATAAAACAGATTAAAGTGTTTGAATGTTACTGTGAACTTAGACCGATATGAAATTTACTTATATTTTCTATACTTTCAGTTCTATCTCAGTTTAATAACCTCGGTGCATCTTTTTACACCGTTAGTAATTAATCTTTTTTTCAATTAAATATTTCTTTTTCATATTTTGAAAAATTGGATCAAACTTCCTCATTTCATAGAGAACTAATAGGGAGGTTTAACTTAGTAAAAATGGTTGGTTGAAAAACGTCGCACAAGAGCTAGGCCACTCAGGCACGTAGGTATAGATTTTTCATTGGAGGGGTTCAGTGACTGAGAAACGGATTTCTTTAGGTTACTTATCCTCCCCCCCCCCCCCCCCTCTAAACAAAAGTTGAGGGGAATCCTCCCTCTAAATCAACACCTCAACTCTTTTTTTATTTCTTTAAACTTCTTCTTTTTAAGTAAACAGAAATACGTTGAAAGATAAATATCGTAACAGCAACATTTATCATTTATTTTTCATGAAATCGTTTTATATCAGTCATTACCTATTTTTAAAATTAGTAAATACCACTCCCCAATTATGAAATAAATTTATAGAACAATTTCATCAGAATCATTGTTTAGAATAATATATGGTTTTAGAGCATCTTGTGTATACGGCCCCGTTTGACGATATTTTCCCTTTGTCGCCGAAATCCAAATGCTAGAAAATGAACCCGATGACGTCATGTGATGCTTAGTTTGAGGTAAAATTTGGTTCAAAACATATTTGTGAATTTTTTTGAAAACTGCTTTCCAGGGAAGGACCCCCGGAAAATATCAACTTTACAAGAAGTATAATACGAGAAAGTGAAAATTTTTCTAGGTTTTTTAAAGTATTTTTACAGTAATTCGATTTTTAATTTTTTTCTCTTCTTGACTTTCAATGGGAGGGGTTTGAACCCCATGAACCACCCCCTTACCTACTGTAGGCGAGCCCGCCTTGAAAATCGTTGTGTCCGCTAACATGTCTAAATTAATTAACTAAAAGTTGGAAGTTAGAAAAAATATTAACTTCGTTAAGATTACGAATTAAAGATTTGCGTTGTGATTCTTGTATCGAAATAACCCAGGACTCAAAGTGATCTATTAACAATGAATATTGAAATAAGACTCAAAATGTTACTGAGATTCATTTATTCAGACTATAACAAATTGGCTTGGTTACAAGTGACAAAGTATTCTAATTGGTGCATTCGACATTCCGCACTTAATCGTACTTATAGCGATCATCAGACGATTTCCGGGACCAGACATGACTTGACAGTAATGCCGTTAACTAGTTCAAATTAACTGTTCGGGTACTAAATTATAAATTACTTAAATTTTAATTGGAGACTAATTGTTAAATTACATTAGTATTTTCTTTTTATAAGAATTAGACTTAGGATTAAAGTGACCAAAATTTGGTACACTATGAGAGATACTACTCCCAACAAATTAATATGATTACACATTAGTCTCTCTTAATTATTCATATTAATTGAATTTTCCATCCTTACGTCGGTTGCGTCTGTCAAATCATTTGTGGTCTCCCTCGCCAATTCACAAATTTAAATCACACTAAAATTGTACTCATTGGTTATTACACTTCTAATCAATAATATTCTAGCTTATCAATTATACTTTCGAAATGAGATGAGAGAGAGTATCGGGTTTTGTGTGTACATGCTGAATAGTCAAAACAGAGATTCACTCACCCAATAATAGAAATGCCAAGACTGCCATCGCTGAATTAGTTGCGGTAAATTAAGGGTTGCGTTATCGCAAAAGAATACCCTTTTGTTATTGTTGAAAGTTAGATGGTCCTCTAATGAAAATATGCCATAGGCAGAAGTTGATGACTCCGGCCAAAGGTTTTCCCTCCAGGGAAACTGAAATAAGATCGGGAGCTCGTGAGCCCAAAGGCAAAGTCGGAAGGTGGAGTTTATTAATCTCCAAAAAAATCTTAGATAATCATAATCTTGCTCTAAGCCCTCGGGTTTTAACTTATATAAACTTTTTAACATTGAAGCATAACCTTAAGAATTCTCCCTGACGAATAATCTGCTTGACTCCGCCTCTCAAACCTGCAAACTTCACATAATTTCCACCTTGAGTCGGCCCCTCATCTGCCCAGTGGCTACTCACTTCGGTCCCCTTCCTGGTATTGGTTAACGCCACCCCTCTGGACGAGGGCCGAGAGAGGGGTTAACGTGCCCCCATCCCAGAACCCTGCTGTGTCCAGCTGTCCGAAATATTCCCGCCAACTCGAACCGGGACCAATTTTTAGACATGCTTGGTTGACTTTATAGCCCCTCCATTGAAACCGACTGTCAAGGTTCTCGTTGACCACAATCGAATCCCAAAAAATACGATGCTATTACTTTTCGAAACCCCATTGAAGCTGTCCGCTTTTTTGCGCGGGAAAACCTTATTCCAGAATTCCTGCCTCAATTCTGGGGGGTCTCCCAAAGGGCTTGTTACTCAGGAATGTCCTTCGAGGACTTTACATTGCAACCTAACTTTTTGGTGGATGTTTGCGGAGCAACATTCCAACACTACGTGCTTGACGCCACTATAAGTTATTAGTTACCTTATTGGTTCGGATTTTTAAAAAAAAAAATATTTGCACATTAATCCCAATCTACTATTTTGTTACGCGGCATATAATATAATTATTTAAATATAAAGCAGTGCATAAGTAAAATGTACTGGTCAATTAAAGAATTTTAAATTGTATATAATAAATTTCGGTTATTTCGCAAGCACATATTTAAGTAATAGTTAATTGTTTATCAAAAATTTAATTGTAAGTAAGTAATTTTTTACATTTTAGGAGATTAATTTAAAAATGAATCAAATAGTTAATTCATTCTATGTTAAAATAAGAATGTTTGACCCGTGTCAAACTTATCACAGTTGTTAAAGGCCAAATCTCCCTCAGTAGCCATTTTGAAGAAAAGGTTAAAAATCAAGCAATAAATGATTATTAAAATTTTAAAAAGTTTTGTATTACAGACTATTATTATTATTAAGCACAGTTGACCTTCAGAGCACGGTTAAGGTCAGTGTCTACATGAAATTTTTTTTCCCACCCCCTTAACTCCTTTGCCTTCTTCCTAAAACAAATGTTTCAAAGTAGGTTGATTAATCAATGTTTCTTAATTAAATAACATTCGCTTTCCAAGGGATATCATTAACCTGAATTTCTTAGCTGGTAATTGAGTTTCAACATTTTGTTGCCAAAAGTCATGATGCAAAAAATTTTAGGGTAATGTCAGCCTACACTTGGTTTTGCAATAAGCAATTAGAAATGTTTTCTAAACTACACTAAAAATTTTAGTTGTAAAAATGTACATACCACCATATTTCATAAAATAAATTTTAAAAAAATCTCTAAAATGTGTTAATGAAATGATATAAAATATCTAAGTCTTATATCAAGCTTTCTTTTCGTTTATAAAAATAATTAACTGTCAGGATCGTTTGCTGTTCCATATAGTAATGTATTAACTTTTTAGTAGTTTTGAGCAATACATGTAAATATATTTTTATTGTCATATATTAATTCGCTAAGCTTTGGGCCAATAACAAACATGTGATTCTAAACTTTCAAATAAACTTTTAACGTTTACTTTTAGATTGTCAAACGTTAGTAATGTTCTTTTTATATTTGCACATTTGTAATTTAATTTATTTGAATAGTTATCGATTCAAAATATTTTTCGCTAATATTCCAAGTGAATTAATTTGCATAAATCTGCACATAAAGAAGAAACTGACAACAAAATTGTTTGTAACTAAAAAATAATACGAACATATAATTTTTAGTTAAAATTTTATAACACGCGGTTCAACTGCAATATCATATGAGGCGATTAAAGTAATAATAGTGTAAGTCGCAAACTCAAATCCTAATAATGTGCCGAATGTCAGTACAAGAAAAGCACCGTAACTACAATACGCGGACTTTAAAATTTATAAAATAGTTCGTTTAAAAAATTAGAATTTTAAAGTGACCATTTTCAAGTTCCTACGATTTTTCGTCCGAATGTAATTAATAACATTTTTAGAGAATTTGAGCAAAGTTTCACGAAACGGCAACAGAAATATCAATGTTTCTTAATTAATCAGAGTAATAATTTCATCAATGTTAAGTGAATGAAATACATTAAAATAGTTATAATATACGAATAGAACATCGTACAGTGTTATAAATTGCCACGTTACATTCCTAATGTTTCAAACAAAGTACTCTTTAAATTTCAAATTACAACGTTTTGTAGTCACTTAGTTTTTCTTGAAAATACCGTCGTTAGAACTAATTAACAGTTTTCACTTTGCTTCTTTGATTTTAACCTATATTACAACTGATATTACTGTTGTCACTTCGTGAACTTTGCTTGACGCTCTAAAATTTTTTTATAACATTCGAATATAACATTGTAGGAATTTGTAAATGGTCAGGAAAAAATTAAAAATATTCAAAAAAACTGTTCTGTATAGTGCTACATTTTGTAGTTACGAATCTTCTTATGTACTGACATCCCGACACATTTTGGGGATATTTAGTTTGCGATTAAAGTAATAGGGGCGTCAGTCAATAGCGTAAGTATAAATTTCAAAAGTATTTCAACAGATTATACTGCCATTCAATGTTTTTTGCCATATTATCCGTAAAACTTAATTTAAAAAAAAAATGCGCAACCTTTTGAGGTTGCAGAGTTCTAAAAACAAGCCTACACCAAATATTGCCAGTGTCCTAAACATTCGTCACATTTCACAGTATTCCGTCTAACCATATTGGCAACAAACGATAAATTTTATTTTTATAGATATAAGATCATCTGGTCTTAACAAAATGTTTTTTTTAATAAAATAATTAATGATGATCGCACCTCTTCTACTTACTTTTTTGTAGATTAAGGAACAGCAGGCTATTCGGAGCCTCATTCCAAGCCTTTCAACCCTAAAGAAGTATATGTGGTAGGCGAATACAAACATAGCTGCCAGTAAACAGATACTAGCCGTGTACATATATAAATATTGGTAGGATACAACCTTCATCCGAGAAAAATGCTCAATCAACCACCCGAGGAGAATCGGCTGCATGACACGTATAAAGCATTCCTGAAAAAGTAATGATGTCATGCGGTAATTGAGTGACATTAATCCTGTTTTAATATACAACTTGCACTTGTTTGCACTTTATGCAGTTTTCTTTTATCAGAGACTTCAAACAGACCAAGTAAGAGATTATCAATGGTGCTGAACTTTTCTTTTGTTAATTTATTATATATTTATCGATAGGTATATTTTAAGAAAGAGATATTCCATATATAACACAAGGGGTGGGAGGTCCAAAACTTGGAGTTTTCACCAGGGGGTCGATACATACAACATACCCGAAAATCAAAATTACTCCATTTTTTGCAACCCAACCCTTTTTTTTAGCTATCTCTACTGTGCTATAAGGCATTCAGCTACTAATCCGAGGATTGGTGGTTCGAATCCGCGCGATGGACTTGACAAAAGAAAAGTAAAAAAGTAGTGATCTTGTGATCGGAGGGTTGCCAGCTTCGCTACAAAAATACTAGAAAAGTCGTCCAGAACATCCGCAAAAATTAACGGCGTGTTTACGGGACTGTTGCACAATAAATCTGATCGGGGTCCAAAGTCCCGACGACTATTGAAGGCGTTGGATGCCAGTTCAGGTGTTTCCTCGTCATCGGGCCATGGTTCTAAAATAACGAGGTGCAGGTATATGAATGAATGAATGTGTGTGTGAATGTGTATGTGTTCCCGGGTCTTTCCTTCGATATATACCCCGAACCGTCACCAATAGCCCACTGTGCAGCTGTAGTGCGACGTTAATTAACCAAACCATATACAACACAGATTGAAATATGTGTCTCTGGTTTGGTTGGGTTTGGTGAATTAACGTCGCACTACAGCTGCACAGTGGGCTATTGGTGACGGTTCGGGGTCTATCTCGAAGGAAAGGCCCGGGAACGATGCCTCGTATTTTTGAACCATGGTCAGATGACGAGGACAACACCTGAGCAGGCAACCAACGCCTTCAACAGACGTCGGGATTTCGGACCCCGATCAGATTTATCGTGCACCAGTCCCGTATACACGCCGTTAATTTTTTGTGGATGTTCTGGACGACATTCTAGTATTTTGGTAGCGAAGTTGGTAACCCTCCGATCGCAATATTCCTACTTTTTACTATTCTTTAATCTAGTCCATCGCAAGGTTTGAACCGGGGACCCTTGGATTCCCCTGACGCCTTAATCCACTCGGCCACGGATGCCTCAATATGTGTCTCTGAATGGTCTGAATGGAGGGTTTGGGTATAATTCGTATTTCACGATTGATTCCATATTTACTTGGGTTTTCAAAGCACTCAAAATTACTTAGAATTATTCGGGTATGGTGGGACTAGACCTCCGTTCCCTTTAATGTTTTTTTCCCAAAATTTTAATAATCATTTTCACTATACATATTTCCCTTAAACATAAAAAAAAATCACAGTTTACTGAGGCAATAGTGACAAAAGAGAGGGTCGCATAGATAGTAGTTTCTAAAAGTTTATCACATTTGAGATACTTCCAAAAATAGTACTCACTAAAACAATAATGTATTATTCCTCAGTAGTTTCTCGTTAATATTCCTGACACTTTGAAATGCGTCCATTTTTTTTCTACAACCGCATCAGTTCAAACGTACTTCTAAAATTTGTCATTTCTTTTCATCATATGTTTTAGGTAAATAAAAAATATTTATGTACATATCTTCTAAAATACACACTAACCGCAAGAAATGGAGTAGTTTTAGCGTTTGCGACATATTCTAAATTCAAACATGGGGAATGCTATTTAATGAATACGCCCTAAATTTCAGTAACTATGACTCACACTAGAACTACTAAAATAATAATTCAAAAATTAAACTTGGTAAAAAATTATTTTTAATTAAAGAATATTGATATTAGGTAAAAGAGTATAGGTGAGAATAAATAAGCAAACCAGGCGACTGCACTATTATGTTATAGTTCTTGTTGCTTATGAATTTGAATATAAAATCATTTAATTTTTATTAAGAAAAAACTTTTTCTAGACTTCTTTAAAAGAAGGAGAACGGCCTTAAAGAGAGCATTGCGATTTATTACTATGATTCACATAATTTTACCAAAATATATATGCGTGTTGAATGAACAGAAAATAAAAAAAACCTTTATGTATTATGCAAAGATTTCAAGTAACAATTGTTCTTACCTCTATGGTTTATCATTTGACATTTAGTTTTTTTTAGCATGTGTCAATTAATGCAATGCATATGGTTAATGAGTAAAGATTTAAATATATTTTTTATAAAATAACTTACAATTACAGAGAAAATAACACATAAAAAAATTGCAAATAAGTTCATCTCTAGAAAAACTATTCAATCTATATTCATTAGTACATAAAGCTAGTGTTACTGAAATTCGTACCTTATATTTTTCAAATAAATATTTAAATCAGCACAAACAAAGCAATTTTTTAAAGTTAGCCCGAAAGATTACACGTTTTTCATTATAAGAGAAATTTAGTTTGTATTATTACTTTTACTATGATTATTAACCCATTGAGACAATAAAGCATCCCGAAACTTCGAATTGCAGCTTTGAAAAGACTGGGTTCCTTTCCTTCTTTTAACTTTTTAAGTTCTTTTTTCCATTCTCTGAAAATAAATAAAATGTGAACTTCTAAATCAACACCCGCACATTTTTTTATATATATATTAACATTCCTAAATATACCGGGTGTTTAAGAATTATATTTACAACTTCGACACGAAATAAAACCTAAAATTATCAATATAGCTAAATTACGTTGCTTGTTATGTAACAGTACCGTAAAATGGGGCAACTTTGTGCCACTTTTTGAGGTTTTTTCAGAATATAGCTATCATGTTATGCACCAATCGCTCTGAAATTTTTACGCAACATACCTACACATCTCGGCTATCCAATGATGGGTGGAAAATAATGGTTTTCTTTATAGAAAGGGAGGGGGGGGGGGATTTTTTTCGTGTGGCACAAAGTTGTACCTTGTTGGGAAAAACTTTGTGCCACTCTCTTTTCTGTCTCTAAAACACATTGAAACTTAATGTGGCGCAATCTTGACCATGCTTTTTTTATACTCAGCTCATCTACTATGCTATGAACAGGGAAATAAAAAAAAATTCTCATCATTTTAATGTTTTTTTTCAACTTTTTTATCAATTTTGAGGTGTGCGAAATGGAAGTAGACTAGTTTTTTTTAAAACTTTTAATGATAAACTGTTTCAAAATATTACATTACAAAAAATAATATTAAATTACATTACATGTCACTTTAAATTCTAAAAAAATGGATCCAAAACTCTAAACATACAAAACTCTGTTTCACAGCTTTTGAAGAACATGCTCTTGATCCAAGGGATGGATGCCACTCTCTTTAAAACCTCCCAGAAGACTCGTTTATAAAATTAAAAAAAATATTTTTTACTTTTAGCATATTTTTTTAGAGTAGGTTTTTTCTTTTTTTTAACGTTTATTTTTGTTTTTTAACTAAGTATCAATACAATTGCATGTGGTGGCTATTACATGTAAAAGCAAGATAACTTGGCTATCATTTCTTATTAGGTTTAATTGCGTGTCAAAGCCGTAAAGAAGATAATTCTTAGATGCCTTGTACATAGCTGTTACCCATTGTTTCACACGCTTTGAAAAAAGCAATCAGCCCAAGGAATATTAAATAAGTTGACCGTTTCACTTTTGTAGATTCCAGTGGGCGCGTAAAGTATTGAAAATTACCTAAAATCCGAATTTGCAAGACAAATATTTTGGTCGGTCTCAAACATTAAATAACCTACCCAGCAAAAAAAGTCAGCATAAAACCTTCATCAAAAATTTGAAATTGAAGGTTTTATGCAGGAAAACTGCAGTTTTTTTTGAAGATCTATAAAATTAAAGGTTTTTGTTTCAATATCTTTCATAAAAACTGTAAAAAAAACCTTCATAAAAACCTGCAAAAAACCTTCAATTTTTAATCATAAAGGGAAAATGCAGTTATTTTAAAGGTTTTATGCAGGAAAATTAAAAACTTCAAAAAAACTGCAGTTTTTTGTTTCAATATCCTTTACAATACCTTCAAAAAACCTTCAATTTGACAATTTTGATGAAGGTTTCATGCTGACTTTTTTTGCTGGGTACCATATCTATAAAATTGCATTCGAACCTAATTAGAACGATACAAGAAAAATCATTTCTACTATATTTCAAAGGAAATAATTAATAAAAAATAAATTAAATGCGGGGTTAAATTTCTCTCTATTTAAAAAAAAGCCCTGGGGAGAATTTTCAATCCTTCCGCTGTTATTCAGATCGTATCTCAAAAAGTAAAAACCCTAAAATTACGAAATTAACATAATTTTTTAAAAGAAATGTTTGATAAACAAGACGAATATATTTTTGTTTCAATATGATTATTAGTTTAGAAGTTATTTAATATTAAAGCCGTCGTTACTAAAATTTCGCTTACAAGTAATTTTGTCCGTCGAGTTTCTGACACACTATTAAAAGAAGAGATCCAATTTTTTTAGGGAATGTAGGAAAAGGTTTGAACTGGAAATCCAAGTAAGCATTTTTAAAATTCGAATTATTTTTGAATTTATAAATTTTGTAACTATTTAAACACGCTCCAATCATTTGAAGTTTTTTCACCCTCATTTTTGCAACGTGATTTCTAAACTACTGGAAGTAATTTAAAATTTCTTATTTAGGATTACGTAACAATCCTCCGGGGGTTGGCGGAGCGTCAGCGGAGTAGGGGTTAGAGCCCCCTAGTTTTTTAAACAAAGGTATTATAAAGGAATTTACAAAATACTATTAAAACGATTTGTTAAACCACAAAGATGTCTGAAAATATACCTGCCATTTTAAAAAAGGTTATAAATGTATTAAACATTCTATTCCCAGATTAAATATCGATAAATGTCAGCTTCATAATTTTTTTTGTGTGCAATTTTTAGTATGCGAAGTCAGATTATTTTTAAATGCACGCTTGTCATAAGATAATTAAAATGATTATTTCTTTTGCACTGAATTTGGTTCAATGATTTCATTCATCGTCGAGTTGGCGCAAAATAAAAACACACAAAAAATTTACACAGTTTAAAAAAAACCTTTACGAAACGTAATTTAAATAGAAAGTATTAAAAAAAATACTTCGATGTCACATATTTTATTAATTATCGTGTACGTTTCAATCAAAGTCATAACACGAGGTTTTGATCCCATTTAATATATTTTCTACGGGGAAAGGTAAATAGAAAGCTGCAAAACAACTTTAAATTAAATAGTGATTTTAATTTATTAATAACACAATTTCTTTAATTAAAACTTTTACATCACTCGGTTCAACATCACATATATATATTCAAAACACATATAGTTTCCATGGCAACGTTAAATTATTTAAAAAAAAGATACATTTTAACAGATTAAGTTATTTGCTATTAAAAGATTTTACCCGTAATACTTTATGTAATGTAACTTTATGCTGGTATTAAAAAATGCTGGTTAAACGAAATGTCAACAATGTTGTAGAACTTCTGTTAAAGAAATATAATATTTTAAAATCGGATAAATTGTTTAAAAATACTCCGGTTAATCGACATTTTCGGATATATAGCAGACGGATAACCAATTATTTTTTGCATATTTTGCCTAAGTGGATTTTTTTCTATCCAACAAAAAAAGAATTTTCAAAATAGGATAGTATTTTTTTCAAATGGTCAGGTTAATTGAGAATTCCGGATTGTTAAATGCTGTATAATTTTTTCAAATGGCTCCCAAGTGAAACATCCCCTATCCAACAACCAAAAAAAAAATTGTCCAAATATCTGAATTAGAACAAAAATCTCGCGCAAACATACTTAAAAAAATACCGCAATAGTCGAATTGATAACCTTTCGACTTTGCACGCGAATTGGCAGTTTTAATTTAAAGTTTCTGGCTGTTATATTTTGGAGTTTTGGCTGTCCCGCTGTTCAGTCGGTTAAAAATGAACTCACAAACGACGAACTTTCATTTCTAACCGACTGAACAGCGCGCCAACCAAAACTTAAAAATAAAACCAGAAACTTTAAATTAAAACCGCCAAATCGTGCGTAAAGGAGAGAGAAAAGTTAAAAGTGTATAAATTATGTTCTTAACAAAAGCCAAATATTAAAAAAAAATTATATCGTTTCAATGAAAGTGCCAACATTTTTCATTTGATCCAGGTTTATAAACATTTCAACGGAAATGATTTGAACTATAAGTGGCTTATCTAAACAGTGTATTTCTTGTATGAAGCCTTTTTTGCGCAGAATATACCGTTCAAAAGAAATGTGCAAGATGAAAAAAAAAACCATAATAATAAATAAAAAAATACATTACACACTTTTGCAGTTTTTCTCCTATCACTTCGGAAGAATCAACAGAAGGGCAGTCATAGATGTCATCTACTTTCAGATTGCCCTTCCTTCCCTTCATAAAGAATGGGAGCAGCCACCTGAAAGAAAGAGATTGAACAGATATCAATAATAAATCATTAAATATACATAATTACAGACGCAGTACACACATATGAACGCAAAGTGATGTGCTACCATGGTAGTGTGTCCAAGGTAAAGTGTTTATTTTTAAACACAGTCTATTAATAAACATGAATTTGATTAGTTAATAAGTAGGGAAAAATGATGGTCAAAATCAGTGTTGATGACAACACTGATTTTGACCATCATTTTTCCCTACTTATTAACTAATCAAATTCATGTTTATTAATAGATTGTGTTTAAAAATAAAGAAACTTAGTAATTTCCGTAATATGTCAAACTTGGCGATAAATATATTTCACCTGACATTTTGATAGCCAATTAATATATTCCAAAATTTAGCATGACGTTGGCAGTGAAATTTCAATCTTTATCAATATATATGTTTGACTCTTAAGATTGTCATCAACTCATGGCGAGTATTAAGCGATTTATAAAATTCACCGTGCAGTTTTCGCCTAGCATCCCTGGTCACAGCATTCTAAAACGTTTTACTTTATACATCACTCAATTTAGCATTATAAAAATATATAAGTACACGTTTTGGTGGAATGTGCCAAATAAACGAATTATAATCGACAACACGTTGAGTGCATACGGACAACACTTGAATGAGTTACAATAACTCATGGCGATTATTAAGAAATTTATAAAATTCACCGGGTAGTTTTAGCCTGGCATCCTCCTTTGAATCTTTTTACAATATATTGTTTGTGCAAATAACAGAGGCAGCTGCTATACAAGTCATAGCGGTTCCGACGCCACTGCGTATGGAAAATGTAGAGATTACTTGGGTTAGTTCATATAATTGAATCGGCATTTATTAAAAAGGGGATATATTTCGTAGGCTTAACATAGAACATATTCCCCTTGTTAAGATTTCATAGTTAAAAGACCACTAGATGGCACCACAAATCAATGTATTGTTTATTATTGTCAAACTGTAACTGTAAGAATAAAAAAAAGAGAGAGTTTTCAATAAAATGAGAACAAGAATCGGACGTGTTTTGTGGTTTGTATTCAAATGGATTATTATTGGAAAAGTATTGCCTGATCGAGGAATCTTTGTGTGGATTCGAGGAA
The DNA here is from genome assembly GCA_963932185.1 of Troglohyphantes excavatus. Taxonomy (NCBI): domain Eukaryota; kingdom Metazoa; phylum Arthropoda; class Arachnida; order Araneae; family Linyphiidae; genus Troglohyphantes; species Troglohyphantes excavatus. The sequence continues at coordinate 53,086,322 of OZ010666.1, forward strand.
TATTTGTGTGGATTCAACACCCTTTTAATAAAGGCATATTCAATTTAAAAGAATGTTGTTTTTAAGGCAAAAGTTTTATGTATAGCTTCACTATTAAAATTAGGTACTTAAAAATAAGTAAAAGTACTCATTTTTGATTACATTCGGTGCTTATCATAGCACCGAATACACAAGTTTCATTTTTGAAAAAGACATGTATTCAAAAATGAGTAAAATGAATAAAAAGAGCATTTGCTTACCTACATAGCTGCCTTCATACATCACTTTCAATAAATACCGACAATTATAACCTGGACTTACAGGGAATCGAACCCAACCCGTCCTTCGACCTTACCGTCTAATCCGTTGTAGTACCAGAGCGACGAGAATAAGTTATAAACCGAAGTAAATGTTATAAAGGCGTGGCAAAATAATGGGAAGTAAAATAATTGAGTCGTAATAACTCAATTTCCATTTAAGAAATCGACATCAAATAATGTGGAAAACCATATTCTGAATAAATGTTTTAAGTTTGCCAGGTGTCTTGGTTAAGATGGAGTGAACAAAAGCTGATATTAGCAATATTAAAACAAACTGCTTACTTTTACGAAAGTACGATTACTTAAATTTGACTACATCATCGCTCTTTTTCGATATTGTCCGATCAAATTTTTTTTTGACAGCCTGTTTATTGATCACACTTTCTGCACTGTTAGAATACCGAAATCGAAAAAATGTTTTTTCGACCCACCCTAATGTGCAGTTACAGCTACGGGGCCCTAGTGCGGTGTTTGCTCAGCATGTCAGTGGAATCTAGTGCACAATGCACATTTGATACAGCTTGACGAGATTTAAGAAAATACGCATAGACCTTGTGGATATCAATCCTATATACAATAATATACATCATAATGGCAAACGGTGGAACATGTCGATGTATGGAAATCTCAACACATTGTGAATGCATTTCCTGAAAATGAAACCTGGTGGTTAATTTTCTGTTTGATCATTAGCCCTGCATATGTGTTTTTCAAATTGTCTTAGTAGCTCTAAACCCTAGTTGAAATATCCTTTGTATGTTATCAAACTTGTCATTAACAAATGTGATTTTCAAATTATGTATATTTTCTGAAATATTAATTAATTAAATTTGAATGTATCGGAAAGATGTAATAAAAAGCTGTATTATTACAGTCGATAAAATAACATTACATTTATTGTTTTTACTCAAAATATTTAGTTATAATGGGTACTTATAATAGTAATGACTTATTACAATAATGACTTATAATAGGGTATTATTTTTAATAGGTAATTATGTATATTTTTCCGCAAAGGTATATTTGACTGTATCCGAAAAACTTCGCAAAAAGCTGTATAAATATACTAAAAGATAAAATAACATTAAATTTATCATTTTAACGCCGTTCGTAATTATGTATAATCGGGTATGTATTTGACTGTATCAGCCAAATGTCTCATCTCAGAAAGCTGTGTAACTATGATGGATAATATAACAGCGGTAAAATGTTCGTTTTTTTGCTCGAAGTAATTACGCAGAAATTTAATAAATTAAGTTTTAAAACAGTATTTTTACTTTATTTGTCACAATCCGCAAACACATCAGTTATTGATCTGACACATGACATGCATTAGTTTTAAACGTTAGAATTTAGAAACAATTATTTTGTTAATAGGGTTTAGACAAATGGAATAGTTTGCCTGAGTATGTTGTTAATTCTTCAGGAGTGGATAGGTTTTAAAAAGCAATTGGATCGGCATCGGGGAATCGCGAGGCTGATGGATTGACAAGACCAACCTTGCTGGGCCTAGAGCCAGAACTTGGTCGATATTACTTGTATAGCTGCGTATTTAATACATTTCGATTGAGATTTTCTCTATTGTACACCAACGTACCTAGGGACAAAATTTCATTTTTACTTTTTCTCTGTTTTGCCTTATATAAAATTGAAGAATAGTGTTATGTGGTGCTATAACTTCTTGGACACATTTTTTTGGTTTTTATCAAAAAGATTGGACAAATAGTTTTCTTTCACAATTGAAATTGAATACCTTTTTCAAGAGTCTCTTGTTACTATATATCTTCCCAATCCTAAGTACCAAAGGATAGGGTATTTTAAGAGTAAAACAAAAGATCAATCTCTTTCACTCTTTCGGCCAGTTTTCTTTTTTGCAAATATACGTCAAGAAATTCATTGCACTCACCATTGTTAATTTTTATCACCATTGTTAGTGATATGACAGGCTTGGTTATGTATCCGCTAAAAAACGATAAAATGAAACACTTGTAAAAGGAATAATTAAAATTTACAGAAAACAGTGAACTACCGGCCACGCAAAAGAGTTCGATGTTAAGTTTCTAGGTGTGTAAACAAAACAGTTGACATTTGTTCCGATGTGTGGCAAATGCACAAATTAAGTAAAAAAAAATCGTTGCCGCAACTGTTTGTAGCATATGTACGAACACCTTACGGGTAATAACTTTTAAATAACGGATAAAAAATTTACACACCAATGACAAAATGCCACAAAATAGTTCAAATTGAATATATTGTAAACTGTTTTTAAACATAATTTTTTGTTTACCTTTTTAAGGTTTGTAATTTAAATATTCTATTCTGTACTCTTAATACTACTGTCAATGAAATGATAGTCATTCCTGGAAGAAAAAAAAGTTAATTTTTTAACATAAAACCAATGTTTGAAACCCAATAATGAAAAATAGCATAATAATGGCCAATTGGTTTCTGTTTTTGAGTACAAAAGCTTGGCCGCCTAGTGGTAATAAGGCACAAAAATTTTAAAATGAACTAACACCATTTTCCGATACTAGACAGCTAATTTCTCACATCTCGAAACTCTGGTTTTCGATTTATATAATTTGGAATTTATATCTTGAGGCGTCCATGTGTCTGTCTTTAGTAAGGTCCTCGTTTTGATTTCAGGCAAGCTTTCTGATAGTATTAGGTTTTTAAATCAGACATCCACTAAACCAAAATAACAGGGAAGATAATATGCAAATCACAATTTATAGTGGATTTAATTCAAGAACTTGTTTTAAGTTACAATGCAGCCAAGGCAATTATAATAGTTAAAAATAAAGTGAAAGTATTGCTGAAAAAAATTACGAAAGATATTTTGAATAGGTAATTTCTCTATTAGTAGAATTTAGATAATGTTTACTTTGCTTACAACGCTTTACATTTTAAAGTCTATTTTATATTTTATTTCTCTTATAATTAAAATGCTTATTTAAAAAATTAAATCTTTGTTGATTTCTTTAACATGGTATTAAAAGCAACACATTAAAACATGTCAAAAGGAGAATTAAAGTAAAGTTATCTTATGTAATGGAACAATATCATAAACTATCCAATAGAAAATAAATTTCATTGTGTGTCGAAGTTAAAATAATCAACTTTTTAACAAATAATAACGTGTTTAATTCGCTTAAAAAACTCATCAATTTAACGTTTGCTTAAAACGATTACAAAACATTTAAAAGCAAAATACCTATCTAACCATAATTGAGATATAAAAAAGAACTTACCAGAAAAATAGGCGGGAGAAAAAATTCGCTTTTGTCCATGGATTCGGATTCAACTTTGATTTCCCAAAATACATTGAATTGAAAAGAAAAAAAAGATATGTCGTGTGTGAAATTCGAAATCTTCTCCTCATGCAACTTTAGAGAATTCTGATAGACAAAAACTATTGTAACTTTATAGCTGTTTTTAGCTGTAGCATTTCAGTTTCAGCTGTCCGAAAGTAATCACAATTTATGGTGGTTGTAATTCAAGAACCTGTTTTAAGTTACAGAGTAACTAAGGCAATTCTAATAAAAAAACATTTTCATATTGGTTGTTTTATTCGAAAAAAAAACCAGCATGTTTCAACAGGCAGCTGCTGCAAAAGCGGCAACAGCATGCAAACCACATATATACTTACCCAAATTTTTCTCCAAATAATTTATTTATAAAAAAAATTCGGATTCCAGTTTTCTTATAATTATTAGCAAGTTCCTTCACTTTCTTTTCCTCACAATCTTATACCCAATTGGTCAAATTTTTCAAAAATGTACTTTCTGTTATTGCTTGATGAGATAAAACATAGTAAATTAAAGTATATAGTTAATTTAACAAGTATTGTTAATAACTGAATAAAAAAATCTTTTGTGAAAACTAATCTCCAACAAGTAAAAAATACAATAAAAATCGCCCAATTCGATTTTCTTCAACTTTGGCATGAATGTTGCTTAAAGTCAAAATCGGCGTATACGATTTTAACAGATTTCAGCACCAACTAATACCACCAAAGAGACAGGTTATTATTTCGGCCTGATTTCTGTTCTAATTCAGATAGTCGGATATTTTTTTTTAAATGCCAACTAACTACAGCTGTTTGGCCCGCTATTCTGGGGAAATAGTGGCGACAAGTTTGAGTGTCCCCTTTGGGATTCGAACCCGAGTATTATTATTCCGAAGTCCAGCGCACTAACGACTATTTTACAAAGGCATGTTTAAAGAAAATCATTGATATTTATTAGATGAACGTCCAATTCGCCTGTGCTCCGTGTGTTTCTCTTTCTTTTTATACCTCAATTGTTAAGATTCATCGCATGTGAAAAGCGTAAAAGGGATCTATACTATAGAAATAATATATTATGCTCTAGGGGTCAAAACTAACCCTTTCAGAATGTCTTTAATAATTTCTTTAAAATGTAACAAGTTTTTGAAATTAGTTACAACGAACAAATCAATATACTTAAATTAACTTTCGTTTAAAGCAAATAGTAAAATTAACTTTCATTTAAAGCAAATACTAAAATTAACTTTCATTTAAAGCAAATACTAAAATTAACTTTCATTTAAAGCAAATACTAAAATTAACTTTCATTTAAAGCAAATACTAAAATTAACTTTCATTTAAAGCAAATACTAAAATTAACTTTCATTTAAAGCAAATACTAAAATTAACTTTCATTTAAAGCAAATACTAAAATTAACTTTCATTTAAAGCAAATACTAAAAATAACTTTCATTTAAAGCAAATTTAATGCTAATGGAAAAAAAAATCGCCATTTTGAAATTTCTGACAAAGATTGAGAGTTAGATTTTCGCTGATATCTATCATTTAACGATTCGGATTTCACTGTCGTTACCTTAAAATAAATTAATTTTTCCTCATAGCATATATAATAAGTTATAATTTTTATGTGCCGCGATTGTTTTGCAAAAAGCTATTTCATAAGAGAATTTTTTTATAACATTATGTTTTTTAAAAGAATTAATATTTCTCAGACTTTATTGTAATTGAACAAATAAAAATACTCTAAGTAGCTTTAATTTGAGACAAAAACTGAACGGTAAAGGAAACGTGAGATATACAGCCTCAAAGTTTCACTGTCCGCCGCCATTTTGAAAGGTCGCCATTTTTTAAAGTTAACCACACTCCCGGAAGGACCAATCATCTAATAAACACACTTTAGAATGTCCCGGTCTTTTCCCGCAAAATTTTTAAAACATTTATTAATTAAGATAAAAACTCGTCTTGTAGAACATTGCGTTAAGAATATTAAAATACAAATACAATATTAGAAATACCCAATAAAAATAAATAAGATCTAAATCGATTATTTAAGCCTCTAGAACAAGGACTATCTATTTCTTATTTGTGTCTTCCAGCTGAGAAGACGAGGGCGCTGATCACGTTTCTTAGCTTCAGTTTAAATACATCAGCTGTCAAGAGCATGGCGCTAGTTTTATCGTCTGTTAAATCACCTTCACGTTGCAAGGGGAAAAGATTTGGAGTTTCAGAAGTAGTTATAGCTTGTCTTTCTCTTCGATGGATTTTGAGAAAACAAAGGAAAATCCGAATCCATGGACGAAAGCGAATTTTATTTCCCGCCTATTTTACTGGTAAGTTCCATCTTTTGAGATTGCACGTTTGTCATATTTCGAAATCTTTTCACGTAAACATGAAATACAGTTATTTTATGAGTGCATTAAAAATATTATTTGTTGTTGCACAGTTGATTGTTGTAATATTTGGACGATATAAAAGTTCAGTTCGATTCGATAGAAGGTTGTAATATTTCTTAAAATATACGAATACAATATTATTTTTCTTTTGATAAGCTTCAATTTGTTGTTTATTATTTGACAAAGATTTCATTTTTAAAGAAACACGCACATTTTATTTCAATGAGAAGGAAAATTAAAAATATCCCTCAAATTATAAAACTATATCTAGACCGAAAGTTTTAGTAGAGAAAGGTTTAAAAAGTTCCCCAGTGCTTAAAATTAAAAAAAAATATATCAAAATGGAGGTTTTTTTAAGAACTTTTTAAATTATGTTTACTGCTGAGAAAACTGGCAATATAAAAAAAAGATATGCACTTCCGTATCCCCTAGATGGTTAATGTATTCCATGAACTAACTAAATAAATAATGTGTACGTATAGATCGTGTTCTAAATCTCAACGTCGTTATTATGTGTTGAATCACTACATTGGTAGTATATAATTTTGCACCCAAGCCATACTTGAAATAGTTTAATTATGCATTTATTGCTGATATATTATTTTATCTCTCCAATATATTTTCTTCAGGTGGCTGCTTCCATTCTTTATGAAGGGAAGGAAGGGCAACCTGAAAGTAGATGACATCTACGACTGCCCTTCAGTTGATTCTTCCGAAGTGATAGGGGGAAAACTACAAAAGTATGTAATTTCTTGCTTTAGATTAATTCTAAGATATTTAATTCTAAAATATTTAATTCTAAAGCACACTCAATAGTCTAAGCGACTTTCAAAGATAGTAATTATAGTAAATTATAATTATATGTATATCAAACGTATATTTCTGTAAGCTAAAGCAGTGTTGAAAAAAAGAATATAAGTATGCTTACCCATGTTCTTTGTGTTTAAATTTTAATTAATAAGTAGATGTAGTATTATGTACTTTTCATTTCATTAAAAAAATTAAAGCACTAATCTTAGCTTCACCTGACAATTTTTAATTATTGTATAGGCATAACGTATATTGTATAGTTTATTAAAGTATTGGGAATTCGAATGCAAAACAATTATCTTCGAAATATATACGATATTCCACTAAATATATATTTATATGTTTATAAAAATAACAAGAATCCACTACACTATACTTAACATTGTTTATAAGTTAATATAATTTAATTATACACCTTTTTTATTTTTAAATAAAATGTTAACGTTAAGGAACATTTTTTCGCACCAAAATGAACAGCTTTCGTTCGGTATCCGTTCGAAGAAGCACATTTTATATTACATTTAATAAAAAAAAATGGTTGAAACGTGATTGTGCCATTGAGAACGACCTGTTTTTGTGCGAATTTTTTTGCGCGATTTTTTGTGTGCGGTCTATGAAAATTTCAATCAAATTGGAACATAGTTGACGAAGTTATCCAAGATTAATGGATACTATATAGTATTCAATACTCTGTGGGCGTGTCTAATGCCAGTGACTAGGGTAACAATTCAGTAGTGTCTTTATGGTTTCTTACGGTATTTTGTTATTTTTACAAACTTTTCTGGTTGACCATGCATTTTTTTGTCGTCCCAGACTTTTCCTTGGTTTTCATCAGTCAATTTACAGACAACCCATTTGGAAATTATAAATAATTCATGATTTAAAATGCAATGTCAGGAGAATATTGTTCCGATATGATTCATCAAAATTTTTATAAGCGAAATAACTTTTTAATTTTAAATTATCGTTTGTGTTTCAGAATATTTTCAACAAAAGATTAATGTAAAAAAATATTCCCAACTTTAAACACTGTAATTTAAAAAAGCAAAAAATATTAACTACACAATGAACAGAAATCCTGACGGTAATATGTTTTTAAAACAAAGTTTGCCTGCTTCAAGCAATAAAATCGAAAAAAGTTGACTTTCTAACAGTTAAAAAAATAAAACATGATTCATTTTATAAAAATCGTTTTATTATTCTACTCTAAAAATCATCCATTCCAAATTGTTTGCTATTCCATTTGAATTTTAATATAGGAATTATTTTAGTGTGCAAATATATTTTCGTTAAGTTTGATGCTATCTATGTTAGGATACTTTAAAAGGTAAGGTTTCTTGATTTGAGATATATTTTTAAAAGTGTCTTGATTTAAAAGTGTTTGGCGAGATTCCAAGTAGCTGCCAAGCCTCGTGTCTTGATTTCGTTCCTAGTTATTTCGTAAGGTTTTGAGTTATTTTCTACGTGATACTTTTTTTATGCGGTCCCTATCCACCGCATAAAAAAAATATTTTTAACTGTGTTGCGAAAACTACTTTTTATAGCTACTCGTGAAGTTTTGTGCATTTTTTTATACAATTTTTTTTATGCGGTCCCTATCCACCGCACAAAAACAGGTTTGACTGTATTTGAAAATACGGAATAAACTACGCTAATTTTTAAATAGTATATCGCCTTCAGTCCCATGAACTGAACGGGAACTGTAATAAGTCTACTAGATTTAACACGCAGTTACAACAATTTTGTAATTTTGCATTTTATTTAATTTCAGAGAATGGGAAAAAGAACTGAAAAAATTAAAAGAAGGAAAGGAACCCAGTCTTATCAAAGCAGCATTTCGATCTTTCGGGATGCTTTATTGTCTCAATGGGATATTAATTTTAATACAAGTAAGAATATAAATTAGTTTTTGATTTAGTAAGACGTTATATATATGTGTGTGAGAGGAGGGGGAGGGGGTTGGATTAAAAATGTTCACCATTCTTTCTACTGTTGCACTAAAAATAATAAATATTGCATATTTATATATACTTTTTATTTTGTGTTATTTGAAGAAAAAGATACTAGCATAAAATAGGTATGAGTCGTCCAGGTCGATTATTAATCCATCTCCCCTCTGACCAATTGACCTCTGGGAATTTCAGCCTTGTCTGCAGTATAACGCTTCCGCCCCCATGAAGTTATCCTATTGGGATAAATGACATACCACGTGTAGAAGGGAGAATGTCACCATAGGCTGCAATATGCGCTTTCGCACCGTAACCCCACGAGAAGTCATTCTTTGAGTTTAAATAACTTACCATCCTGTAGAGGAATGTGAGCCGCGTCAACCAGTTTGATCATTTATCCCCTCTCATTTTCCTTTGTATTCGAAAAAAGATTCATCCGAAAATAGTGCGGGGGCAAACGCTCCCTCCTCCCCCCCCCCCCTCCCAATTCCCCTCCGATTCGCCGCCAATGGTAGTAGGCCAGGCCAGGCCAGGCCCACTCACTAACAACAGAGTAATATGTAATTAATTAAATATTTTTAATTATCGCAATTCTTTTTTTCTAAAGAAAGGTACCGGAACGCCGCGCCGGCGCGTTCCGCCTCAAATCGAGCCCTGTATAATTATACATATATATATATATATATATATATATGTTATTGTGGATTATATGATTATGTTATAGTGGATTATATGATTATGTTATGGATTATATTATTATGTTATTGTGGATTATATGATTATGTTATTGTGGATTATACGATTATGTTATTGTGGATTATATGATTATGTTATTGTGGATTATACGATTATGTTATTGTGGATTATATGATTATGTTATTGTGGATCATTGCCATTTTCAATGAAGAGTTTTTTGTTAAATTTGAAGCGCTTTTTTAATGGACAAATGTATATCTCTCTATTTTAAAAAAAAGTAAGCCCTAGGGGGAAAAAGTCGGCCCTAGGGGGAATTTTCAGTTCTTTCAATGTTATTCAGATCGTATCTCAAAATGTTAAAGTCCTAAAATTACGAAATTAAGTGAATTTGTTAAGAAATGTTTGATAAATAAGAAGAATATATTTTTGTTTCAATACTGTTATTAGTTTATAAGTTATTTAATATAAAAGTCGTCGTTGATAAAATTTCGCTTACAAGTAATTTTGTCCGTCGAGTTTCTGAAACAATATTAAGAGGAGAGATCCAATTTTTTTAGGGAGTGTACAAATAGGTTTGAACTGGAAATCCAAGTAAGCATTTTTTAAAATTCGAATTAGTTTTGGATTTATAAATTTTTTAAACCTTTGAACACGCTCCACTTTTTGAAGTTTTTTCGCCCTCATTTTTGAAACGTGATTTCTAAATTGCTATAAGTCATTTAAAATTACATATTTTCTTATTAAAAAAATATATTAATGTTCGTTAAAACTTCATCTTTCCGATGTTATAAAGATTATAGTTCTATCTTTACAATTAAATTAGATGTGGTCAATTAAGATAGGTATAAAAAATAGTGAAGAAAGGAAAAATGTCGGATATTTCGAGAAAATTTTAATTTGCGAATTTTTGTCTCATTGTTCCGCTTGCATCTCAAAAAGTAAATGTCCTAAAATTATGAAATTATGCCAGTTTATTAAGAAATGTTTGGGTAATAAGATGAATATTTTTGTTTTTCAATACGATCAGTATATTAGACGTTATTTTATGTTAAATTCATGATTTTAGAACATTTTGAAAATAATTCATACATTTTTGTATACTTGTCTTCCAATTTTCAACAAAAAAATAAATAAAAAATTAGGGGTATAGATTAAACTATTGGCTACAAATGATCCAGAGTGTTTGTCAAATTTCGATTTAGTTTTGTAGTTATAAATTTTTAAATAATTGACGAAATGTCTGAAATAATCGTCAATTTTACGCGTAAAATTTTAAGGGATAAATTAAAACTGCTCTAAGTAGTTCAAAAATATACTTTTTTCCCGTTAAAAAAATATAGTTATATTCGTAAAATCTTCCTTTCTTGAATGGTATCAATACTGAAATTCTATCTTAAAAAATAAATTAGATGTAACTATTTATGTGAAGTACTATAATTATTATTAAAAGATATTTCGGAGCAAAATGCCAACGTTGGCAAAATGCCAACATGTATGTAAATCTAAATCCTGTAGCTTATTATATATTTTAACGGGAAATTATTATTAACCCCAATTCTCAATAATCTTACTTTATATAAATAAAAGTTTTTCGAATTAGACTTATTTAAGATTGGCGCGTTTATGCTACTGTTTGTTTACACATGTTTCGCTTTTCAATGAGTAGAAACAATTGCGTTGAAGCAGTTGAGATTTTCCAGTTATCCAGGGGGGGGGGCTGTACACTTTTATACCTTAAAAGTTGGGAATTTCAAGTTTTAAAAATCCCTGAGTTGGGAAAGTTTATGCCTCAGGAAAGTTAATATTATTAGCAAATGAAAGCGATGGAAGACTAGAAATTGCCCAGCTTGTATTAAGATGAAACTTAAATTAGACCTCACAACAGAACACTGCATTGGAACATGCGTGCAATAAATCAATACTTTCGAGATAACTGTTTAATATTACCTATAAAAAAGCTGACAAATGTCTATAAGTTGGAACTGGGAATTTTTTAGCACTGTTGCGTTTTGAATTTCGAATCGTTAAGTGTGGTCTGGTTAATTAACGTCGCACTAGAGCTGCACATTGAACTACTGGCGTTGGTTCGAACAAAGCGTCCTTGATTGGTTATTGGTACGTATTTACTTACTACATCAAGGACGCTTTGGTTCGAGGCCTTTCTTGAAGAATAGACCCGGGAACGATGTCTCATATTTTTAACAATGGTCAGATAACGAGGACAACACTAGAGTTGGTACCTGACGTCCTTAAGTTGGGAATTTTGAATCGTTCACTTTCGGAATTTCGGATCGTTAAGTTGGGAAATTTCTTGTCTCAACATCCCAAAAATAAATTTGTGTGACGGCACTGCCAGTAATAATTTATATAACTAAAAAAAGTATTGTTGTTAGGACACATTTTCATTGTCTACAGTGTATGAAGCCGGTATTGTTTGCGAAGCAAACTAAAGAGGATTGCGTAGCAATCCTCCGGGGGTTGGCGAAGCGTTAGCGGAGCAGGGGGCGGAGCCCCCTAGTAGTATATAAATAAATACACACAATTGCAATTTATATATTAAAATGGGAAATTTCCTCTCAACTACCACATTTTATAATTACTTTTCCAGGAATGCTGTATGCGTGTCGTGCAACCCATACTCCTTGGGTATTTGATTGAACACTTTTCTCGGATGAAGGTTGTATCCGACAAAGATTTGTATATGTACACGGCTTGTGTCTGTTTACTGTCAGTTCTGTATATATTCACCCACCACGAATACTTCTTTGGAGCTCGAAGGGTTGGAATGAGGCTTCGAATAGCCTGTTCTTCCCTCATTTACAAGAAAGTTAGTCATGTTCCATATTTACAATATTCTTTTTATAACTTCAGAAGACGAAGAGAAATGAGTCGTCTATTTTCAAACCCAGATAGATCCAATTTTTTCGATTTTCAGATTACGCCATTTGTTTTCAGTTTTCGGTAAATTCCTAGTGTACGGTGCCGCGTTGTCGCCAAGTCCAAAAATTGGCGCCAAGGCCAAAAATGACGGATTTTTTTTTGTCGCCAAATCAAAATGGCGAACATGCGCGCGCGTTGACCCTACGAGCGCGCATCTAGTTCAGCTTTGGTGAAACACACGAGAGGAAAAAATTTAGAGTTGCCCTACAACATGATATTTTCTCACGTCATCAAGAAGGGTTGCCAAAATATAAACTTTATTGCCCGATCATTTGTCGCCAAATCCCATTTGGCGAGGGCACCGGACACTAGGAATTAACCCAGTTTTCCTACATATCTATCAATAGGCGAAGTCACGATATTGAAAATCGGCTAAATCCTTCATTTTGGGTTATGAAAGTAGCGGTATATTTCAAAATTATATAAGTAATTAAATCTGTTTCAAAAGTTGATAAATCATGATGCGCGTAGGCTAATGCGCACCCATCGCAGCGCAAAAGTTGAGCTTCATCCCACAGCTTTGTTGTCAAACCAGATAGATCCCATAGCTTGGTTTCAAATCCAGATGAACCCAAAAGAAAAAATATTTTTTCTCTCAAAATAGTAATTATACACAGAAATAAACTTTGGTTAAGCCTTGCGTTTATCTAATAACGATTTGTAAAAAAAAAAGGATAATATTTTTCATCAATAATGCATTTAATTATTTTTTTGTATCTCTTGAAAAATTTGTCTAAAGGGACAATCTGGTTTGAAAACTAGAGGGCTCAAATATTGTTTCTACCATCGTATCCCAATTTCTAAAAAAACTTTAAAGTATAGCACCTTTATTTTCATTTAAAAAAATATTTTTACACTAACTTATAGTTTATTAAATTTTAATGTTTACCTGCACTAGATATGTTGTACATTAAATTATTCAAAACCTTTGTTTAGCTGATTTCTTTACCGAACTAGGGATTGAAGGGTCTGGAGTCCAATCTTAGACGTTTAATCGAAAACTTGCCAATATCGATGCATCTATTGTGGATCAAATATCCTCCACTGTGGTGTTGTGGAAGTTTGGAGAGTGGGGTTTCAGATCAGGTGTACTTGCCATCTGACAGGAGTTAAAAAACATTTTTAGAAAAAATTCCAAGTTTCCGAGCTGTCACTAAAAATCAATTCTGTAGCTATTGTTAAGACAACAAAACGAAATTTGATCTTATGTTATAAATTGTGTCTATAAAATTTAAAATAGTTGATTTAACTATAAACTACTAACTAAGAATACATTTCATTTATGATTATCAATTGTCTTGACGCGAGACTGAATAATATGATAGTAATTTAGGGATTAGTTCAAAACTTACCTGTGGTAAATGAACCTCCTTAAAAATTAATTTCGATTTATAACTGATTATATTACATCTTACACTTTTATACCTTAAAAGTTGGGAATTTCAAGTTTTAAAAATCCCTGAGTTGGGAAAGTTTATGCCTCAGGAAAGTTAATATTATTAGCAAATGAAAGCGATGGAAGACTAGAAATTGCCCAGCTTGTATTAAGATGAAACTTAAATTAGACCTCACAACAGAACACTGCATTGGAACATGCGTGCAATAAATCAATACTTTCGAGATAACTGTTTAATATTACCTATAAAAAAGCTGACAAATGTCTATAAGTTGGAACTGGGAATTTTTTAGCACTGTTGCGTTTTGAATTTCGAATCGTTAAGTGTGGTCTGGTTAATTAACGTCGCACTAGAGCTGCACATTGAACTACTGGCGTTGGTTCGAACAAAGCGTCCTTGATTGGTTATTGGTACGTATTTACTTACTACATCAAGGACGCTTTGGTTCGAGGCCTTTCTTGAAGAATAGACCCGGGAACGATGTCTCATATTTTTAACAATGGTCAGATAACGAGGACAACACTAGAGTTGGTACCTGACGTCCTTAAGTTGGGAATTTTGAATCGTTCACTTTCGGAATTTCGGATCGTTAAGTTGGGAAATTTCTTGTCTCAACATCCCAAAAATAAATTTGTGTGACGGCACTGCCAGTAATAATTTATATAACTAAAAAAAGTATTGTTGTTAGGACACATTTTCATTGTCTACAGTGTATGAAGCCGGTATTGTTTGCGAAGCAAACTAAAGAGGATTGCGTAGCAATCCTCCGGGGGTTGGCGAAGCGTTAGCGGAGCAGGGGGCGGAGCCCCCTAGTAGTATATAAATAAATACACACAATTGCAATTTATATATTAAAATGGGAAATTTCCTCTCAACTACCACATTTTATAATTACTTTTCCAGGAATGCTGTATGCGTGTCGTGCAACCCATACTCCTTGGGTATTTGATTGAACACTTTTCTCGGATGAAGGTTGTATCCGACAAAGATTTGTATATGTACACGGCTTGTGTCTGTTTACTGTCAGTTCTGTATATATTCACCCACCACGAATACTTCTTTGGAGCTCGAAGGGTTGGAATGAGGCTTCGAATAGCCTGTTCTTCCCTCATTTACAAGAAAGTTAGTCATGTTCCATATTTACAATATTCTTTTTATAACTTCAGAAGACGAAGAGAAATGAGTCGTCTATTTTCAAACCCAGATAGATCCAATTTTTTCGATTTTCAGATTACGCCATTTGTTTTCAGTTTTCGGTAAATTCCTAGTGTACGGTGCCGCGTTGTCGCCAAGTCCAAAAATTGGCGCCAAGGCCAAAAATGACGGATTTTTTTTTGTCGCCAAATCAAAATGGCGAACATGCGCGCGCGTTGACCCTACGAGCGCGCATCTAGTTCAGCTTTGGTGAAACACACGAGAGGAAAAAATTTAGAGTTGCCTTACAACATGATATTTTCTCACGTCATCAAGAAGGGTTGCCAAAATATAAACTTTATTGCCCGATCATTTGTCGCCAAATCCCATTTGGCGAGGGCACCGGACATTAGGAATTAACCCAGTTTTCCTACATATCTATCAATAGGCGAAGTCACGATATTGAAAATCGGCTAAATCCTTCATTTTGGGTTATGAAAGTAGCGGTATATTTCAAAATTATATAAGTAATTAAATCTGTTTCAAAAGTTGATAAATCATGATGCGCGTAGGCTAATGCGCACCCATCGCAGCGCAAAAGTTGAGCTTCATCCCACAGCTTTGTTGTCAAACCAGATAGATCCCATAGCTTGGTTTCAAATCCAGATGAACCCAAAAGAAAAAATATTTTTTCTCTCAAAATAGTAATTATACACAGAAATAAACTTTGGTTAAGCCTTGCGTTTATCTAATAACGATTTGTAAAAAAAAAAGGATAATATTTTTCATCAATAATGCATTTAATTATTTTTTTGTATCTCTTGAAAAATTTGTCTAAAGGGACAATCTGGTTTGAAAACTAGAGGGCTCAAATATTGTTTCTACCATCGTATCCCAATTTCTAAAAAAACTTTAAAGTATAGCACCTTTATTTTCATTTAAAAAAATATTTTTACACTAACTTATAGTTTATTAAATTTTAATGTTTACCTGCACTAGATATGTTGTACATTAAATTATTCAAAACCTTTGTTTAGCTGATTTCTTTACCGAACTAGGGATTGAAGGGTCTGGAGTCCAATCTTAGACGTTTAATCGAAAACTTGCCAATATCGATGCATCTATTGTGGATCAAATATCCTCCACTGTGGTGTTGTGGAAGTTTGGAGAGTGGGGTTTCAGATCAGGTGTACTTGCCATCTGACAGGAGTTAAAAAACATTTTTAGAAAAAATTCCAAGTTTCCGAGCTGTCACTAAAAATCAATTCTGTAGCTATTGTTAAGACAACAAAACGAAATTTGATCTTATGTTATAAATTGTGTCTATAAAATTTAAAATAGTTGATTTAACTATAAACTACTAACTAAGAATACATTTCATTTATGATTATCAATTGTCTTGACGCGAGACTGAATAATATGATAGTAATTTAGGGATTAGTTCAAAACTTACCTGTGGTAAATGAACCTCCTTAAAAATTAATTTCGATTTATAACTGATTATATTACATCTAATTCAATTCATGTATTCGTAATTAAATTGCATAAGAACCATTCCATTTATGTAATTTTCTGAATTTCCATTTTTTTTATTTTGTGGCTTTTATATCCCATTTTATAATTATTAATAAAATTATTAATTACTAATATTACAACTACTTAAGCTTAATTATCTGTTATTTAAATTGTGTATCATGTGAAATATGTTCTTATTTTTATCATTTTATTTTTTATCATTTAATATCATTCTATCTCTATCTTTGTACCTAACGATAATAAACTATTTTTTAGGCCCTAAAGCTAAGTCAATCAGCTTTAGGCCAAACGACAGCAGGACAAATGGTGAACCTTCTTTCGAATGATATCAACAGATTTGAACAGGTGAGGATACAATGTTGCACGTCTGCGTTTATGTAACTAAATAACATAACATGTGTGTGAACTGAACTTTTATTGCTATGAAGCTTTAATATAAATGCAAATAATGATATAAATGCATTTAATAACTTGAGATCACTTAATATTAAAGTTAGCTCATTGACCGTCTTATAAACATATACACTCAAACCTGTTTTTCTGCGGTCTTTTTTTGTGCCATTTTTTTTATTTGTGCGATTTTTTTGTGTGGTATATGAAAATGTCAATCAAATTGGAACATAATTGACGAAGTTATCATGTCATTAATAGAAGTGCAACCGAAAACACATCAATGTTAACAACAAAAATCATATATAGCACATGGCAACAGCTGAGACTGGTTTAATACTTTCAGTGAAAAGGATCTTCTCGAAATGATTCAGGATGAAACGGTAAAGGATGATGGCATTATAAATTACGTAACAGATGTTACTGATGGTCAAGAAGAACCCGATTATATGACAGCAGATAAAATTTATGCAGGACTCCAACTTTGCCATAAATTAGAATGTCATTTTCTTGCAATCGATGCCAATTCTGAAAGAACTTCAAATTTCCAAAAGGAGCTTCAACAGTGTATATCTGGCTACCGAGACATCTACAAGCGTCTAGTGAAACAACAGTCGTCGCAAAAACTGATCACCGACTATATACACTGGTGGACAATTGCTAAGGACGGATGACAATAGCAACGATAGCAACCACAATATGGAAGGCAGGAAATTGTGGAAGTTAGCGTAAGTGCGCGGGATACAATAAGACATGTTGTGCGTATGCAAATTTTGGATTGCCGAACTTGTCCGCGACGTGATACCGCTGATAAGCGATGTAAAGGATTTGACGCGCGTTGATCGCTGTTGTTCAAAAGCAAATTTGAATGGGAAAGAATCAATTGACGAACTTGCAATTTTCAGTATGTCTTCCCAACATCACTTAGATGATTTTACGAGTAGACGTATTATTGGCAAGATTGAAGAAAGACGAAAAATAACAGATGTTACCAGGAAGTTCGACGTCAGCCACAGTGTAGTTTCAAGGCTTTGGAAATCATTTCAAATAACTGGAAAATGTAGCAAACGTCACAGGTGAGGTCGTGTTTGCAGTGCGACGCCTACAGAAGATAGGTACATAGTGCTATCGGCAAAAAGGAACCGGCGCAAGGTTTTGAGTTATTTTATACGCGAAACTTTTTTTATGCGATCTCTATTCACCGCATAAAAAAATAGTTTTTAATTGTGTTGCGAAAACTATTTTTGATTGCTACTCGTGAAGTATTGTGCGTTTTCTTTTATGCGGTCCCTATCCACCGCACAAAAACAAATTTGAGTGTATATTACTTCTTACTTATCTTGGAATTTAAAACTTTATGTCCACGTTTAATTTTGTTAATTATAGCTATTTTATAAATTTGTTAATATGAAATCCACCTACTCCAAAGTTGCGCTTTATTAAACCGCTTTACTGTAACTGAAGGTATAAATGGATGAAGGAGGTATGCAACAAAGTGTATGTTGTTTTGAGAATTGTTACCTTAGTTTTTATTTCGTATTGAGTTGTGGTCACATACCTCCTTCATGACACTAGTTTCTCTGTTACTAAGGCTTCTACAGTGCTACCGTAGAAGCGATTCGACTGTAATTGAAGGTATAAATGCATGAAGGAGGTATGTAACAAAGTATAGGTTGTTTTGAGAATTGTTACCTTAGTTTTTATTTCGTATTGAGTTGTGGTCGCATACCTCTTTCATGACACTAGTTTCTCTGTTACTAAGGCTTCTACAGTGCTACCGTAGAAGCGATTCGACTGTAATTGAAGGTATAAATGCATGAAGGAGGTATGTAACAAAAAATAGGTTTTGAGAAATGTTACCTATCATTTCGTATTGAGTTGTGGTCGCATACCTCCTTCATGGCATTGTAGCTGTTATTAAGGCTTCTACAGTGCTACAGTCAGCGTCAAAAACAGACCGACACTTTTTCCACGACAACAACTCAATTGTTTTTTAAATTGCATACGTCCTTCATTTATATACCCCTTTAATTGTGGCTGTTTTTTTATTCGTTTGATGCCTTCAGATGTTTCGATAAGTCAATGAATTAAAAGTACAAACACTTCAAATGACTTAGGCAGCCGCTAAAAGTATCGCAGTCTCTGGAATTATATAGACTGATGAGTGGAAATTATGATAAACGTTTCAGTAAAATTCATAATTTAAAGTTGTTTCTAAACTAAAAAAGGTTTGCATACCGAGTTTTAGCAAGATATTAAAAACACAATGCAAAAGGCAAACGCGTCGATATATATTTCTGTAGTATAGGGACTGTTCGTTTTTGAAGGTAAACACTTTTGATTTGGTTTTGGTTTTGTTAATTAACGTCGCACTAGAGCTGCACAGTGGGCTATTGGCGACGGTTCGGGATCAATCTCGAAGGAAAGACCCGGGAACACATACACATTCATACATGCACCTCGTATTTTAGAACCATGGTCAGATGACGAGGAAACACCTGAACTGGCACCCAACGCCTTCAATAGACGTCGGGACTTTGGACTCCGATCAGATTTATCATGCATCAGTCCCGTATACACGCCAGTATAATTTGTTAGATATTCTGGACGACTTTCTGGTATTTTTGTAGCGAAGCTGGCAACCCTCCGATCGCAAGATCACTACTTTTTTACTTTTCTATGTAAACACTTTTGAATAAGTAAGAGGTCCATATTGGGCATCATTAGAATTTGTGTGATGTAACAAAAGTCCAAAGAAAATTGATTTATTTTCAGTAACATTTATACTAGTCAATTGAGGATTTTGAAATAGACCTTCTTGGGAAGTGATTGGTGAAATACAAAATCACAGATATATTAAAAATTCATAAAGCACATTCTAAAGTAACAGAATGTATTAAAACGAATGAATAAGTGCTTTATATATATTAGTAGAAGGTGAACAATCAAATTTTCTAACTAAAATAAAGCATTTGATTATGTTTGTAAAAATGATTTGCAAAAACCAATATTTGAAAAAGGGCATTTTTTAGATTTTTATATAGGATCCATACTTAAAAGTGTTAAATTAGAAAACCTATCTGGTCCATATGGTTTTAATTAATATTTGTGCAAAATTTGTTTGTGACATGACGTAAAGGAAACTAACGCTACAGACAGTGAGTGACATGGGATTAGAGGATCGTATGATTAACAAAAAACAGTTCCATATCAGTAATTATAAATAAACACATTTTATAGCTTAATATTTTTCTTTAACTTGCCGATTAATGTAAATTTGTGTTGCTTGCACTTTTCAGTCGTTTGTGTACTTTCCATACCTGATAGTTGGTCCCATCCAGACCCTGATCATCCTTGGCGTACTGTGGATGCACATCGGTTACGCCAGTCTGGCTGGGGTTTCTGTCCTGCTTCTGTACATACCTTTTCAAGGACTAATGGGAAAATGTTTCTCCAAACTCAGGTGAGTATACTTAATAAATAGTACATTTTATTGTCAAGGTTGGTTTGGTTTTGTTAATTAACGTCGCACTAGAGCTGCACAGTGGGCTATTGGCGACGGTTCGGGATCAATCTCGAAGGAAAGACCCGGGAACACATACACATTCACACACACATTCATACAGGCACCTCGTTATTTTAGAACCATGCTCAGATGACGAGGAAACACCTGAACTGGCACCCAACGCCTTCAATAGACGTCGGAACTTTGGACCCCGACCAGATTTATCGTGCACCAGTCCCGTATACACGCCAGTATAATTTGTTGGATATTCTGGACGACTTTCTAGTATTTTTGTAGCGAAGCTGGCAACCCTCCGATCGCAAGATTCGTTTATTGTCAAGGAGTCTGAGATGGAATTTTTTGTTCTAGCTTTGGCGTAATTTATAAAGTATCAACCATTATCACAACTTTACGCTGTATGTCTTGGCGAGAAAAGTTATTTTTGTTAATGTAGACCCCTTATATCTAATTTTACTTTCACTTAGTGATAAAGATATTTAATTTTAAGCATGTATGTTGTTTTGTTCATTAATTTTATAATTACATTCAATGTTACATTTTATGAACACAAGGTGAAACAGTGCGAGTAACAGTGCTCTATTGTAAATGTTGTTTGACTCTTTCCTACATTTCCCAGACTGAAGACGGCCGTGCTGACCGACGAGCGGATCCGACTGATGAACGAGATCGTCGGAGGAATGCGAGTCATTAAAATGTACGGGTGGGAGTTCTCCTTCGCCGATCTCGTAGACTCCATTCGAAGGTATGCATTGCATTGCTACCAGAAGAAACCTATAAATATCCACGAGTCACACACATATACAAAAATTTATAATACCAAAAATATATTGCATTTTATCTATATTTTCACTTCGATTTAATACGTATTGCTGGAATAAAGAAATACGACGTCACTAATTGTTGGGCGATCGTCATTGTTTTTGGCTGTTTAACTAAACATAATAAACCATTCTTTTTACTATGAGGTAACTACTTTGGCTGTTGCTACTATATCTAAATGACTTGCATAAAATATGAAATATATATGCAAGATATTTCATAACTCTTATCCCCACTTTAAAATTATATCATTACTTTAATTAACTTTCTTTAACTTTGGATATCGCCCCCTTTTCTCAGTACCAAAGCATCCAACATATTTAATCTCAAGAGGCAATATCCCACTTATACTTCGTATGAGTCACCATTACACATGTGACTACTTTCACTCCCACGCCACTTCGAATAGCCGAACTCAAACTAACTGGAAAATGCGAACTAAAACTCGGTGTCCAGGGTGTATTCTCCTTCTCAAAATCTCCATCTTGATACAGATTCACGGTGTAACCTCGAAGCTAGGAGTTCTTGCTCTGTAGTCCGGAACAATAAATGATTTGAACATAATATTTCAGCCTTTGTTTGATATCATCCTAACTGAACCTGTCAATAACTATAACGACTGCACATCTAATTGATTAAACATCACATATATATAGTGTAAATATAATGTTTTATTAAGCCCATTTTATTACAGTCAAATAATTACCACCGCTTTCATTTTGTGATAGGGATAAGCGATATTTGATTAACAGTTCAAAATATCATTCTGTTTGTTTCCGATAATTAAAAAATATTATTTTTGAGAAATAAAAGTCCTTCAAACCTTAAAAAGAAAAAAATCAAAATCGAATAAATTAAGTTCCTTAAAAGATCAATAGATGAGGCTGTTTAATATCAGCTTTCCACCTAACATTGATAAGGCTTCCATTTTGGGGAACGGATAAAATTCCATTGAAATCGCGAGCTTTCGATCATATTCGTTATATATTTTTGGAGATGATCATCATTGAAAGATTTTTGTAGTTCAAAATATTTTAATAACCATTTAAAACCAAGAAAATCTTATTGACACACTTACTAATTGATTAAACATCACATATATATATAGTGTAAATATAATGTTTTATTAAGCCCATTTTATTACAGTCAAACAATTTCCACCGCTTTCATTTTGTGATAGGGATAAGCGATATTTGATTAACAGTTCAAAATATCATTCTGTTTGTTTCCGTGATGCGCATGATAAATAATTTTAATAATATCGATGATGTTTCTGTACCAATTCGGAGGGATACTGTGTAACCTCCGATGTGTTTGTCGGGATTCTTGCTTTTGTTGTTATTTGCGGTTGACAAAGGGAGGGGAGGAAAGGTGTGTGATTTTGTAGTACGGAAGGTTTTTTTTTTTTTTTTGCGCAGGTAGAAAAGTAGCGATGTGCGAGAAAAGGGGTATGGCCTTCGAGCATGGATCCTTCATAGTAGAGAAAACATAATGTTATAATCTCGCTAACATCAAAGTGAGGCCAGCATGTATGGCCTCAGACACGTGGTTAATTACGTCATTCCATTCATAAATTTTAACTGTTACACATTTCCCAATTCATCAGCCAATCGCGAGTATTTTTTAATTCATAATTTTGAAAAGAAGTCACGTGTTTGAGGCCATTCGGTCTGAGATGTTGATTTCACGGTTATGACGTCATATTGGCTCTACTACAGTCCATTCATGCTCGAAGGGTATGGCAGAGATTACATGGTTCTCGCTCTTTACTGGGGAAATGTTTTGTTTATACAAATCGGTAGTAATACTTTTTAGAACATATACAAAAAAAAGTCGAAGTTATTGTAATGAAACCAATTGTTTAAAAAGTTATCGAGCTAAATTTTTTTTTTAATACTTTAAAAAAAAATGGATCAACGATCAACTTAATATAAAAATGCAATTGCAATATTTTTTTCTAATTTATGCATTCATTTTTTTTTAGCTTTTTTCTAATATTTAAAACATTTTACTATACCACATATAAAAAATAAAACAAGGAATAATGTTCTTATAATTATATCACCTTGTACTACAAAAGAAATGTTGATTTAAAATAATTTTTTTTGTGGGGTGCTCGTTTGTAGAGAGTTTGTTTGCATGTGTGTTGTTTCAGGAAGGAGGTGCTGACGATCCACAAGACCCTTATCCTGAGGGGTATGAACTTGACGGTGTTCTTCATCTCGTCCAAGCTCATCCTCCTCATCGCCTTCGCGGTGTTCGTGGTCGGGGTGAAGGGGGACCTCACCCCCGAAAAAGTGTTCGTCTGCATGTCCATCTTCGACAATCTGAGGTTAACAATGACGCATGTGTGTTGTTTCAGGAAGGAGGTGCTGACGATCCACAAGACCCTTATCCTGAGGGGTATGAACTTGACGGTGTTCTTCATCTCGTCCAAGCTCATCCTCCTCATCGCCTTCGCGGTGTTCGTGGTCGGGGTGAAGGGGGACCTCACCCCCGAGAAAGTGTTCGTCTGCATGTCCCTCTTCGACAATCTGAGGTTAACAATGACGCTCTTATTCGCGAACGCTATGGCTCAAGGGGCAGAGACCATCATTTCGTTCAAAAGGCTACAGGTACAGAACAATACACAAGATTTTTTTTATCTCCAATCTGTAAAATAAGTTCTCTTATTACAGAACGATTCTATGGGTACATGAAAGCCACTTTCTTCTTTAAATCAGATGTACATAAAATAGTGGTGTCATTCACCTGTTATACATAAGTAGTTCAAGAAATGAACTTTTCAAAAATAGTTTGAAAAGGTTTTTTTTTTATTAGATGGCTGAAAATATCCATAATCTCATGCGTTTAACAAAAATTGAAAATACGCAATAAAATAAAGATCCAAAATGAACTTTTAAAATAATGATTCCAAAGAAGATTTAAATATAAATAATGTCGACCAACTACAGGCTCTAGGCCCAACAAAGTCATTCACGATTCCCCTATGTCGTTCCAAACGCTTTTTAAAACTACCAACTCCTGAAGAATTAACAACATACTTAGGCAAACAATTCAATTTGTCTATGACCCTATTAAAAAATAATACTTTCTAACGTCCCGATTAAGGTGTGATTTGTATAATTTGAATCCATGACCTCTAGTCACATTGGCAATATTAAATTCCATTCGTTCCACATCACCCAATTTGATAAATTTGAATCGAAACGGTCTCCTCTAACCCTTCTCTCCTCGAGTGTATACATATTCAGAGTTCTAACCTGTCTCCATAATTCATTTTCGAAGTATCCTGAATCATTTTCGCAGCTATTTGTTGAACCCGTTCTAACAAATCCACACAATTCTTTTTTGCAATGATGCAACTACTTTGGATGTTGCTACTATATTTAAATGATTTGTATAAATTAGGAAATATATATAGATAGTGTAAATATAATGTTTTATTAAGCCAATGCAGCTAAATGTGATGCAGTCAAACAATCACCATCGCTTTCATTTTGTGATAGGGATAAGCGATATTTGATTAACAGTTCAAAATATCATTATTTTAGTTTCCGATAATTAAAAAGTATTATTTTTGAGATATAAAAGTTCTTCAAACCTTAAAATAAGTAATTTTTCAAAGTCGAATAAATTAAGTTTTTTAAAAGATCAATTGACGTGGCTGTTTAATATCAGCTTTCCACCTAAAATTGATAAGGCTTCCCATTTTGGGGAACGGATCAAATTCCGTTGAAATCACGATCCTTCGATCATATTCGTTATACATTTTTGGAGATGATCATCATTGAAAGATTTTTGTAGTTCAAAATATTTTAATAATCATTTAAAACCAAGAAAATCTTACTGACGCAATTCCTCATACGATCATGACGCAATCACTGCACACATAAATCACATCTTTGAGTTGAATATTTTAAATGAGTTTCCCCCAAATAGGAACGTGCAATTATAACGCCGATAGTTTATTTTTCGAATTCACAACTAAAGAAACACTTTCCCAAAATATGCCGAAGCAAGTGATGTTTTTTGTCACTACTCACTGCTGACTCCTTTTCGTTTGGCAAACAAGTCATGCATTTCCAATCATTGCAAAATCGAATGAGAGATTCATCGTTTTGTCTGCGCAATGAATAAGGTTATTTCGTACAACAGTAACAACCCATATAAATATAATTTATTTTGAATTTTATATTTTCGATTTAAAAATCGCAATTACAAAAAAAAATTTGGCGAATGTAATTTTTTAACAACATTTAAATTAGTCAAATTACTTAAATTTATAAATGTTTGAAAATTACTTTTACAAATGAATGGCAAGTAAATTATTGGTATAAAATTTAATGTTTATCATATTATATATATATACATTTAAAAAAAATATAAAAAATGTGATAAGCATTAAATTTTATAAGAAAAAGACAATCTTTACCTGATTTTGCAAATATATAAATATATATTTCCAAAAATATCACTTTCATTTAAAAACTTGCAAATCCGGAGGTCCATAGAAATGCATACATTTACCAAGTATTTTACAGTTTTCCAACATTTGCGAATTTACAATATGTTTATTTTTGCATGCACGTTCCTCATATTCGTCCATTAGTCTCTTATCCATCCATCCAATCATCCATCCATCCATCCATATATATATATATATATATATATATATATATATATATATATATATATATATATATATATATATATATATATATATATATATTATAATACTATAACTAATAGTGTAATACTATAACTAACGATACTAGTATTATAACTAACAATACTAATACTATAACTAATGATAATAATACTATAACTAGTGATACTAATGCTAAAATAATATTATGGCATTTCTTCCAGAATTTTTTCTTATTGGAAGAACAGCAAGAGACTGCTATGTTGGATGTATCCAATCTGCGACCGAAACTCAGCCAGTGTGGCATTTGGATGCAGAAGATGGTGGCTTCCTGGAACAAGGTAGCGTTATTTCAGGATATAGTCTTGACATATCTTTTAAATAATAAAATAAACCTGGCTGCCTGTGAATCGAAAATCACTACTTCCATTGGCTGCAAAATTATATACAAGTACTATACATCCTTAAGAAGTGCGTCTCAGGCTAATTGTTGCTGCTAACACCTGTTGTAAAATTCCATTTTTAAATGATTTTAACAATTTAAAATATATTGCAGAAACATCTTTAAAAAAATATTTCCGAGATCCAGCTAAAATGTTACTTTGTAGCTTGGACGACGGCGCGTGGGGCATACCGTTTGGGTTCAAGTCCTATGTTATTTTTCATGGTGATATGTGTGTTCAATAGTTCTTCCCTTAGAAGCCAGAAATATGGTAGTACATAATTATAAATATTGTGCAAGTTAAATCCCGTGTTTAGCGTGTTAAATTCTTTTTGAATATGATGATTGAGTAGATAAAATATATTTGTAGTTTTGCTTTTTTTTAACTGGAGAACCATTGAAGTATGTAGAACTCCATTTGCCACGTACAATATTGTACGTGATTGATTTTTTGAAACTTGAAAACTTGATTTTTTTTATAGATACATTTTGTTTTAATATTGCAGAAATTCTATATATATATAGTTTTCCAGGAAATCGTGTAATCGAACACACATACAACTTTTATGTTTCTAGAGAAAAATATTATTCGCAAGAAGCGAATTAAACCGATCCGTCACATAAATACATAAACTTTTCTCCAATTAAATGAAAAATATATAAAGTGTTTGCGTTTTATAAAACTCATTTTGTCTGAAAAAAACTGGATTTCCTTAAAAAAATATCTATGTAATGGGGCGGCCAACCAAATAAGACCAAACTTTCCAAATAATGGGAAGCAAGTTATAATAACTCAGTTCTTTTTTTACGTTGTTACGCGCGTTAGCTTTTGAAGAAACTTCTGTAATCGGGGAATATAAAAAACAAGTGGTTTGAATTCACCAAACACAGAGCCATCCGCAAAAACTAACCCGCGTAAATAACGTATGTATAGAATGGTCATAAAGTGCAGAGTTTTGTTTACACAGTGACATTTGTCGATGCTATTTTCAGGATGGAGAATCGACACTGAAGAACATTACCTTGGAAGTGAAACCTGGAGAATTGCTGGCTGTGGTCGGACATGTTGGATGTGGGAAGGTAACGTAACTGCGCCAAAATATCTGCACACATTTTTAGATTTCAATTTCAAAACGTCACTTGCCCATACTTTTTTGAATGGCCATCTACATCTGTTCGTGTATTTCCTGTTTTCTAAAGAAATTCACAAAATGTAAAAGTTTATAAAAAATTTCTAGTTTTAAATATTCTTCGCATTTTGTTCACCTTGTCAATTCTTAAAAGATTTCTCTACTATTTTATTTTTTTGTTTTTGTTTTGTTAACGTCGCACTAGAGCTGCAGTTCGTTGCCTATCTAAGGAAAGGCCCGGGAACGATGCCTCGTATTTTTGAATCATGGTCAGATGACGAGGACAACACCTGAGCTGGCACCCAACGCCTTCAATAGACGTCGGGACTTTGGACCCCGATCAGATTTATCATGCACCAGTCCCATACACACGCCGATAATTTTTGTGGATGTTCTGGACGACATTCTAGTATTTTGGTAGCGAAGTTGGCAACCCTTCGATCGCAATATCACTACTTTTTACTATTCTTTAGTCTAGTCCATCGCAAGGTTTTGAACCGGGAACCCTTGGATTCCCAGCTGACGCCTTAATCCCCTCAGCCACGGAGGCTTCTGAATATGCGCGGGATGTAGTAGTACATCTTCATTGACACCTGGCAAACCAATCCTTCATGCAATTACAAAAGTTCCTGTACTGTTTGATCAGTACTTACTCATATTCTTATTTTACGCTTTATTTTTTTTTACCTTTCACGCGATATGTATAGCATTTTTCTGAAATAACCTCATTGCGTCAGCGTCATACGTCATGGTGAAAGAAATTTGATATTCGAAGTTCCAAAGCGTTTATGTAAAAATGCCTATTGTTTGAAAGTACTTAACTTGTTTTTTGCCACTGCTTTTGCATCTCTGGCATTTTTATTAAAAGTTATTATAATTCTATTCAAGGTGACAAAAATGAATATTAAAGTACGTGTCAGCAACGGTGTTGTGCTTAATAAATTCCAAGGATATATGCAGGAGAATACAGCGGGGAGGCGTGACATTTTGCCACGGTCATCGTTCCGAGTCGAACCCCCCCCCCCCCCCCTTTTTTTTTTTAAAGAAAAGCACTTGCATTTTTGTCGTAAAACTTTAAAAACTACTTTTAAATTAACACTGCTACTTTTAAATTCTGATATACATATTATTCTGATTTCTCATTCAATAAAATAAAATTCTTTGATTTCCGTTAATTTGCGAAAAAAAATCAATTGCCTGCGAAATATGGTAGAGGGAGCAATTATTAAAAATGCCGACATTTTCTTTGCAAGCATTTATATTTGTCACTATAATATATATATAAATAAATTATATATATAATATATATGAAATGAACCACAGGGTTGTCATCCCATTATGGTGGTGTGCTGTCGTAAATTAAGTTATGGTCGGGCCGAGTAGCACAAAGAACAGTTTATTTACAACGAGCTCAGGACACGTCTTCTCGGGACAAAACACAAAATCGAAGTGATCTCACATAGGGATGGTTACATGACGTGAAGAGGGAAAAAAGGGAATTTTCATCGTCTCGGAACACAGTCGTTATTCGTTCGAGGCTATTCATTTAGGGAAAACGGGTGCATTTGTACTTAGAAATCCCTGAGTGATGGGGAATTAGAAAATATGTGCGTGGGTAGAAAGTTCCTTGAATAGTCAACATAAATAATGAGAACGGAGTGATTTGTTATAAGCAAAGGAGAGTTTTATGAACAAGAGGGAAAATGCGCAAATTGCACTTAGGTATTTTAAGGGATAGACGTTACGGAATATTAAGAGGGGTTTGACAAAGGAGTTCGGGATTTAAAGAGGGGTGGTTAC